>OZ012706.1:7414141-8004202 GCA_963942595.1 Cylloceria caligata | reverse complement strand
GGAGAGCAACGCCTCGGTTACGAGCAGCGTCTTCAGCACGCAATCCGAACGACCGCGTGGATCGAGAGCTTTAATGTGAGTATGAGATAAAATTTTTCTTTTTATTATTAAATTCAACTATCGATACTCGCTAAAACACTTGTAGAGTTAATCGTGAAATTAACACGTCACTTGTTAATGAAGATTATAAAAATATCAGTTTTCCCAACAGGTTCATTGGCTACCGAATGTGATTTTCTCCTATCTATAGAGTCACCCAATGACATTAGTAAATAACTGCGATATATTAAATAAGATAATCGATTCACTGTACGGTAGCCAGAACCTGTAAAGTAAACTACATAATATTCCCTGAATTAAATGGACATTGCCGATTGAATGAACACCCCCTTAGCTGCACTCTCACTTTTTCTCATCATCTCCCGCTGGCTTCTTAGGCATTAAAACGTAGGTGTCCCTGTCCCCCCAACCCCGCCCGCCCTTACGCCCGGTGTTATCTTCTCCGTGACGACATCTTCTCTGTTTTTAGAATAGACAAGCACCTCCTATGCACCGCGTCAATGTCCATTTAAATCAACGTCCCATTCTATCGAGTCAGGGAAATAAATCAGAACAACCGACAACGTAGTGAAAGCACACACTAGTATCGAAGCTCGTTAAACACAAAAGCATTGAAAATATAAATAGATTGATCGGTACGACAATGTAATAAAAAATAAATAAAATTTTTAAAAAGTATATGAAAGCAATGAACGAAGAATGGGTCCCACCGAGTCGTGTCATCGAGGAGCGCTACTACTCTATATAAAAAAAATTGTTTCCAGACCGACAGTTAAAAACGTATTGATACCCGGTGTCATATCCCCAATGCCCCCACCCCCTAGGCGCAATAGGCGCAGGCACAGACTTAGGGTACCTTGCAGCGAATGTCATTGCCTCACATCAACTAACAACAACAACAACAACATTATCATCAATCCTACAAAGTCCAGGAGCTACCCTACCGTAAAGCACAATCCTCCCCCGCACCCCTTAGTACGGAGCAAGTCCGCAGTCGTACGCTCGCTGTATAGAAAGATGAGAACGCCGTTCACGAGGTCCCAGACTGTCGACGAGAATCTACTGCGTTACTACAGCCCGGAGACGAGCGAGTACACCATATCCGAAGGTTACATGCTCAAACCCGAAGTTCTCACGGGAAACTCGAAAAAACGGATACCTGAGATATACGTCGAGGATTGTCTTCAGGTGAATTTCAACGACAGATTGATCGACAAGTTTAGTAATGGCAGCGGCGCCAGCAATGCTTCTACGAGCTACGCGTTACCGTACAGCTGTGAATTGGCAGCGAAAAAATCTACGCCAGCGTCGTTGGCGAGGCTGCGCTCCGGATGGAAAGAACCTTTCGAGAATTCCATAGTCTCCAGGTCGAGACCCCTCGGCAATGGATTCATGGACTTGACGGATTATGAGCTTCGAAATTTCGAGGCGAGGCCTCATCCACGAAGATCCATGCTCTTTGCCAAAGCGAGAAGCTTCGATTACAACGTCGTTAATGATCCGTGTCGCGGTGGATTTCCTGCGGGAAGCATGAGGGACACGGGATTTCTTTCGCGTCGTGCCAAGAGCTTCGAGTACGATACCATCTCCAGCAATATATTCAGCGACGATAGTCTCAGAACCGCGAGGAGAAAATTGAAACGAAATTTGTCGATAAGCGACTCCAAGTACGGTGACAAGATTCCTGCGCTAAGGGATCGCAGCAAGTCTTACTACGATTCGAACGGTGACAATTCACTACGAAAAACACTCGCTGCCAAGTGTCTTCTCAAGTATGAAAATTTTGGCAATGAGGAGAACTTGAAAAACTTTTACGGTTACGATTCAGAGCTAAGCGCCGGTAAAGCCGAGATTTACGTGTCGAATTTTGACAAGGATAGCGTCGAATCGGTTATACAGGCAAAGAACTTTCGGTCTTTGGATTCGCGAGTTCCTTCGCTGGGTCTGGATGGTATTCGTACGAGTGAGACCATTCGCGGTGGACTCGCGGGTACAATTCTCGGTCGTGAAGACATTGGCAAAAGAAAATACACGGAAACGTGCTACAGGTCGCCGGAAAAACGTACGAAGAGTCTGGAGAAGGATGTTTACGGTCCACGAGCGATGAACGATCACATTTACTGTAGCATCGATGAGATAATATTGCCCGAGAATCCGTGCGAATGCAGGCTACGCGACACTGCCGGCCGAAGCAGAGCAAACTACGAGAGTCCATTGCACAGAGCAACGATCACGGGTCTCGAGGAGATTGACGATTACGTGACGAGACGTCACGCCCGACCGCGAAGACGAGCGAAAAGCACGGATTCGTATCTCGAGGATGAGTACGAGAGATACGAGAATTGGGACGCTGCCGATTACGAGACGGAATATCCGGAGACGGAAGCTCTCGGTGATTCGAGAATTTCCTGTCTAGAGATGGAAGATTATTACGACGATCGAAGCACCAGAAATTTGAAGAATCAGCGAAGCTCTCAGCTCGAGGACTTGACATCTCGCAGCAGAGTTCACGATGACTACGGAGCTTATCACGATACTGGGAATTACGCAGACGAATCGCTGAGCTACATAAATGACGGTGAGATCAGCAGGGAGTACGAGGACGGTTCTTGTCCTGGAAGAAGAAGAAGACGAAGAGACAACGTTGATGCTGTGAGCAGCGGCGAGTACGAGAATCTCCGTGTCCACGAGAATTTGACGAGACATCGTAAAAATAGCCTGACCGTGCCGAGTTTCTCGGAGAGCAAGAAAATGATGATTGGCCGTGCGGAATCAACGCCGATTCTCATCCACGACGAGGACTACGGGGTCTCTGAGGAACGTACCGCGAGGAGAATGTCGAGACGACGGAGAAACAGCAGTTGCCCGGAGTCGAGGGAAATCGCAACGGCCGATATTTCAATGAGTCGAGCCGATGAAGAACGTTCCGATTTCTTCGTCGATTCCGACGAGGATTTTGGCTCGATGGAGACGGTCATTGGGCCGAATTATGGGGATAGAACGAGTGCTAATGATTCGAAAATTTTTGGGAGCTCGAGGTCGAGATACCCAGATGATAAGGGTTTGACAAGCGAGAGTACGGAGGTCCTTGATTATCGAGCCGGGACGAACGAGAGGGCTGGCTCATTTTCTGACACGACGAGATACAGGCCGGACGAAGATATTGCGGCTGGTTACGACTATCGTAGACGGAAAAGCAGCTGTCCCGAGTGCAGAGAGATAGCTCGGTTGGACGGTAAATCAGGAATTTTGACGTCTCGCCGAGACGAGCACGATTCGTTGAGGCACGAGGATACCGAAGCTAGGTACAAGTATCGAAGAAGAAGGAACAGCAGTTGTCCCGAGGCACGGGATATCGAGCTATTCGACGAGGAGACAAGACAGCGACGGTTGTTTCGTCATGATGATCGCCAGGATCATCAGCAACAACAACAACAACCACAACAAAAACAACATCAACATCAACAACAACAACATCAACATCAACAACAACAACAACAACAACAACAGGGTAGTAAAAGAAACGTGGCTATAAGCGATACCCTCGAGTACTACGAGTACTCGATGGAGAGCGAGAGCCAGTGTAGTGAGAACTGCGGATTTGGCCCGTACGATCCCCTTAGGCCCCGTAACCGAGCAGCACCCCGCCCCGGTAACGCTAATTCAAATATCTTTGATTCCCAAAAAACCGCTACCTCCGACACTGCTAAAAACCCACGGGCCACCGACGATCACCAACACCACGATATCCCGAAACGACGAAACCACGCGCAACAACAACGCGCCGACGATCACAACTACATCGACGAAACCACGCCATCGTCGGCAATGAAAAATCACGACTACACCAACGACGAAAATCCGACGAATCGTCATCATCGCTCGCAACGAAAAAAATACGACGACGATGACGAACGTGCCACGACGAAAAATTACGACGGTAACGAACGACGATCGACATCCATGCCCGAAAGCAGTGAGTACGCGAGCCAGGGTAGTTCTTACGAGAAAACCTCGAGGCATCCGGTTGCGGGGAACGGGCACAACGGTCACGCCAAGAGGGGACAGTTTACCAGAAGTCTTAGTAACGCCGATGTGCCACCCGACGAAAAAGCTGGTGAGTCTAACTCGATTATTTTTATATTCGCTTGAGCGATCTGCTCATAATCATGTGTTTTTCATTTGCAAACTTTTCTTTCAATCAATTGTTTCATTTCATATTTAATTTATACCAAAAATACTTTCGATATTTATTCCTTAACCTTCATCATAGCCTCCGATACCTCTGAAATTTATTTTTTAACTTAATAAATTATTAAATATATATTTTTTTCATTAGCTCGGAAAATTAAGATCATTTTCGATAGATTTTTTTCGCTGATCACGGCTGATCACGTGGACCAGGATTTTTTTCGTGGTTTTGTTTTTTTTTTACCTTCCAAGGTGTTGCTCACTAATAACATTTAAATTAGATGAAGAGTTATTTTCAAATTGACAGCATTTTTGCTACTTTTATAACGAAAGCTCAACACTCAGACACATTAGCTGCTTCTATTTTACTCCGTCCTTGAGCGCCATTCAGTTCTATAACGTACTAATGTTACGTCTCAATTTATATTGACATTATGTTTCGTACTCGAAACTCTCAAAATTTTATATTACAGAGAGATTAATTATTTACCAAATGACAATATATAAATATTTTAATAAA
This sequence comes from Cylloceria caligata, assembly GCA_963942595.1. NCBI lineage: Eukaryota > Metazoa > Arthropoda > Insecta > Hymenoptera > Ichneumonidae > Cylloceria > Cylloceria caligata. The sequence goes on along the minus strand of OZ012706.1, from coordinate 7,999,431 downwards.
AAAATGCAGAGGGTCGTTCCCTCGTTCCCTCCAACTCGTTCTACACCCACATACACAAATACACTTTAACGAAGAATCTTACGCGTTACTCGTTGCTGTACGCGATTTACAGGACGGTAAGAGCACGTTTTGGCCGAGATCCAAGCTACAGTCAAGGTCGATTCGTCATTCACGAACAGCAGCAGCAATGGCAAACCTCCGCCATGTCAAGTGGCCGAGCGAAAAGTGCAAACCGAGCACGTCGAGCGCTCGAGCCTTGCTCCCTTTTTTTCCTTAGCTTTTTTTCCCACTTTTATCTAATTAAAAGTCTTCTCGATGAATTAGCCAAATTACGTACGAGAGATTGTCACAAGTTTATCGAGATCCTACTGACAAATACTTTTTCACAGATGGAAGTCTCAGTGACACGGCCGTCGGTCTTCACGTCGAGGATGCGTCCCGGAGGGGTCGCAAGAGTTCACCGGGTAGCAAGAGCGGTAGCGGAAGCAGCAGCGGAGGCGGAAGCGCGTCCCAGTACCAGGCGGGACTCGGGAAGAAGAGTAACAGCACGAGCCAGCTCTCCGCGACAGGTAACACATCGTTTTGCCCGATCAAATACTATTCTATACCAGTAACGTCATAGTATCTATGCCTTACGTCGTCTCTGAATTAACTAGCACTACACGTTGCGTGTTGTCGTCGTGCTGTCCCTACGATATATCGTCGAGGACTATCAATCAGGACTCTCGAAGCACTCGAGAGCTATGAGAGTCCAGAGACAAATAAAAAAAATTTTAAAAGTAAACAATAATAATAATGCACTGCTCCGGGAGATCCACGAATCATGAGGATAGAGCACTCGTTGTATTATCATCGAATGCTGGTCGATTATATTCACTCGTATATGTTGTCATTTTTACGTCGGGATTTTTCAATCGATTGATTATTTTATCCTAGATTACTGCTACGTAATACGTACATTTTTGAGATACTCTTGTACTACTATATACTTAGAATAGGTTTACTGTTCTCTCTCTCTCTATATATTCAGTAGTTTATAGTAAATCGAGCGCGACGTGCTTTTGTTCTTATTTATCAAAATAGGATTATTGCGTCGAAATGCCAATGACTAAAGTCTACAATGTACGAAAGCACGTCGTTTATTTATCAACGAGTACCGCAACTCGTTACGATTTCTAATCGTATCCTATTGTTTTCTCTGATACCATTCTTCACTCCATCATTCACCGCGTCTTCTCTACGAACATGCTACACTACTTAAAAAAATATATAACAACAATTGAAACAATAACAACAACATAACCACTCATTAACAACAACACCTCGACTGCTCTCTCGTCGTTGGGATTCTCCGGCATCCGACCTGCACTCTCAATCCACAATTATTAGTCAATCGATCGGCGAACCGATCGACTATATCTGTTTCTCGGTGTTTCTCTCGCGCGACTGACTCGGACTGCAAAAAATATCTACGGCGACAACAAAATCAAAACTCTTACTGTCATCTTGCACAAAAAAAAAACGATATATGAACGATAAAAAAATAAATAACGCTGACCGTCACAACACAAAAAAAACGCGCCAACATAATATACATCGCTTAAATAAAAATGTACGAAAAAACGACGATATCGTACGAAATACAATGTGAAAAAAAAATAATAATAAGTAATAATATCGATATGAAACGATAACGTGCAACGTGCGTGTCTGTTGGTGGTACATGCGTTGGCGAGGAAGGACGAAAACGTCGTCTCGGCTTCGGGAAGAAGGGGAAGTCGTCCTTTACAGTTCACAGGAGCGAGGAGGTTCTGCCGGACGATACTAGCGGAGGAAGGAGCGGAAGACAGCCGAGTTCGGCGAGCAGCGACGGCGAAGGAAGTGGCGACGGGGACAGGTCCGAATTAGATATCAATCTCTCAAGCAAGGGAGCTACGGCCCCGTAGATTTCTTTTTCTTTTTTTTTTATCAACTTATTTTCTTAAGAAAATTTATTTAATTTTGATTATATTGGATTAATCGTCAATGATCTTGTTTCAGAATACTATTTCATTTAATATTTATTCAATTACAATTTATTTTATCGAATTTTCAATTCGTCTTCTTGATCGGATCATCCAATAGAGTTTGCTCGACGAGTTCGATCTGCTCTCAGATCCCCTCCCTTCCTCCTTCCAATAAAAAAAAAAAAAAAACGTGAGTACACTCTGTGCGAGACGGAAGTTTCATCGAGGAGAGCAAATAACACAGTTGCGATTTGAGCAAAAGAGAACGATACAGATAAGAATGCAAAAGAGAGAAACAATCAATAATAATAATCCTACCGACCACGACAATTATAACAAGAACAACCACATCCAACAACGAACCACACACTTGAACATCACTATATTAATTATTGCGAGTTTAGTGGCTGTTGATACGTGATGGGTGCCTCGCAGTCGTTGGAAAAGAATAAAATGAAGAAAAATTATATTTCAGCTTTACAATCGCTAAAAAAATTCTGTGACTGCGTGCCACCGTAACGTTAGACCGCATTTAGAGCCTGATAATACGATTGACCAATATTAGTTGCCAAAAAAAAAATATATACAATTTCCTCCATAGATCTTCGTGGTGCATTCGTTGTCTCGTAGATTGAATGTGCTTTGAGAAAATTCGTGGTATCGCTAAATATTGCAATAAATTTTGATGACTCAGCACGTTGATCGTCGTCCACGAATAAACCACGAAAAATCCACAACCATGTAATCTAGTGCACAAGCGTTATATGATATGGGCGTAATTAAACAAAACAAAAAAAAATAGATATCATTGATATTTAGAGCTTACACGGAAAGAAGAAGATAGGAATAGTTTTTCTACTTATTACGGTACTTTTCAACTATTCTGGCAGTCTGACTATTTTTCCCACACGTTAATTATGTCGTTACTCTATCGTTATTCGAAATATTATTCCCACACTAAAGGTAACGGCATAAATACGTATGGGAAAAATCGTCGGACTGACCAAATTGCCATACCGAGCATACGAACCATTTCTATATTCTTCTCTCGCTCAAGAAGAACGCTCGTTGCCGATTTATCGTTATGTGAAAGCTTTTTATTATCCTTACAATTATTATTATCGCTATTGTTATCATTATTATTATTTTAAAAACGCTTGTTATCCAATACCCGACCGATCCTGTGGAGCCTCGATTCACCTGCAGGATCGGCGGGTAATGCTTCAAAATCACTCTGCCTGAGTGCTCCTCCAACTCGGAGGTAAGCAGTCAGGTCTGTTCAGAATTGTGTGACCTAAGTAGATGGACGGAACCTAGAATGACCGGCTTCTGCATTCGACCCGTCAGTGAGTCGATATATTGCTGACGGGCGTGAATGATCTTTTCATTCGTGACAAACTACGGTTTCATTTCTTCGAGAACGATGATTCTATTATTATTATTACTATTATTATAATATAGAATAGAGATTTCGAATTTCTACCTTCATCCCACAATCCTTCGCCACTTCCTTCTCGTATTTCGTTGCCTTGTCGTTATGTTGGTAGCACGGTAGGTCAGTCACGAAATCAGTTGCTCTGGAAGTGACAAGATTCGTGCAACATGAACTACACCCATAGAGAAAAAAAACAACAAAGAGATAGAGGTGAATAAAATGAAAAGAGAGTGAAGGCCACGTATCAGGTGAGGTTCTCGTGGATATTGTCGTTTTAAAAAACGCTGTAATTTTCATGTATATAATTATATATATAAAGACATTAAAATATTTATTATATTTTTATATTATGCTATATGTTAATTGATATACACGCAGCACTTGAATATTATCATTTCGATGTTGTATCACAATTCGTTTAGATCCCACAAATTTTGATAGTGTCCGTGACTGTTTGATATCGTTATTTTATTCTTGTTTTTTAAATTAATCAAATATTCAATTGATAGCCTCTGAACGACTCTCGAGGTCGGAACACAAATAGAAAATATCGATAAAGCAGTTTGGAACTCTATTGAACTCGATCATACATTTCTTTCGCTCTCTTTTCAGCTCGAATATGAGAATTTTTTAAATAAACTGAAGAACCATTCGATACAATTATTTCTATGTTATATTATGCGTTAGCTTAGTATTGGCCTTGTCGTTTTTTTTTTTACTTCTTCTAGGTATATTATCATTATTAGCTGATTACATTTATTCATATATATTTATTATGATATTGAGATTGATAAATTAGATACAATTATTATATAGCGCTCGTGATTTAGTCACATTTGTTATAGGAATGTACGTTTAGTTATTGAATATCGACGTTCACAGGAACTTCGCGAAGAGATCCTCCTGCAATATATCTTTAGAAAGTCGATGAATTCGTAAAGTTAAATCAAGAGTGAGAGGCAACGGGATGATTCAAGAGAGATTGAGAGAGGGGAGCCGAGTGATTGTATTGAAGTTGTTGCGAGCGTTTGAGTAATTGAAAATTTAAAAAACGAAAAAAAAAGTTGAAAAGTAAATTTAAAAAAATTATTTTTAAAAATATAATCTGCGATAGGAATGGTGCGCGTCGACTCTCGTTGGTGTCGCGTTCTTTTGTCACGAGCCGGCGTTGGACAATTTCGAGTATGTCTCGATGAGCGATAGTTAGCGAAGAATTTCTTGTTTGGTTTACAACGCAGAGTGCGGAGTCGTCGGAAGCGGAGGCGTACTGGACCCACGGGGTTCCGGTTCGTCGAACAGGAAGCGGAACAGCACGCCGAGCAGCTTTCAACGATCCCAGGAGGTAGTGCCGCCCTATCAGCGCTTCGGTACGAGCAAACAGAGTGGCTCGGTCTTCAACGACACGGCCGGAAGTCTCAACTCGATCTCTAGTTCCGAAGCAAGCTCGTAAGTAGTGCAGCCTCTTCTTCGGGCCGACCGAACACGACGAGGCGCGTGTCTCACGACTTCCTCTCATTCTCTCTATCTCTCTGTATCTGTCTCTCACATACAGACACACAGACACACATACACACACGCACACTCTGTCGCTGTCTTTGTCTCGCTGTTTATTATTATTATTTTTATTAACAATTTCCTTAATATTTCCCGCGTCGATTTTTCTTGTATTCCTGCGCTGGGCACTTCCTCCACCTATGTATAAAAATTTTTGTACATCCTTTACGTATTATCGTGTGAATTTTGCAAGAAAAAAAAATTAATTAAAACCTCCCAGAAGTATCATGTCATAGTTAAAAAAAAAAAAAAAAAAACAACTCTTTTTTCATCTATTGTGTGTTTTATTAATATATTTGTAAGTGTAAAAGTTTCGTTGCTCCTTGCGGGATATATATTTGTATATACGTGTATAAGTGTGGGTATGTAAATGTATCTTCCTTCATCTTTCATTCCCTGTCATTTGCAATCTCTGTCTCTCACTCGCTTAATTGTGTTTGTGGTATATTTTCCTGACTCGTCGCCTGATCACTTGTTTTACATACGCCATTTATTTTTCCTCTGTTTCGATAGCCAGTTTCTTTTCTTCCTCAATCGAGTTACCGTTATTATTCTATTATTCTAATGATATCCATTAAAATTCTCATTATTATTATCTACAAAGGTTTATTAGTTTTCACCCGATCAGCTCTGTAGGGCTCCGACTCATCTACATGACAAGCCGGTTGCGTTTAAAAATCATTTCGCCTGACTGCTTCTCCAATCAGGAGGTAAGCAGTCGGATCAGTCCAGAATCGTATGACCTATTGATCCTGAGTAGGCGGATTATTATTATTATTATTAGTTTGAAAAGATTTTTAGCTCATAATCAACTTTTTAGTTTCATAATTATTCAACCTGTCTGCTCTTCCAAACCGGATGCAAGCAGTCAGGTCAGTCCAAAATCGTGTGACCTGAGTAGACGGAGATTTTTATTATTATTATCATTATCATCAGTGTTTTATCGTCGTCTTGGCTTATTGCTTGGTTGACGGAATTGTTTGTCCTGCACTATCTCGATGCACCGTCGTAAATATACATGACACGCACCTTCGTTCAATTGTCTCCACACACACTCTGATGAAAACTACAATAGCCAGAAATATCAAAAGAGAGATAACGGCCAATCAAGCAGAAAAAAAATATATATACATATATATACATATATATATATATATATATCATCGAATCATCGATCTTCACTCCGATGGAAAACGATGTAGTAGTGCCGCTCAAATAAATCTTTTCCTTTAGAATATCATAGTTATCTAGTCAACGTCATGAATATTTTAATTTATCGAAACTTAGCTAGATAACTCGTCGAAGGAAGATATAAAAATAAACAACCAATTTTAACTGCATTGAGTTAATACGAACAATGCTGCGTGTATGTTAACCATATAATTGTATATCTGTGTTTAAACGTTCGTAAATAATTTCATCGAGACTGCTCGTCGTTAACGATTTAAGTTTTTTTTCTTGTTTTTTTTTTTTCTTCAGCGATGAGACTCCAATGTTACGACGTGTTGTTAATTAATTATTAATAGGAATGCGGTGGCTGTGGTACACGAGTCCGAAGAATATACTCTCAACGAAGTTTGTATTATAATATTATTAAATATTACGGTGGCATGTTTGGTATGAGATTTATTATCTTTGAAGCCGTTTCGCTGTCACGGACAGATATTTGTCTACTTTTTCGATGGTATTTATCTAAAAATGCTATTTACAACGATAGCTAAATGGCTACATTGAAAGTGGTGTAGCTAATGACGATTTGTGTGTGTAGCATGAAGTAACTGCATGCGCTACAAATTATAATTTTAACTGTATATATTATTAAAAAAAAAAAAAAAAAAAAAAAAAACACTAATATACCACTCGACTCCTCTATCATCTTCTCTATGTGTACATAACGAATCTTAATACTCAAAGACACAAACACTACACTTTTATATATAATATATAAACTCGTGAGATCATCTTGTTCACGGAAAAAAAAAAGAAAAATTAATAATTGAAGTGTGATTTCTCTTCTTCTGAACTTTCGTCGAAGTACGAGTCAAGTACTCGATACTGTCGCATCACGCCCTGAGTATACTTTGGGTCGAGAGAGATGTGGCACGTTAAAAAGATTTATTTTTCTTGTCCTTGTACCTTGGATAATCGATCGACGAATTGTGCTCTGTTGGATCATTCGGTATATCTTATTTCTTGTATAATTGTTTATTTGTTCATTTTATTTTTCTTCATTTTCCTCTGCGTTTGACTTAAATCTCGTGGATTTTTTTTTGCTGACTCAAAGCGGCTTATCCGATCGAGATGACGAGGCTACTTAACGAATATATTTTCTTGATAATAACAGTTGGTCTCCTAGCCGAAGAATGGCCGGCGAAGGAGGTCAGTTGAGCGAGTTCATCGACGGTCTTGGATCTGGTCAGCTGGTTGGAAGACAAGTACTCGGGGCATCGTCACTCGGTGATGTTCAACTCGCTATCAAACACACCAAGGGATACCTCGAGGTCGAGGTTGTTCGCGCGAGGGACCTTCAAGCTAAACAGGGCAGCAAACTCTTGCCAGGTTCAAACAGTCCTTAAATTTATCTACTAAATGAAAATTTTTATATTGGCTAATTTTTTTTTATATCACCAATTATTTATTATTTGCAGCACCTTACGTAAAAGTTTATTTGGTGAATGGAAAGAAGTGCATAGAGAAAGCAAAAACTGCGACAGCAAGACAAACTCTGGATCCTCTCTATCAGGAACTTTTGGTGTTTAAACAAAATTTTCAAGGCTGCATACTGCAGGTACTTTCGATAGAGATAATTATTGAAATTAAATTGAATCCCGCAATCGATTAATGCATCCTTTGGCGTTTCGTTTCAGGTGACGGTATGGGGTGACTACGGCCGGTTAGAGGGGAGAAAAGTGTTCATGGGCGTTGCGCAGATTATGTTGGATGATCTGAACCTCAATGACATGGTGTTCGGGTGGTACAAGCTCTTTGGCACCACGTCCCTGGTCAGTGGGCCTCCTTCCCTTATCTTATCCCGACGTTCCTCCGCTGCCTCCCTCGAATCCCTAAAACTCTAACGTGCTGGCTGATGCTAGACAAATAATTGCAAATACTAAAGCAAAGAAGAAGAACAAAAATAGAATTCATATTGAGAGAAAGTTGAAGAGAGAGAGAAAAAAAAAAACGTTAAAACGACAAAATCTTTGCTATCGTTGAGAAAATATTTGTTATAGATGACAAAATCTTTGCTACATTGTTAATCAGCTTCTAGATCTCTTCGTAATATTCGTGGAATGATTCACGATTGATTGCAGAATAAATTGTGTAAAAATCCGTACTTCCGCACCAGCCACGCTAATAATTTCTTCACGAGAGATTCCGTGATTGACGGCTCTGAATACGGTGTTACAGATTATTTGGATGTATGCTCGTACGAGTGATGAAATATTTTGACAAGTTCTGTATGACTGTGAGAGCGCAAGATGTCATATGTCTTTCTAGAGAGACGAGGAGCGAAAGAACGAAATAATTTTATGACACCGCTAGCACATCACATATATCATGTACGGCATATCAGATCGAGCTACTAGTCTGTTGTGTAGACTAGCTGTAGACGTAGCGGCCATGTATCCGGAGCGCCACATAGATTTAGGTACGCACTGAGATCAAGGCATCGTACGTAGTTTTTGTTTTCAACCAAGATTTCACTTTGGCACAATGTTTCTTTCTTTCAAAAATATTTATTTATTTATTTATTTCAATGAAAAATTACTTCGAAATTATATAACGAATATTCAAGGCGTACGCCTCGTGCATTTCATTCGTGTACTAACGTGAAATCTCGATTATTTGTCGTTTACCAGTGTGTCTTATTAATTTTCTAAGTCTTGCTCATTATTGCCTGATCACCCGACAAACATTTTTATCGATTCATTTTTTTCATTCCATTTCATCGACAGTTATTGTCAGTTACTTACCTCGATAACATAATAATTTAAAACCACATAAAAAATCTGCACATTCAAGAGAATGCTTCTATAAGCTTGCTATTTATTTTCCGGAGGTAAGTCCATGCCGTATTCGGAGTCCCGTGTGTACAGCGACATCCCTTAAGCATTCCGTGCAAAGTATACACCGAGTATGAAACCTCTAACTTCATTCCTCCTTCCGCAGTAGACGTCGATAGTGTTTTCTCTATTTATCCTTGCATGTTGTGACGATTTTTTGTTTAGAAATAGATAAAAAAATATTATTATATCAATTTCAAATAATTTCTCCATGTTTGTAATCGTCGGTTGAATTTATTTACAGTGAAATCAATGGAGTTCGAGTGAGCTGCAGGCCGACATAAACTCGAACGTGGTGTGCTAAAAACAGTCAAGTGTAGAACGAAGAGATGAGGAGCGGTGATGGACGAGGGGGAAGGGGGCACGTTTAGCGACGAATGCCGGTGAATGTGATTCAAAGTGTACGAACCGACGAAAAATCGTATTCGTCAATGAAAAGACGCGACTCGTACGTGAATGCTGCAACTCGATGCGTTAACAATCGAAAGAAAAACTCAATGAATAAAATTAAAAAAAATATATATTAAAACAAATACTCGATGGACTCGACTAAGAAAAATGTTGCGGATTGAAACAAGAAATTGTCATCGAGCCTGACGCGAACTATATATATACACATACACATAAACATATTAGATATAAAAATATGAGACGTTACTATATTTGTATATAATATTGGACACGCCGTGCAAGGGTTTTTAAAATCTACAGACCTCGTTTATTATATGCTAAACTGTCGGATCTATGAAATAAAAACCAAATATATTATATATGTATTTATATTTTTTAAAAAGTAAATATATTTACATATATATTGATATCTGGAAGTTCGAAAGAGTTTGTTTGGAGCGAATGATCGCGCCATCGAACAATGTTCATCTCGTCGATTTAATAATTTATTTTACGTTGGTTGGTTGATGTACGTAATCGTCGCAAGCGTGTATATCTGTATTTGTAAATAATTGTAATAACTTAAGGCGATGGATACGCGTGAGCAACGAGTTTGAATGCGTAACTGATAATGAGCCGTTGTTGAAACGGGAAAAAAACCGAGTTTTCGACTGGTGCGCGATTTGAGCCTCGAACGATCGAACGATGTGTTACGCGATCGCAACTATTATTAAAAAAAAAAAAAGAACATAATACAGTAATAAAAAGAAAAAAGTAAGAAATAAATAAATAAACATCAATAAAAATATACAAATATAACGCGAGAGTGCAACGAAACGCATAATTTAAACATTTTTTTCACGTTAGTCTCGAGGCTTTCAGATCGCGATTGGTGATAGTTTTGTGTTTTTTTTTCTTTTTTGGGTTTTTGAGAGGCACATTCTATTATTATGAAAGAAGAAACGATGCTTGGTATTTATAACTTTGCATTTTCAAGTGTGTGTATCGCTGTTGATCGTCATCGCTTTACGACAAAATATTCCTTCTGAATCTGTGTTTCGCACGTAAAACACTCGCACGCAGACACAAAACTTTTCTCGTTGATTACCCAATGTCCGAATTCCATGCCATTCAAGCAATGTAAGCAAAGTACCAATTGCATAAGAGCGACTAACTAAAATAACGAATTACTTTCATGAAAATATTGAGATACACAAAAGCAGACACGCAAATCCGAATAAACTTTGAAAACGCGTTTATCTTCTTACGAATTTTTTTGGGCTTGATAATTTTTCTCTCTACAGCAATATTCTCGAGTTCGTCTTGAAAAAGAGAACATTTTTCGAAACGATCGATCCATCGTTCTGTCCGCGCATTGATCGCCGATTTGATCAATTCCTATGAATTTCGCACCGCGATATTTTGAAGTACAATCGTTTTACGCGTTGTGACACTTATTTCCTTCTTTTTTTTCATTCACAAATTTATCGAACGTTCTTCCGTTTATTCTTGTTGCGACGAGACAACGAGAGCTACCGAATGACCGTCGTACCGCAACACTTGTACGTAGGTGCTGTATTAAAAAAAAAAAAAAAAACAACAACAACAAGAAAGAAACGAAAATTTCCTTCACACCGCGATTATATTACGAAGTTTCACTCACGAATATTACTTCGTGGAACTACATTTTTAAACTAGAGGATCAATGGGGGGTGGAGGTCTTTGGGAGCCATCGGAGATAAACAAGAGGAGATATCTTATCATATCTAATAACGTGCTTAAATTAGAATCGAAAGAAACAAACAAAAAAAAAACAAGAAAATAAATAAAGGAGGATTTTTTACTCGTGAACATACTGATCGTAGAATCTTAACGAGATACAAAAAAATAAAAAAATAAAAAGAAAAAAGAAAACAGAAACATGTAAGTATTGTGAAAATTACTATAAGATAATTTTTAAGTAAATTTTGCAATTGTACGGAGTTTAGTCACAGGGGGTCAAATACGAATAAGATACGAAAAAAAAGCAAAAAAAAAAAATATATACAAACAAACATAGAAAATATATATAAAGAAAAAGTAATGAGAAGTAAAAAATACACGACACACTGTAATAGTGAGAACGAGAATGAATTAAATATACAAGACTAATAATATGTAACACACGTTCAGTTTGTAATCCGCCAATTTACGCATCGGCTGAGTCCTTCGGATAATTTTCTCAGTTGAATATTCGCGAATAATCGACATAAGTTTTGTCTGAAATAAATAAACGAAATTATTGTTTCGAAAACAACACGACAACCGGATAATTATGCGAAGAATTCGTCGTTGCTAAATGGTTAACGCTTAAAACGTTTTTAAAAAAAAAATATTGCATATCCTATTAAAACTTAGAACTTTGATAACTACGAACGCAGGGCAGGGGACTCATGTAGAAATCGATGATTTGCGTGGCAAGTACCGAGACACTTTGTTCCGTTTTCTCGTATATCTAGAAGTTACCCGCACGAACAACATTTAACGATTACCGTCGAGACGTTAGACCTCGTCGGAGCCGATCACGCGAGGGACGAAGAATTCAATAATCGAAACGAGATTGTATAGAAACGAAAAAACAAACAAATATCAAACTCTGTATGAATTTATTTATTTTTTTATTTATCAAACTACATTTTGAAGATTCACGCGAGCATCGAACACATTTCTATTCACGAGTATAGCGTTACATATTGAGAAGATTGGACGATTGAAAAATTCATCTACGCCATTAAATATTGTACACTGGATCGGTAACGACAATTGCATACCAATACATTTTACAATTTGCCTTAAGAGTGCGCTATGCTTCGTTCAAACCCGCAACAAACAAAAAAAAAGGCACATCAAGAGTTACGAATGAATTCAACGCGGTGCGAGCATTAATCTCGTTCTCTTACTACGTTTTTCTCTCGTTGATACTGCAATTAAGCGATTGATAAATAAGATGAAAGAGATGAAAGAAATGTTTTTTAATCCTTGCCTTGCCGATTTGTAAATAAGCATGCTCAATCTTAGATCGAATGAAACAGATACGCGCGGTAAATCATTAATACACTAATCGTAATACAGATCGAAGAAACGAAAAACCTATCTATGTATGTATATATGCAAACAAACAAATACACACACACGCACACATATATAAAACAAACAAACAAACAAACAAACACACACACACACACACACACACACACACACACACACACACACACACACACACACACACACACACACACACACACACACACACACACACACACACACACACACACACACACACAAACCCACACATACAAACACACGCATACAAACACACACACACACACGTAATAAATTAATATCTGACTTTGTACCTATACATTAATTAATTTAATGAAATGTAACTGAAAAGAAAGAAATGAACGGGATTGTCGCTGTCGTCAGTATGATTGCGATCTTGAACTATAGGGTCGAAGGGTACAGTGGAGCATCGCTGATTGATAATCGTCAAATGCATCGAATGCATTTTTATCGTCGATCGAAGTACGTATAATATCAGTACGCGGGTGCCCGTGTGTTCCTATGTGCGTGCGTGTGCGCGCACATGCACATGCGCGTGTGTGTGTGTGTTTTTGCGAGAGAGAAAGAGAAAGAGAGAAAACGCGAGAGCCAAAGTCTTGACTTTCTTCCCTTGGGAGTACAACCACTTTTAGCGAAATTTTAAGTGAATCTGGAATCAGGGTTTGTAAAATCAACAACGTGGAAATAAAAGACAAAATGCATTACGATATTCGAACGGGAGAGTCGCGGGAAACTTGAGAGATACGAAACAATGCCAACAATTTATTAATTATCAAATTAATTAACGACTACCTTGTAGAATACAAGTCCAACGTAGTTATAGGCTACCTTCCATCTTGTACTAAAAGAAAAAAAAAAGGACAATGAAATAATTAACAATTGTCTCGCGTTCGATACGGGCACACGCGAGTATTATATTATACTCGCGTTAATTTTTATCAATTGAGCCGCAAATCATCGCCAAGACACGAGATACGGGGCGATGCCCGAGTCGTGCGTGACGCGTCTATCCTTATACCTTAATATTTAAAAGCAGGACAAAAAGAGTGAAGATAAGGTCGACGGAAAAAGAATAAAATGTTAACTCGAGTACCGTTTGAACGAGATAACTTAGAGGACAGGCTTCGTACATTTATAATTTGTCAATGATGAAAGAGAGCGACCGTGTCTTATCGTTAAACTCGTCGTGCGAGTGCGTGAAAGTAGAAGAGCGAAAACGGGCGAATAAATTGCGAGTGTGCGTGAATTAATCTCCGACGGCGACAAAGAAAAAAGAAAAAAAAAAAAGATAAAGAATAAATAACGGAAAAGGAACGAAATCAAGCGGTATGATTAGACGATGTGCCAAGGCGAACCAGCGAGAAACCGAAGGTTCAAACGTCCCGGTCACATCGGAGGAGACTGAGATGAACGAAACGATCGAACGACAGATAAATTGATTCTTTGTAATAAAAAACAAAAACAAAAGAAAACATAACAAAAAACAATATAGGGAACAAAATACGTGTTTTTTCTTTTTTTTCAACATTGTATATATTGTCTGCGCGTGATCAAAACCCACGCAAGGAAACGACTTAATTAGTAGTGTATTAAATAATAGAGTTAATAACAATGAAAAGAAAATAAGAAAACAAATCCACCCTCGGCTTCCCGATGGCTCTTCGTGGCATGATTAATATAAAGACAAAAAAAAAACGTTAGTGACTGTATCCAGTATAATATACCAGATAAAAGATACCCCCGATACCAGATGTGGTATGTGACAATAAATTAAATCCATAATATCAGCGTATATAATTAATTGAAGTTAAGTTTTATTATCAGTTTATGATTGATTTTTTATTCTTTTTTCAAGTACTTATCGCCGATGAACTGCACGATCAACGGCAGAGGGTAAAGGACGCGCGCCACGATACCAGATGGGTACATCAAACAACAACGGACTTTACCGACCTACAGGAAAATGCAACAGCCTGCACCAGGTCCCTGCTGCGTTTCTACAACGTATATATGTATCCTGTGGAATTGAAGCGTATCATCAACTGTTTCGGGTTTGGCTCTTTGGGGGCAGCACTTACTTTCTGTGCTGTTTGTAGCTGCCCAAATTTAATTTATCACGTACTCGATCATCCTCCGAATATTTGATCGCTTAGAAGACAGGAATGACTTTCGACAGGTATTGAATAATTGAGTGAGATAAAAAAATGTTATTAATTTCATTTAATTTATTTTGGTTATTTTATTGATTTTATTTATTTTTTCAAATTGTCTCAGCGCATTCAACGCTTTTGAATGAATCTACGAATAATCGATCGCCTTGAAAGACAGGAATCACGTTCAACAGAAATTGATTAACCGAGTAAGATTTTAAAAATTATTAATTTTAATTAAATTAATTTTGTTTATTTCGTTTATTTTGTTTGTCTGTTTATTTTCTTTATATTTTTTTATTTTACTTATTTAATTTATTTTTTCAAATAGTCTCAGGGTTGAATAAATTCTAACACGATGACTGAAAGTATCGACAGCAAAGCGTCCAAAACGTTATTGACAAATGTTAGTGTAAAAAGTTCGTATCATCTCGTATACCTCTGCCCTTAAGGTATGCGCACACGTACAGAGGGTTAATTGATGCGGGAGAAACGTAATAAAAATCGACTTACACGTTGGCTCTGTGGCGGCGGTGATTCATGCGTAGTTATCGGCTACCACCCCTTTTAGGTGTCGCGCTAAAAGTTTAATCAAAGTCAGATTAGCTCGGGGTCCGGAGGCCGCCACCGGCACCAGAACTCGGTCGATCTCGGGTTGTCTGTACACCGACGTCGTACCAACGCAACACCACCGCACCAGTTTTATTAAACGGGAGTTCATTAGGAGGTCTTCTCTCCTTCCATCCACGCTTCACCCTTGGTATATCTCCTTTCGGAGTTTGTTTTGAACTGCTGAGCTTTACGAGCTCCCGGAATTCTCCATCACTGCCTTGTAATTGGCATCTCCTGATAGTCCAAAGATTTAACAACCCAGGCTCGAGGGAAGGAAAACTATCTATGAGCGGAAAACAAATGAAGAAGAGCGTTAAATGGTTCCTTAGCAAAATATATTGTAAAGACACGATGATTAAGGACGAAGGAGGAATTAAGACTCTCGCTTCGTGTGCAGATGGATTTGGGTTTGGAAAGATTTACAGAGTCGGGATGAAGGATACTGCAGGACACGTTGAGAAGTGATTCAATCTCTGTGTAATCCATGTAATCCCGGGAGTATATTGTCCCGAGCTGGCCACCCTGACATCCACGCTTTGTGCACTGCAGATCTTTCATCCCCTCGAGATATTCTGTGTTCGATAGAATCTGTTTACTTCCTCCCGGTGGACCGACGATCATTTTCAATCATCGTTCCCTCGAGCATGTATTTACACCCTCGCGTTTCACACTCAAATCACTGATATATCATTAAGAGTTGTTCTAACTCCTTCGACTATTTATCAAATAATGTTTTTTTTTTTTAAATGACGTTTACCGTTCGACTTCGTATATACGAATAAATTTATAGGTTCTCTATATATTCTTTAAATATTTTAATATTCACGAAAAAAGTAACGTTAATTAAAATATTAATCTTTCACAGTTGCCAATTATATTTCGATATATTTTTTACTTTAATATTCAATTGATGAGATTCCTTCGTTTCATGTATTTTTAATATTTCGATCTACGGGTTTATTCATCGAAAATTTATCAACGATAACAAATATGACTAATGAAAATAAATAACGATATCCTCGTTTCGTCAGGTCTGCATGTAAAATCGATGCAACCCTTTGAACGTTAGTATAGAAAGTTTTAGTTGATGTGAGTATTCGTAATAGCTCTCTTCAACATCTGTTCAACGGAATCGTTCTGACGGCACATAGCATCATATGTACAGTTCCCCTCGGTCTATGGTTTATTCTTATAAAATTATTACAATAGTAACTAGAAATAATAATTTTTTTTATTAAGATCAATGTTATGTTGAATCAACACGATATCCATCAGACCCTAAAAAAGAAACATTTCATTCAAATATACATTTATTAACTGTTGATAAATAATTATTTGTGCCAATTCAGAGTTTTAAATAAACGATTTATTCAATCTGAGAGAATATTTATTTTACCATATTGAAATTTACCATTTGTTAATAGTTGACAAATCCTGGTGCCTACAAATAAACTTTTTTCTCAGTGTAGTGTTGCATAAAAAGTGAAAATTTATCAGGATTATCGGTGGATAACCTTAACGATCTTGTTTCGTTGATCTTGTATGTAGAGTCTACGTAACACTTTGAACGTAAGTACAGAAAGTATTAATTAAAGTATTAACTTTACCATTTGTTAACATTTAAAAAATCATGGTGCCTACAAATAAACTTTTTTTCTCAGTGTAGTGTTGCGTAAAAAGTGAAAATTTATCAGGATTATCGGTGAACAACCTTAACGATCTTCTTGTTTCGTGGGGCCTGTATGTAGAGTCTATGCAACACTTTGAACGTAAGTACAGAAAGTATTAACTTTACCATTTGTTAACATTTAAGAAATCATGGTGCCTACAAATTATCTTTTTTTCTCTCAGTGTATTTTCTATAATTCACATATATTTTCATTCTTATGATCATAATTTTGGAATAACGTTTATTCATTTTCACGCATTCCCAGTACGAGAGTACTTAGTATCGTGATCGGTATGTGTTATAATATTGCGTATGCGAGCTTCGTGAAATTTGGGGTGAAATACAGAGAAGAGTCAACTATCAAATGCTACTTCGAATCCCACTGTGTCTACAGTGAAACGATGAACAAACATTTGCTCAACCAGAAGTTTCCTACGTGTGGTGAAGTACAACTGTGTACACAACGAGCATTGGGAATTTTCGGGATATAAACGGGGTCGCTGGCAGTGGGGGTGGTCTAACCGCGCAATAACAACCACCTTCCTCTATCTTTCTCTGTTTTTCTGTCACTGTCTCTTTCTCTTCTTCGTCTTGATTCCCCTCATACGCACCCCTTCAACGGCAGCATTTCGTGCTCGACACACCCCCGCTTCTGTTTACGTGACGAGCAAGGGTAGCGCGAGACGAACGAGATCTCCACCCCCGTTGGCTTAACGCTAATGAATCTGATTTGCATCTGATCCCGACTGATCTATGCGATCCTCCCCTTTATCCCTCCTGCCTCGTCGATGAATTATTTAGGACCTGGCGAAGAACCGATTCACGTATGTATCTACTAGCCTGCTCCAAGTATGTCGCATCAATGATTAACCGTATTTTCGCACGAGATTTCTCCCAATTTTTTCATATTTCAAAGGTATCCTTTAAAATTAACAGATGCTAGGACATCGAGAGAATAATTTGTCAAATTGCTCGTAGCTTAGTTGCTGGGATAGTATTGTTACGACAATTTATCTAGATAAGAGTGAAAATCGAAGACAAATACGAGTGAAAAGACCGAGAGAATTCTCCAATTTTTATCGTTTGTCCGAGAATACGATTTTTCTTTAAATCCAAGTCGCTCTGTAAAGCTTTACCCACGCAATTGATAAAAATGTTCTCGTGTCTTGTCAATTTCTTCCTCCAAGAATCTAGTCTCCCCGATTCAGGTAATACGAAATTATATTTTGCCATTTACATTGTTCGATACAGTCGATCTTCGATAAATCTCAGTAAGAGTTGTACACGGAGGCTCCTGTTTCAGGGGCGTGGTGGCCTCTGGCTATTCGTTGACTGCTCCGCCTTCCACTTGCCTCACTGCACGTTGTATTCTATGCAATTTGGCCTTCGTACCCTTAAGAATCATCTCAAATGTAAACCAAGTTAAACGTTTGTCCTCGACGCAGATCGATTACGTTCACCACATTTTAACTTACGATTAAATACTCCGAAATCTCAGAATACAAAGATATACAGCGATATATATATACACAGTGTACAGTCGAAGGTATACGAAGCGAGAGTGAATCGTGAAGCCCGGAGGGTGGGTGTCGAGAGGAAGGGCACGTGCTCGGAATCCATAAATTCATAAATCCCTTCGGGACCCTCGATCACGCTCGGAACCCATCGAACCCTTCGACGACTCCCGTTTCTTCTCTCCTTTTTTGTTATTTTTTTCTTACAGTGTATTATATATCATCGATCGTGGAGGAAACAAGGGAAGCAATAACGGTGGGGTCTGCTGATCGTGTATTACGCAACATCGGCCGACTCTAGCCCTTCCTCATACTCTCTTTTCTCACTCTATGAATTTCGCAAACCCTCGGTGCAATGCATTTACGCGTATAATAATGTTACCGCAGTGATCTCGCCACCGATCACTCATAATCTAATTAAAAAGCGAGTGTCGTGATATTAAATTATATTTTGGCTTCGTAGCTACAGAGTATACGTACGTAGATACATTGACAAGAAAGCCCGTACGTTCGCAAGGTTTTACATTATCGAGCGTTCACAACCCTAGTGCGAACGTTAGCCGCGGTACACATAGTTTTAATATTAACGCGCGTCAGGATCGGGAAAACCGAGAGGAGAACGTTAATGGGTCGTTGGAGCGTTGATCGCGGATCGGGACACGTGCGAGGATGACGCCCGGAGCGTTTAAAGTCCAAGCTGAACGCAACGCGTCGAACCCCGAATGTTACAAGGGTCAACTACACGGGGGTTGATTTTCTCTGTGGCAGCCGCAGAGTATACGTCGAGTTTTTACTGTCGCGCGTTCTCGATGCTTGTAGGGTGCCACTGCAAACTCACCGTCAACCATAAGTTATGTTTCGAGTCTCTGTTTGCTTAGGATCCGCACGCGTCCTCCGCTCATCCTAGATTACGTTTGTCTGTTTTCTTATTATGGATCATCGGAACGCAAAGGTCTGGGTTACTTGTTTGCACAGAGTTTTAACTTCGAAGCCGGACGATGATCTTTGCGTTATAAAACCTGTGAAAACTGCCAAATATGACTAACAATGCAATTGGATTGAACTTCTAGTCAAATAAGAAATTGAGAAAATTCAATCTACACAGATTTTTAAAAGTTATGCAAAGTTACGAAAGGTAATATTCTGCCAGGATTATAAATTATTGTTTGAAAAGAAAGAAAAAACACTCAATGAAAATGTCTTCGATAAAATATCATAAATACGTGAAACTAAGTAAAAATAATTTGTTATTAAGCAGGAAGGGGGAATTCCCGACCGATTGCAGTTGAAAAAACGTGTTTTATTATTTTTTTCAACGGTAAATAAAAAATCCTATAAAATATCTTATTCGATTGATTGTTCGTAACGATCTTCCGATCATGTGAAAAAATTCCCAGATCCGAATATAACAAATTGTAGGAATTCTATATTATTTTCTATTTAAATTTTTCTCTACAAAATTCAACTACATCCGGATATTGAGATTTTTTGAAATGATTAAAACACCATTACGAATGATCAATCGTATGGCATTTTTTATAAGATATTTTAGTCGATTAAAAAATAATAAAATAATTTTTTTAACTGACATTGGTGGACCCTGCTCTCCCCGCCCCCCTTAATGATTCTGTGTACTGAATAAAAAATGCTTTAATGCAGATCATAACTCATAAATGTCGGTCGCTCAGTAAAAATTTTTCTGAATAAAATGTTCATTGATGTACAACTCGTTTAACAAGTACGTGGGACTGTCGCTACCTTAAGTAGGCAGGAATTTCTTGGAAAATGTATGAAAACCGCTTCTTTTTTTTTGGTTTAAGAAGAAATCAGTGTATTTTTATAACGATCAAGTTGTCACGAGCCCGAGGAACCGCTCGTGACATATACTACTTACGCGTATACGCGTAGTTGGCAGTTTCCTTTGACTCGATATTCTCGTTCGTTTTTCCACTTCATAAAGTAACCTCGGCGCTTGCACAATGCTTGACTAACTAGGCGTAGTGGTTTTCGTGAGTTTTTGAAGAGGGTCACCTCGACATACAGTTCGTCTCCCCAGGTATATGTGTATTATGCTTTTATGCATAGGTTTCATCGTACTATGGTGAGGCGTACGCTGGTAATTTTTACGGGTACTCGATGGAGAGTAGCGCCTGCGACGACGCACACTAATAAAACTACCGCACGTATGTAAAGGGTGATTTTTTAAGAGCTTGAGAACTTTTTTTAAAAAAAAAACGCATAAAATTTGCAAAATCTCATCGGTTCTTTATTTGAAACGTTAGATTGGTCCATGACATTTACTTTTTGAAGATAATTTCATTTAAATGTTGACCGCGGCTGCGTCTTAGGTGGTCCATTCGGAAAGTCCAATTTTGGGCAACTTTTTCGAGCATTTCGGCCGGAATAGCCCGAATTTCTTCGGAAATGTTGTCTTCCAAAACTGGAATAGTTGCTGGCTTATTTCTGTAGACTTTAGACTTGACGTAGCCCCACAAAAAATAGTCTAAAGGCGTCAAATCGCATGATCTTGGTGGCCAACTTACCGGGCCATTTCTTGAGATGAATTGTTCTCCGAAGTTTTCGCTCAAAATGGCCATAGAATCGCGAGCTGTGTGGCATGTAGCGCCATCTTGTTGAAACCACATGTCAACTAAGTTCAGTTCTTCCATTTTTGGCAACAAAAAGTTTGTTAGCATCGAACGATAGCGATCGCCATTCACCGTAACGTTGCGTCCAACAGCATCTTTGAAAAAATACGGTCCAATGATTCCACCAGCGTACAAACCACACCAAACAGTGCATTTTTCGGGATGCATGGGCAGTTCTTGAACGGCTTCTGGTTGCTCTTCACTCCAAATGCGGCAATTTTGCTTATTTACGTAGCCATTCAACCAGAAATGAGCCTCATCGCTGAACAAAATTTGTCGATAAAAAAGCGGATTTTCTGCCAACTTTTCTAGGGCCCATTCACTGAAAATTCGACGTTGTGGCAGATCGTTCGGCTTCAGTTGTTGCAGGAGCTGTATTTTATACGGTTTTACACCAAGATCTTTGCGTAAAATCTTCCATGTCGTCGAATAACACAAACCCAATTGCTGCGAACGGCGACGAATCGACATTTCACGGTCTTCAGCAACACTCTCAGAAACAGACGCAATATTCTCTTCTGTACGCACTGTACGCATTCGTGTGGTTGGTTTAATGTCCAATAAAGTAAACTGAGTGCGAAACTTGGTCACAATCGCATTAATTGTTTGCTCACTTGGTCGATTATGTAGACCATAAATCGGACGTAAATCGCGAAACACTTTTCGAACCGAACACTGATTTTTGTAATAAAATTCAATTATTTGCAAGCGTTGCTCGTTAGTAAGTCTATTCATTATGAAATGTCAAAGCATACTGAGCATCTTTCTCTTTGACACCTTGTCTGAAATCCCGCGTGATCTGTCAAATACTAATGCATGAAAATCCTAACCTCAAAAAAATCACCCTTTATTTTATATAGAAACTCGCATACCATCAAACGTACGAGTTTGACGGGATAGGGAGAGAGAGTGGTGTTCTCGTTGGAAAAGCATCCTCTCTGACAGCAGGTTGATGTACCCCCCCGTACACGAATGCATCGCGATGTCAAAAGTGTCAAAATGTTCTCTGTCACATCGCAAAGTTAAGAGCCACTCCTAGTTCTGAAAAATGAAATGGGTGTCAGAGGTGTAAAAAAATTCTTTTACACACTGAACGACAGGCCGAGAATATTTTTCGCCTTAATATCTTTCCAAAAATTAAATTTCGTAGCTCTTCGTGTATGAAACCTTTGGGGACATATTATATTTAATAAATGTCAAACGATACACCCTTTATTATAGATTTGTGTGGTCGGAAAGTCCAGTGGGACCGCACATTATATTTAAATGTGAACCGTATGATTTCACGGTGCATCCTTTTGCCGAAAAAGTTGAACGAACGCCGATGTAAAGTTGACTCGTGATTTCTCGTTATACAGAAGGACGAAGGACGCTTCTCGGGCGAGAATCTTTCCTCGATACCGACAAAGTGACAGGAGTTTTTTCTTATCTCGTTGCCGAGATCTCTATGGCGCTTCTATGTGTATATACACAACAGTAAATATATATTTTAGGATATATTCTCGAGAAGATATTTCCCGGTGACGTATGTCCAGGATCGACCATGAGCAGCGTGGGCGTGGCAGAAAAGTTCAAATTATAGTCCCCGTCACGACGAAGAAAAACGTGAAATGATCCTCGACGAATTTATACCCCAGTGCTATAACGTTGCGGGAGAGAGAAAAAAGGGGGAAAAATAGTGGAAATAAATATAAAAAAAGAAGAAGCGAGAAATTTAACGGGAGCGCCCATGTGAATACTTGGTTCTGTAGTTTTCATTAAACTTTTTTTCCTTCTTTTCGTTCTGTTTAGTATTTCTCGACTAAACAGTAAAAATGTAATGGATAAAATATTTATCTTATCCATTAAAAATTAATATTTAACGATTTTTAATGAAAAAAAAATCACGACCAGGTACCAGATAAAAATTTTTTATGTTCCCGGTTCGAACTCGGATGGCGGGATAATTTTTTCACATTTTTCTTTGAGTTAAAAATTTATCGATTCTAATTGATTTATCAATTTCGTTAATTAAATAATTTATTAGAGTCAACAGTTGTTTGTATTGGTTCTCGCAAAAGTTTGGTACGAACCGCACGCTTCTCGTTCACATGTTTTCGCGTCTGAATCTAACGATAATTGGCTCAAATGGACTCAGATAATGAGCTCAGATACAAGTTGTGCCAAATTAATCAATTGGCTTCGACAACCAATTGGAATAGTTGGCATAGCGTGAACCATACAATTGGTTAAAAAAATACTAATGTCGTTCGTAGAATACCGACAGTCATAGTTATCAACTGCGATTACAATCTCAACTCAGCGGTTGATTGCAACCAATCAGTTCAGTGAGATCCTGAATGTGAAATTAGGTTATGTATTTACTAATGGCGAGAATCACCAAGAGTTTTGCGTTATACGTCGAAGAATGAAGGTTATCTATTTACAATATATTTCACTATAGAGTTACGACACATTCAATAAATTCTACGATGATTGCACATTCGTTTGAGCGCGCACTCCCTTTCAAATGCAATTGGCGCATCAAATAATAGCGAAGATCATCTAGAATTTAGCGTTATACAATAATGATCGAAGGTCATTTATTTACAATATTTTACTATAGACTTATCATACATTCAATAAATTCGACGACAATTGCACATTCCTTTGAGCACTCCCGTTGACATGCAGTTGTCGTATCAAACAATGGTGTCGTTTGATTTTGTGATAAGTTGACCGATAGCAAGAACCAACCGACAGGTTGTGGGTGGAAACTGATTGGTAATGAGAACCAACATGTAGGTCGCTGTAAAGATGCTGGAACATATAAAGCGTTGTTTATATAGACGGATCACTGACAAGTAATATTCACTCACAGAAACAGTTACACGACAGTCGTGCGATTGATAAGCACTTCGTGTTAGTTATCGCACCGGTTCATCTGTGTTCCGAAGAACATACTTTTGTTTGCCAGCACCTTAAGATCGAAATGTTTGTCATAACTATATGTACGGAGGACGTTCGTTGCGTTACCTCACGCCTCGCGATGCGGATGGAACATCGATTTTATTCTTGTAACTAATTAACGGCATGTAATATGCTGGAAATGGTTATCGCAACTACTTTTTTGTTGTGTTAGCTATACGCTTTTCCTCCGAAGCTACATATTTAAATAGAATTTATGAATTTTCGCTCAAACGCCCTTCACAATTTTACTTTTATTCTCGTTCTCGACGAAGCAGAACAATAATTTAAGGTGATTTGAGTAATACAAGAATGAACGGTGCGCGTCGTTGCGATTGGCATCCCTCGAAAGCCTTTACAATCGATTTTCGTATTTTCTCGAGCTCACTTTCTCTCGGATTATGAGGATAGCAAGGTATTCTATGATCTGGAGAAAATCCTCTTCTTCGCGGTGACACGGAGACGTACAAGGCGCATAAGCAGAAGAAGACGGTGATGAAAAGTAAGAAAGAAAAGGGATTCCACAGGTCCTCCAGTCGCAGGCGCATAGGAAATACATACTGCACCCAAGTTTCCATGGAACAAATCTCTCGAGATTTGTTTGTCGTTTCTTAAGGATTACCGGTTTTTGGATTACGGGATTTTCATTCTCGCTTCACGACACCGAAGATCTCTTTTACTTTTACAAACGCTAGCGTCAAATTGACGCGATGAGTGGATACGAAAAGTCGAGCCTTACCGTATTATCTTTTTCCAAAATACTATACCGAAACTTTTTCTACACCACGAGAATTTCCACTAAAATGAAAATAAACGCACAATTATAAACATTGTTAAAAATTTAGTGTTCAAAGTCAACTCTGCGTGTTGTTCATATGAACTTATGTCTATACTGACGATCGTGTCGATGACCAGTGATCAAGATCTGATAACAATTTGCATTATAACCTCAAAACTTTAAGCACATTTAACTTGAATGTAAGTGTTTAAAGTTGGATACATTCTTTTTGAATATGCCATGATTCTGCATTGATTGTCAATCATTTATTCGTTTTAATTCACTAGTGTCGAACATAAACTCGTATCTTGAAACTCATGTCTTGAAAATTTTGAGGTGAGACCCGTAGCATCTTAATAGACTCGCTTATATGAATTCAACGTTTCGAAAGCTGTTACTATTAACACCAAATAGGTCGACAGTGATCAAAAGTACATCGCGTTTAACACATTTGATTTTTACCGTGAAGCGGATGCAATACCTTCTCGAAGTCACGTATAATAAAAATTAAATAGTATTTAGACCGTCTTACGACGTCACACCATCCTGGTTGATACGCAACGTTATAAATACTTGAAGATAAAATACTGCAAATATAATAATTTGTTGCAATTAATTTTCCACGATAAAATAAAAATGGTAAGCAATCGAAAGAAATTTTGTATATAATTCTCTCCGAAGAAATCTACGCGTGTCCTACGCGCGTTTTCTCTTTCCAAGATGTTTAAGACGGTTTTTCCTTCATAGAGCAGATATTGTTTCGTGTTTTTCGGACCACCCTGGGGTTCGGTGAGTCGCACGCCTCAGTAGCCTCTACTTTGCTCCTTCTCTCGAATTCCCAACAGCAAAAGCTACCCAGGAGTATAGAAGAAGACCGTTTCGTATCTTCACAGGATCTCCTGTGTTTTACAAGCCGGCTGTGTATCGTCCACCTCTTACTCTCTCGCCATTGTTGGCCCTTTGTGCCCGCATGAGTCGCTCGAGTGCTTCGAGCGCTTGACTCCTCCGCGCCCTGTGTTTGTTCTCATCCCCGAAGTAGCTCTTTCCTTTTCGGTCTCTCTCTTTTTCTCGAAAACAGGACCTTTCCACTGCGCCGAAGCCACCGCACCGCACGCTTGCCGCAAGGATCATGTCAGTTTGCTTTTTTTCTCTTCTCCTGCTTCATATTTTCCATCTCCGTCCTTCCTTCTGGAAGTATAGCACCAGCAAGTACCGTCGACTTAGCTTTCCCGGATTACAAGGATCTTCTTTATATTCCCTCTGCTCAACTTCTCGGCGCGCCCTTACTTCCCTGAAAACGTCTTTGTATATAACATATACACGAGATATACGTGTGAGTGCCTCTTTGTTTTTATTTTTTTTTTGCCTTCGGAAAAATCGGCTGTCAGGGATGAAATAAAAAGTGCTTAAACATTTGCGAAAAAAAATATCTCACTCCTTATATTTCAGTATTGGTAAAAAATGGTAGAACTTGAAGTTGAGTTTGTCGTGGAGGAATCCGTAACTCTGAAAGTATGAGGTTCGATCAGGGAAAAGATAATATTAAAGATTTCGTTATCCGAGAGGAACGAAGAAGGAGGTAGAGAGAGACAGAGAGAGATAGAGAGAGAGCAATACACAGAGACAGTTCTCAGTGGAGAGGAACACGGCTACGTAATTGATCGACATCAAGGGGTACATCACCAGCAGATGTTTGAACACGCCCTCACCTCCATCTGTCTCTTTCATAAAGTCCTGCGCGGGCTGAGAGGCTTTCCTGGCCGCGTACACGTATACACTACTGCCTGTACACAAGTTCGCTTTTGCTCTGTGTACGAGACACGGCGAACCTGTTGGCGAACGTGTATACGGGCAGTGCGAGCAACGCGCACTGACACAGTGCAACCGAGGCGATACGATAATAGCAACGCTCCTGCATAAAGCGTGTATGTTTTATAATAATACAAAACGCGGGTAAGATTCAGATCCGCGATATGCGTCAACCACGAGCGAGTCGGAGAAACGCGGGCGTAATTTTTCACGCGTACTATCCTTCCACTCGACGTCGTTTGTCCACGAGAAAGAGACGGAGGAGTTGGGGATTCGATACAACGACAGAGAAACAGCAGACAAATAGATAGAGGCGATACAAAAAAATGTTGCAATTTTTAACGAAGAGACAAAGACGAAGAGAGAGAGAGAGAGAGAGAGAGGAGAGAGAGAGAGAGAGAGAGAGAGAGAGAGAGAGAGAGAGAGAGAGAGAGAGAGAGAGAGAGAGAGAGAGAGAGAGAGAGAGAGAGAGAGAGAGAGAGA
The DNA here is from genome assembly GCA_963942595.1 of Cylloceria caligata. NCBI lineage: Eukaryota > Metazoa > Arthropoda > Insecta > Hymenoptera > Ichneumonidae > Cylloceria > Cylloceria caligata. The sequence continues at coordinate 7,972,271 of OZ012706.1, read as the reverse complement.
GAGAGAGAGAGAGAGAGAGAGAGAGAGAGAGAGAGAGAGAGAGAGAGAGAGAGAGACAAAGAGAGAGAGAGAGAATGAATAATATTGAGTTGAGGGGATGTACGTTGATTGTCGCGAGACTGAGATAAAATCTACCGAATTTATTAATTGAATGACGAAATAAATATCAAATGTTATATCGATAATCAATGATATATCTTAGCCTCTGTAACATACTTGTATAGCGTATCAAAGCCTACGGGTATTGATAAATACGAAATAAAATGCCGACCTTGTGTTACTTGGTCCGAATCATTGTATCGAACTGGTTGTTTTATGAATATGCGGAGAAGGTATAAGGTGATACAGATTCACGTATTAAAAATTCTTCAAACTTTAACCATCGCGTATATAATATTATTATATATTGTAATAAATAAATATTAGGTTACATAATATATTCGCTTCACTTTAATTTTCTCCATATACTTTTTTCGATTGATATTGTAAGAAACTTTTAAACTTATTTTTAAGTAAAAAATGCATTCCAGTAATTTATTATTGTTTCAATATTTTTTTCACTTTATCTTTATTAGTTATAAAATCTCCATTTTGTAGATGATGTCAAAATTTTTGTTATATCTTGTAACATTTTGCTGATTTTTCTTTAGAAGTCAATGAAAGCTTAACATTTTTAAAAATATTTTATTTTAGATACGAAGGGTTGAAAAAAATCTTAAAACAATGAATTATTGCTCTTTGATAAGTACTTTGAGAGAAATAATTACCGTTTAGATCTGAGATATCATCGTCATGCAGATTTCGATCGAGATAGAACTCATAGAACTCTCTATACAGATATAATGCTTACGCATGATATTCTGTACGTACTTTTGGTCTCTGGATAATTAACGTATCACCGGGTAGCTGGGACAGTGGACGATACGACAGTACGCACGTGAGTGGATCAGCTGGGTCAGTCATGTAGTTACAGACTTATGCGAACAAGACGATGGGAGAGCACGAGAGGGTGAGAGGGATGCTCAAGTCGTTACATTCTTCCTTCTTCGGTTCTCATCGCAATTGACACGTTACGATTACGTGGTTGTGGGACAGCTTTTATTTTGTATCCGCATTAGCAATGAAATTTTCCTAATTGCTACAACACAAAATTAGTTCATTGGAGGGTTCAGTGGGACAGCATTTGCAGCAACGTCTTTCGTGCGTCATTCGTTTTTACGGTAGATTGAGTTCGGTGTACGTTGACGATATAAGCACGAAAAATATTCGAAATGTTTTTTTTCGCGTTTATTTTGAGTCCGAAGTCTTCGTAATTGAATCCCTGTATATAAATGAAAATAAAATGAAATGTAATTGCGTCGGTAAAACAGTGTGGTATGAAATGTTTGTTAAGGCGAAATGATACTACTCGGTCGGTAACCAAAACTGTAATCCGAATTTTTTTTGTATATAGTTGATCTGTCGGAACAATTTGTATCACGTCGCGTTAATACACCTCGCTACTGACACTTTACTTCACAAATTTTAAGTCACTTACTGAGTTACTGCGTGAAAATGGCACGGACTGAGCTCTACGTTTCCGACATTTTTTTTTGGAAAATCTGGGAGGTTGGGGACGAGTCGGTGTTGCATTGTCTTAAGGGGAGTCGAAATCTCCATAATTACATAGATGTGTTGCTTCTTTTTTACTCTGCCGTGACCCCTATACCCGTTCTATCTCTTTCGCACTCACGGAGATTTCACTTCCCCTTAATGCTATTCGGAGAGCACCAAGTTGCCAGAATCTGTCATAAATGGCGTTGACAGCTACTCGTACGAAATAAATTATAATCCGTGATACTTAATAGATAGATTCCTGATACGTTGAAAACGTGAGAGCGTTCTTTTCGAATTCCATGCATTTTGATACTCCAAGGAACCAAACAAAGCGAACGAACGAAGAATGCGTATTGCTCTCTCTCTCTCTCTCTCTCTCTCTCTCTCTCTCTCTCTCTCTCTCTCTCTCTCTCTCTCTCTCTCTTTCTCTTTCTCTTTCGCACATGATCATTATAAATTTCGTACGCTCGTTTCTCTCTTTCTATTCACCCGTTCTCTGTTTCTTTTTTCTTTTCTTTCACTCGCTGTTCCTCCTCTCTCGCGAGCACTCGTAATAAATTAGCCAAAAAAGACGTTCATCAATTTCTACGATGCCAGGATGCCTCATAGAAATAAGCATCGAGTGAGACAGAGAGAGCCTAAAACCATCATCCGTCCATCAAACCGTGAGAGTGCAAGCGACCGAGCCCCGCTATATACATTCTGTACTACACGCGTTAGCCCTATACCTTCAAACTTGATGGATGATTTTTCTCTCAGCTGTCCGTTCGCCTGTCTATCGATACTTTCGTATACAAGACTTAAAAAAAAAATAAAAAATCGTACATATGCATGGATAAATAATATATTACAGCGTGGATACTCGATCTATCTATCCGAAGACTACTAAATCGTATTTAATAATGTATTATTAGAAATATGCTGTTAACACTTGTCCTGTTTACGAAGGGTTGATTCGCACAGTCCCCTTCGTGTTCTTTTACACTTCTCTATTCCCTGTTACCGCGTATTTTTGAGCCTTTTCTTACCGGTTCAACAAACTGACTTTGAACTTACATAAATAAGCTTCTTTTCAATACTTAAGTTTTGCTATATACCTGGCACTATGTATCCCCACGCATGCATCACGAATCATTCGAATGATAAATGGCTATTGCGGATGAGATACGCGGATAACACATAATGAGAAGGCATTGTGTGTTTCGAGACTAGACAGAGATCCGCTGTTTCACACTGTCTTGAAAAAAAAATTAGTGAGAACGTGGAAAGTATACCCTCGTTTTGAGGTTAGAGATGAATACATCAGTTTTCATTTTTCGAACATGTTTTTCAAACTTTAGATCACTCCATAAGTATTATACATTATTTTACGGTATAGTAACAATAGAACAACGCCTATATGAACATTCTTAATGGACATTAACATATATTTGGACTATATGGACAATACATTCTTAATGTGGTACATTCAGTAATTTTTAATGTTAATATGGACATTAAGAATGTAATGTCCATATAGTTTGCCTAGATGGATATTAAGTCTATATTAGTCTATATATATATATATATATATATATATATATTGACATTAGTCTATATATATCTTAATGTCCATTAAGAATGTCCATATAGGAGTTGTTTTATTATTAGTTATGAACTGACAGCAAGAATTGATATTCTTAACGTCGAAATATAGGCGAGGAATTAATATATTGTTTTAATTCTTAAAGAAAACGATATAAGAAGATTTATATGGACTATATGGATATTGAGAATGTCCATATTGTTCAATAATAGAACCTAAATAAATATTAAAAATGTCTATATAGGCGGGAAATAAATATATTACATTAATTTTTATAAAAAAATGTTTGATATAATTTTATTATTGATCGATGAAAGTCATGTTAGTTTTAATTAAATTCAAATAGACAAAATGAAATAAACGAATTTAACTAAAACTTTTTCAAGAAAGTGAGTGCTAAGTAAATTTAGTAAAATATATAGAATGGTAAAGTTGAAAACCCCGTCTTAAACTTGCGATAGAAGTTGATATAGTATGCAAAGTAATAAGTACGTTGGTTTATCGGCCCCTTCGTCGTCAGGTGACAAGCCCATATCTTGCTCGTTTTCTCGGTCCACCATTGTTGCCTCGTCCTGTCCTCAGCATCCCTTACTCACTGTATCTCCACTTCCATCCCTCTGCCCTTCGCAGTACAGGCCATCGCTGAGATGATGACGACGACGACGACAGCGACGATGACGACAAACAGAGGGAGAGAATGTTGCTGCGGCGAAGGTGTGCGAGTAGGCGAACAAGAAGGTCGAGAGAGGGTGAGAATGCGAGGGCGGAAGAGGAAGAGGAGGTGGAGAAGGAGGAAGAGGGGTGGGAGACAGGCAGTTCGAAGCGTAGAAGCTGGGGGTTAGGTTAGGGGTTAGATAGAATAGGGTGTGTCGTCATGGCTACGCAGCGGGGGGCGGGGCAATCGATACACCCTCGCAACTTGCACGCATCCCTGTGAGTCCCTCTCGCGTTTCACTCTCGATCACGTACGCACACCTCTGTACCCACACGAAGAAACGAGCTTTCATAATGGAACTCGCTGTGGAATTGTTGTTATTCCTTGAAAATAGTAAAAACAATGCCTAGCAGGGCATTTAAAAAAAAAACGAAAGAGACAAAAGAATTAAAACCTCAACGCTCTTTGCTTTTGAATAAACGTAAAACCACCCTGTGACATTGTTAATACGCGTGACGACGGTCGCTATGGATTCTCACAGGTTGCCCATCACTTTCTTTCAGGAATCGTGTGCGAAGCCACTGTCTTTTTACTTTTATACTTTAGTTGTTCCAACTGATTTTATATTATTTATTCAAATAGATGACCTTCGCCCATGTTACAAATGACATTTTTGGATAATATTCGTGGCATAATTTTGTATTGTACGCTGATAATTTATTGATTTTCATCTATTGTTCGTTATTTGTAATCAATAATATTGAAAAGAATTTTTTTAACGATTCACGTGAAAGATTTTCCTCAAAAATTAATGTAACGTAATCAAGCAACGGCTGTTAACTTTCTTCATTATTTAAAAATAAATTTATCCAACTGACTTTTTCGTATTGCAATAATATAAAATATTGTTCAATTAATTTATAGGAATTATTAAAAATTTAATATTAATGAGATAAGAAAGAAGGAGTTTGCATTTTAAAGTAACGATCTTACGTAACGCAGAAAAATACCCGGAAAGAGTGCTTCACCCGCCCCCTTTTAACCTACAATTTTTCTGGCCTGTTTCACGTCGACCGTTTCAATAGCAAAAATAAAAGTTGTACGGTATAGCTAATGCGTGTATAGGTGCGAAAAGGCGAGGGCAGCATTCAGAGTTGAGTACTTCGGAGCTCGTTTTCTCGTAACAATGGAGGCGGTTTCAGGGAAAACGTCTCTGATGATGCACGTGGAAAACTCAAAAGTCCTCGTATAGATTCTGGTCAGTTCGTATAGAGCTCTATGGCTCTCGTATCGTGGACAATGGGAAACCTCGCGCGGCGCGAGTGTATCATTCGGTCGTTTATGAGACCTCGTAGTCATTCATCACTCTGGTTCTGTCTCCGTCGTGCTCGACGCCAGGCATTTTTCATCGTCTCGGCGTCCCGTCCCGAGATGCACTCCAACGCAGCAGAAACTTTTCTCTATATAGCGTACACTCATCTACGAAGATCTCGAGTAATATGCCACGGCATATCGTGCGTGAAATTGCACGAGTGGGTCGCGTCTATAGTTTATTATTATGAGGACGATCAGCTTTGCCATTCTGCGAGCTACAGGTGCCCTCTGGGTGACAGTAACGTGAATCGATTTTTCGTTAGCTTGTTTCATAAATATTTCTTTAGAATCAATTATTGTAAAGGAATATTTAGATAAATAGTTGAGACAATGAACGCGTTTCCTGTTTTTTTAGTCATCCGGTTGAGTGATGCTGATTAGAAATGTTCCATTAGTTTCGAATCTGATTGAATTTTTAGCGAAATCTCAATACATTTTTTTAGGTGAAAAAATAAAATAAAAAATCACAAGTTTTTGGGTTTTTTTTAACCCTCTGGGGACAACCTAGGTAGTATACTACGGGAGGCTCCATTTCAAAGCAGTTGTTGTGCGGCGCTAATTAATTAATTTTTGTTATGTCATCTAAAGTTGACATACCAATTTCGCACATGCGCCATCTTACTCTTGACACTCTGATGATTCGATTTCACTACTTATGATTGAAAAATATGGATGTAAAGTAAAGTTATGAGAAAAGAAAAAAAGTGGATAATATACTACCAAGAGTTACTTAGATTTTTCTGTGTACCTGACGGTACACAGACATTTTTTGAAGATTTTTTTGTGTACCTCATGGTAGACAGAATAATGGTTGCTCTCAGCGGGTTAACACTGTAGAAGGTAGTTAACTAAAATGGCTGTAGGTTTGCTTTTTAATGGAGTTAAGATGATATACACGGTTCATTTCCTTTTTAATCGTTGAAGCTTTAAAATAGTGTTTGATTCGTTTAACGACGAACGTTTTTAAAAATATTTTTAACGGATTTTTTAAGTCAGTCAATCGGTTTACACTCTTACGGTGTTAAATTAACCCTCGCATGGTGTACATACGAGTCCACATCGACGACTGGTGTCAATGACAGGTGTTCAGTACCTCGTGTCGATTTGCATTATAACCTCAAAATTTTCAATGCGATTTACTCGAAAATAGGTGAATCAAATTCAATGACATTTCGGGTTTATATTCGTGACATTATTCTGCGTTGATTACTGATAATTTATTCATTTTTATCTACTCATTACGAACATATATATGTTGTAAATTTTGAGGTGGGACCTAATGATCATAACAAAATTGGTTGTCTGGATTTAACACTGAAAATTGTTAAAATTAACACCAAATATGTCAACACTGGTGAAAATTTCACATCAATCGCTTTCAACACTTTGGATTTTTAACAGTGTATGGTTATTCTTGCATACATACGCTTTTTATATAACTTCCCGTGAGTTCAAACAGCTTTTACGGATACAAAATGAAAGATATTGATATAAACAAAACGTCATTTTCTCAAGTATGATTCCAGTGATTATAATTAACTAAAAAAGAATGTAAAACGACTCGGTTGAAGCAAATTTATCGCCACTTGGAATTTAACGAATTAAATTACGACTTATGCAATTAACGCACTAATCGAATTTTTAGTAGTAAACTAATAAAAAATTTCACGTGGAAATGAAAAAAGTAAGAAATTCGCGTGTTTTATAAAAGTAAAAATTAAGACTAGTTACCCAACGAATACGCAGCTTCAGTCTCACCAAGAATCAACCACGGAACTGACAAAATGGCTGATATTTTCGATAAAATTGAGCGATAAATTCTTTAGGAAAGCACTTTTGTTTAATTACGAAAGGGTTAATTAATAATTAATATCCTGTGAAGAAAGCATCGCGGAATCTTTTTTTTTTTTACGTTCAATGCCTTTTGTGGATTCCACGGGTGAGTGCGGAATGTATTAGTCTGCGAACAAGTGTTAGTAGGATTCCATTTAGGAGTCTGGAACCAAATGCAGTCTTAAAAAAATCATTAGTCGAGTGTCCGAGCTTTGGGAGGACGCGACCGCGAGTGAGAATGATGGAATGAGAGATACGTAATAACTCAGGAGAATCCGTTTCTGACAACTGGGCCGCCAGGATCTCTCTCTCTCTCTCTCTCTCTCTCTCTCTCTCTCTCTCTCTCTCTCTCTCTCTCTCTCTCTCTCTCATTCTTTCTCTCTTTTTCTCTCGTCACTTGTATACACCAGCTTACTTGCTGTGTAGAAATAACACAACGGGTTGCACCTGTCCAGGTAGGCGTAGCCGAAACCGATTCTTCCAGGAATCCGTTCGCGCGGGAGGCTCCAGCCTGTCTGCCAGCATCAGGATCATCTCTTCTCGCTGACCTCAGGGTTTTGTTTAGAGGGATATTTTTGAAAGGCACACCAGCAAATAGTCTCTCTCTCTCTCTCTCTCTTTCTCTCTCTTTCTTCCTTTTCCATTACATCGTTTTAATGAGATTTTGTGGAAAGTCTTACCCAGCGCGATGTGCAAATTACAAATAATATGCATTTTTTATTTTACTCTGCCACCACATTTTTACACACGAGTAAAGCTAAATTTAATTTATAATATTGTTTTTAAAATGAAGTAATTTACAAAGGTAGATATTACGCGTTAATTTAGAGTGAATGAAAAAAAAAAAAAATTAATTTTTACTACGCAACCTTGAAAAGTGCAAATTAGTGTTTGAGTGCAAAAAATTAAATGAAGGTTCAGTCATGCTTACGCCGCGATTAGAAACATTTGTTATTGATGCACAAGAATGAATATTCTTTTTTGATCCTGGCTCTCGGAAATCTGCAACATATTTAACGAATTCGCAACACATCGCAAAGCGAGTGCGATGGAACCTCGTGTTTCGAAGAGGTAAGGCAAAGTTTAACGGGGTCGCGAAACACCTGCGCGTTCTCGCGAGAGACAGAGAGTATAATCCTGCACCGGAAAAAGGACGACGCGCGAGGGCAAGAGCGCGGAGTGACGGATCGCCACATCGCATTTCAGGGCTCCATATCTCTCCGATTTCTCGCGTGTAATTCCCGTAAAGTCGTTTCGGGGGTCCTGATGGGGGTCTCTCATCGCACACACGAGATCCCCAGTTCCAAGTCTCCTTGCGCCGGTTCGAGCAAAGCATCATCGAGTTTTTTATGCCACTCCGGAGCTCGGACCCTGACTCCGTACGTTTATTATTGCAAATTTAAAAAGACGAATACGAAACGAAGGGCTGGAAATAACGTACATCATGGGATCCGTGCGCACCGCAACGCTTGCATACTATTAGCGGTTGAACGTTAACAACCGCCCGACCACCTCTAATTCCGTTGGTAATTACAAATCGTTCTGCGAACACGCCTGAAATAAAAAATAGGGCTTAAGAAGTATCGGCAAAGCGAATGCTTCAACTAAATATCTTTCGGATATAGTAAATTTCATAGATTTTTCTTTATTAAAATTACGACTGTTATTTTAACAATTGTTATCTTTGAAATGATGATTTTAACTGGCTCTCCTATGTTCCGTTGAAATAAAAATCTTCGGTGTCTAAACACGATGTAAATAAATAAAATAATGATTTTCAATAGTTACGAGGTTCGAGCGATTGACAGTTGCTCTTATCTTTTATAACGAACAGATGTAACTTACGCGTGAATACTAATATTTCCTTAAAGTTGACGACAGTTCTTCTTTGAATTCGTTCGAGACAAGGCTCGAATATATTTTGATCTTCCAACTAACGACGAGTGACGCGCGTCTTATCTTTTATAAAAAATAAAATTCCTTCACGCATCAAGGGAGTTTATAATACTTACAATAAATATACAAAAGTCTTATCGAATCCGGTAAAGTCCTTGGCATTTGTTAGACATAAATACTTCCTCGCGCAGCTTCCGGCGCGGAAGCAGGGCGAAGAGGTTCCCTCGAGGAAATATCTTTGCCCAGATCGCTGTATCGGATGCTCGCAAGAACAGAAGTTACAAAGAAAAAAGATGCTACGTGATTAATTACATTTCTCAGATGCGAAGGTCTGCTCTCTCGCGTTGTTTACCGGAGAGAAACGAAGTGGCCGAGAGTTCGCTGTGCGCAAAGCGACGTCGCGAGACCCGTCTCTTCTCTCTTCTCAATTCTCCGTGTTCTCTGTTCTTATTGCTAGTCCAGCAACAGCAGCAACTCGTCCAACCAGCGGTATACATCCTAACATCCTCTTTGCTTTCCCTCCTTCACCTCGGTTCTTCCACCGCCTGTTCGCGTTCTCCTTCGCTTCGTCTGCCGCTTTGCTCCTGCGCCCCGCATATAACAGTGAGTTCATCGTGTGCTCCTTCGAACCGAGGATAATCGATCCCGCGCCTGGCATTGTCTCCTTTTTTGTTCACGTCCAACGACGAAATATTACTCCTCGCCGAACTTTTCTTTCTATTCTCGCTCTTGTTCCCGTTTCTCGGACCTTCCCTTTCCACGTATTACCAAGGAAACACTTTTCACTGTGATCCTCATCGACTCTCTGGTCTAGGATGTTCAACTAATTTCTCGTCTCGAATGTCAAATTTTAACCCCTTCCACTATTTTCACGAGTCTGACTCGTGATGAAAATTTTAGGCCAAACTTGAATATCACGAGTCAGGCTCGTTGTTTAATTTTATGTCAACCGTGAATATCACGAATATGGCTCCTGATTGATATTTCGGTCCAAACATGAATATCACGAGCCGTACTCGTGATCTTAATCTCGGGCTAAACAAGAACGTCTGAAGTTAGGCACGGCTTGTTCCGAATTTCAGCGTAGTGCAAGGGGTTAAATATCCAAATTACTTAACAAAACCAAAAGTAACAATCCATTGGATCGATAAAAATACTATTAAGTCGACACGACAGATCAAGAGAACTACCCCAATGATAACGAATTGTGATTCATTCTTTCTCTATAAACCAGTTGACAATCGCGAGCAAATGTAAATTAGCTTTTATTCTTAAATTATGTTAAATTTAAGTAAAATATGATTCAACACTTTCACTTATCGATAAATATTTTAACAATCAACAATTTAGCGCCAAATTTTACATTTTTTAATAAAATAAATTGTTTTCGATTTGTCTTGAATTTATGAAGGTAATGATTGACTCGTTGATGAGGTTCTACGATAATACATAGGCCGTTTGACTCACAGTGAATCCATGTCATTTTCTCTTGATTACAGGGACCAGGACATGAGCCAGTAACTGTATACCGTATACCACGCTGATATAGTTTCCCAAAGTATCCCGAGTACATAACTAGGCTTGTGTCGATGCCGCTGCTGTTGATGATGCTGCTGTGGCCGAGGGCTGCTCGTGACACTTTCATCCTCCATTTACCCCGCCCTATATAATTTAGGCCGAGTCTCGTGGCACGTGGACAGCGACGAGTCGGATAGATGTCGCTCGCAAAAATATCATTATTTATAACGAAAACACTAAATCATTATTTCGTTCACAACGCGTATCATATAGAAAATTAATTTTTCACGATATTTTATCACTTTTCCATATTTTTCTACTTTTTTAAATCCTCTTTTTCTCGTGATATTATTTCTCATTGTCTTTTTCGAACGTTTCGTGGTCGTCGAGTCTCGAGTATCAAATTTCTCGTCGCCCTGCATTATCATAAATAATGCAAACAATCGCTCTCGAGACAAACCCTACGTACGTTCGCGCTTACCCGAAGCCTTCGCTGAAAGGACAAAGAGCCCTTGCGCCATTCTAAATCATTTCTCGTTCCTGCGATAACGCACGATACCTAATGTCGTAACGTTCACTATTTTTTTCTTCCTCTCTTTATTCTTTGGACGTACAACGAGCAGGCGCGTGACGCTGTGCGTGTTTTGCCTCCCCACGCCACCCTTGGTGCGAACCATTGGGGTTGGTTACTGTCTCGGTTATCGTATAGCTACGGAAACCCCTCGCTTATGTTCTATGCTTCGTGATTCCTCTATCCTGTGTTCTGTGCGCGTGTGTTCTTGCATCCTTCGAAGCACAGGAAGTCACCGTAAACCGGAATACCGGTATGGGGAGTGAAACTCGAATCTATCTCTCTCCTCTTTGCCATTTATTCTCGTGTATCGGATAATATAATGTGGGCTGGTCATTCCCGGTTCTCTTTACGATATCCGGAATGCGGAAACGAATTATTATCAATTTATTTACAACGTGATCTTTTGAAATTTTGTGGATCCTTTTAAATCATCAACATGCGTTTAAGACAATGTATCGAACGCTTTGCAATTTATTTCAATTAATGGACTTTTCAAAATTTAATTACATTTTATAGACAATTTTAAAATAATTTTTCGTCTTTATTAAAACTCTTAAAAATAAATAATAAATACAGTGTTTCGATTGCATCGAAACTTCTAATTTTAAAGCTCTTTCATTCATTTAATTATTTACTTTTGATGATACTGAAACTACAAATTGCTACGAAGGATTACGTTTGGTAATAAAAAGACAAAAAATCATTCAAGCTTTGACATTTTTTTTGCGAAACTTTTAAGTTTTCTATAAAAACTTGTGATGTTTTGTAATCGGCACAACATTTCTGATCGGAAAGAGTATTAAAATGTCAACGAATTATTATTTTCTCTTTCGGGAAATTAAAAAATGTAAAAATTCAATTTTATTTCCCAAATTTTCACAGTATATCACCGTTTTTAAAGATTCAGGGCTTTGTGTATAATATGAATACGCCACTTGTACACTGCGACAATCCCATTTGCATCGTCTCTGTACATCTTTATTTTTGTGATGATAAAAGTATTTTTTTAATTACCGAGAAAAAAAGTAAAAAACTAACTTAAAAATGTTTTAAAAAATTTTTAATAGCGCTTTCCAATGATAAAACTGAGTGCGATCGTTTTAACGATCACAGATATATAAGATACAAGTCCTGAGTGTATATTTATCTCACTTGTTCGCATTTGGAAAACTGGACACGGTGCATAGTCACCAGTGGAAAACGCCATAATAATTTGTAACAAATAATGTATTCGTTATGCTTCGTTTATCCAGTAACAATGAATTTTTTTCAACATACAATTTCGGTTATCTATTTATAAAGAAGAATAAAAAGTTGTCTATAATATTTAAGAGATTTTGTTCATACCATGAGTTGCAGCCACATTGAAATTAGAACGCGAAGGAGAGAGACGTACGCGCCTCGAGTGTGTATATAGACAGAATTAAAGTCGCGCAAGTTAACAGCCTGCCAAATATTATTGCCGGTAGCGTATTTTTCCATCTGGACGTGGGAGAGTATATAACTCGCGAGAAGGGGAATAAGACATGGACGAGTATAGGGGCTTACCCAGGGTATCCAGGAATAAGCAGCGAAGACACGATGCTGTTTATTTGTCCAGCGGAGCGAGTCGAATTGATACGTTCAACGAGACACGCACGCGTCTGCCTAACGTCAATTAGCCGGTAGTTGTTTGCCAACGTGCGAGTCTCGTTCACGCCTAGACTCTAAACTCTAAATAGTACACGTATTGCCAGACGAATTTTAACGCGCGTCTACAACGTCTTGGCTACCGAACTTTGGGAGAATGAATTTTTAGCTTGTATTATTATTTTGGCTGGATAGATAGAGATGAAGAGATAGAGACAGAGAGAGAGAGAGAGAGAGAGAGAGATAAAAACGGAGATAGAGAAAAGAGAGACGGACGAATTCGAAATGCAAATGATAATTACTTTTTGTCACGTTATTATGGTCGGAGTATTCAACAAATTGGTGATTTTTCTTGCGCTGTATCGGACGCAAGATCGACCGCCGCGACGCGTATCGGAGGAGTAAGCTGCTGGTTTCTCTGCTCTCTGCTCTCTCTCTCTCTCTCGCTCTTGAGTCTCGACTTTATACTCTACCCCTTATTGATGAGATCGTTAATACGTTCGATCGATCGATCTACCCGTCGGATGTTTTGCCCCCGATGTCGCGGCGACCGTCTATCCGTCGCGATCGGCGACCACCCGATGCGCGGCGCACCGCGATACGCGCGCCCGCGACTCTCTTCGACCGCCAACAGACTGCGTGCAGCGAGTTCTGTGTTCGAGTAAAGTGCGTCGACTCTTTCGTTCCGCAGACTTGGTACTTTTCTTAACGAACTCGTCACTCGATTAACAGCTCCACTTCCGTATACGAATAATTAAATCGTTACTTTGTTATTTAAGAACGCGTGGAATGCAATGAACACGTGTGTAATGGCAATCACCGGTGTCCGTAGAATTCTATGCACGTGTGCAGAGGAGATTAAGGTATGCGATTTACATATAACGAATTTATCTTCGTCATTTTTTATTTATTTTATCTATTAAACGTACGTTTAAGAGATCTTTGTTAGCCGTATAGTGGATGAAGAAATTCAAGTTGATTTATCATGTCCGATGTCTAAAACACGTAATTAACATTCCAAATGATTAAAAAAAAATCGGCAATTACTACGAAGCTTTAGTATTTTTCGTATTTGAATAAAAATATAGAAATATCATTTTAATTATGTCATTAAATAATCATTATATTACGTAGTATCAAGAGCCTGATTTCCTAATTTCCTAAATTAATAAAATTCTTATCGAACCGGTATTACTTGAGCTCCTTTACTTTTCAATCAGCCTATTGATACAAGCATAATTAAGTGTTTCTTTTAAAAAATTCGATTTGAATAGCAAGATAAATAAAAAAAAAGAATCGCTTTGTATCTTTGATTTCAGGTGACCTGCGGTATCTCCGTCTATCTTGATTACCGATTATTCTTCACAGATCTTTGTATCTCCTTCGTCTCAATACCGCACAAGATCCAGAAGGATCAGAAGAACGAGCGTCTCCCCTCCTGTCGGACTCCGAGCAGAATCGGCAGGCGCGCGCACGCCTGCGTCCCACGGGATAGTTTTTTTTTCTCCCGTTGTCGTCACTGTCGACGCGAGTGCTTCAGCTTTCGTTGAGACCAGGACGAAGAAGGACCTCCTCGGATGATCCTGGCGTTCTCCGGCTATCTTGGAGGAACGCGACCGCGCGACATACATATTGCATGGCCGAGGATCGCTCGCAGACATATTTATTGTCATCTCCATACGCGCACGCCGCCACCGCGGCACGCTGCTTAACTTTACAACCCTTTTACTCATCCCAGCGGAACACCAAATCTTCATCCGCGTCTCAACTCGCCTGTTGCACTCATCGTATTGTATTGCCGGATATACAATCCACCTCTCGAGTCTACCGGCGCCGATGAATAAAGTATCCCGTGTGCGGGAATCCACACCGGCGATTCTTTATCCGTCTATGCACTTTTTCCGCGTCTCTCGCGCCCGTCTCAGCCAACTTTTCGTAGAGAGGGAGAGAGAGAGAGAGAGAGAGAGAGAGTGACGAATGATCGATGTTGAAATTATGATAGAGACAGCCTGGCCAGAAAGCAAACCGCGCTGCAGCCATTCACTCGGGTACTCTCATCGAGTGATTATTTTTTTGCGACGACACCCTCGTACCTCGAACAATGTCCGCTCGAACGAACCTCTTTTATGCAAATAACATTTTTTTTTCTTCATCCCTCTTCCATTTTTGTAAATTAGGTACTTTTCTGCGATTAATTAAAAGTAGAATGCATTTTAGTTATTTCTTTTGGAAGTGGAATAAACTCATTTAGTCGGTTTTAATGTTTTTAAGTGAAAAAACCATTGAAATTATTATTTTTATTAAATAATTATCAATTATCGTTCGAAAATTATTCATATTCTTAAATACGATTTCAGTCGATGGTTTTTGCTTCCGCATCTAGGATGCGGTTTTCGTGAAAAAAATGTTTCTCTACATTTTGATGTCCGAGTACTTAAAAAGTCACAAAACGTCGAGAAATCTTTTTTTTTTTTTTCATGTCCGTACGTTTGCGATGAAATTGTAAAATTGCAATGGATATATCTCGAGAACACGTTACTCGATAACACTGAAACTTTACATATGAGTCGGGTCGCAAACTCCGCCAGTTTGCTGCAATTTTCGGCCACGCCGTGATTAATCGTGAGCACATCGTGAAAAATGGCTGTCTCGTTTTATGCTTGTTTGAATTTTTCGAAAAAAGGATGTACGTTCTCTAGCTTCTATGAATTTTAGGCTATCGAGCCAAAACTTTCTACAAGATTAGACCAAGGGACAAGGTTGTTCGGTATCGAGTTTGGCAAGAATCGATGAAGGCGTTCAGATTTGATGAATTTTTGTAATTATTCGAAAAAAAAAATGTTTCTTTTGCTCCAACTTTCGTAAATTTTCATCTACCAAATTAAAACTTGGCATACAAATTGGCTATGATACAAGGATAGTTGGGCTTGAATTTGTTGAGAATCGATTAAAGAGTTTAATCTTTATGAAATTTTCAATTTTATCAAATTTTTGTATTTTATTGAAAATTTTAATAACTCTTCCTCCATAGGGAAGCCATAATCGAGATACATGTTCCCTGTAGATAGAAAATCTGTAGATTGGTGAGAATCATGAGGAAGCAATGTGGAAATTGCAAGTTTGTTGTCAAAAATCTTTTTGTAAATGTTAAAAACTTCGTTATTATCTTCATCGAGCACTTGAGCGAAGAGCTGCAGTTTAATTCTCACCAACAAACAATGAGGAAACATTTGAAACGATTCTAATATCTTCGATACCGTCGAGCCACTGATTTTTTTAGAAAAGAAAATTGAGAATAATATTATTCATCAATGCTACAAGCTTGTTTCTCACGTATAATTACAAATATCCACATAAATATTGTACGGCGATCTGTCCATCCTTCCGGATCAATAATAAATTAAATTTGAAGGTTGCCACATGATGGATGACATCCCACAAGTTGTGTTACATGCAAAATGAGATTTTCGTGTATGCACCAATGTGTTCATCCCTTGATCTACATTTCAACCTGCTGGTGATATAATGTTAATCACTGTTCTAGATTTATAATAAGTAACCCCTCAAAAAAAAAAAAAAACAAAAATGATCCACAATTATCTAGTTAGAATAGTGATTTCAATCGTTTTCATTGAAGAGTCAAGCCAATCCCTGATTATAAACTGAAGTTCCTTTATTACGATACGAAACAACGTCTTGAATTTAATAACGAGATAATTAATCGTTTTATCACCTGTACTGCAAGGAGATAGGGAAGAGTATGTGGTTGCTGTATGGTGCCAGACATTTCCCCATCTTCATCTTTATCTACGCATCTCTTTCTTCATATGTAACGGGCGCGTCTACTCGCCTCATTTATCTTTTCCAGATCAGGTTACTTACTCTTTGCTGTGGAGTACGTACATAAAATATATGTACGTCGGTCTGACGGACGCGACGAGTCTACGCAATGTGACGTCTACACGATGTTCATCATCATCATCATCATCATCATCATAATAATAATCATAATAATAGTCTATGCGGTGCAGAACGACTATTATATACGTATATGTCGATCGAAATGAACGAGATACTCGTCATCCACGAGAGAAAGCTTGGTCGATTCAACTAAAGCTGTGAGCGCCCTGCGAGCCCTCTCAATCTCACATCCTCGTTCAGTTTATGTACTTCACTTGGTGCAGTTCTACCGATGCACGGGAATATACTCGAAGGAGGGATCGATGAGCATACTCTCTCGGGTATATGAAAGAGCCAAGTCAGCAAGGCTATTGGTCTCTCTCTCTCTCTCTCTCTCGCTCTCTCCGCCATCGCCTTCATCTTAGCGGGCCATCGAGCTGCAATTACGTCTCGCCACACTTTTTCTCCTCCACTTGTGGAACAGGAGACGAGTCGATCGATCGAGACTGCTCGCGGACTTACGTGTATCGAATCGAATTACTGAAATGTCCACTTCTTTATCTTCTTCGCTTATCCAGACCAGTTCAGTAAATAGCTTATATAAAAAAACTTTCAAAAAACAAAAGAGAAATAAACTCAGTCAATCATAAATATTTTGTTGGATATATACACGTCCAGATATGGATTGTTAATGGGTTTTTCACGCCCGAAAAAATTTTAATGGACACAGGAAACCGTTGATTCGTGTTCAAATTACGGTGGTTCGGGAGAGGGCGTAGAGACATCCCTAATCAAAATTTAATCGAAACCTGTTATTATAGTTCCAAACTTTAATAATGTGGACGGACCGTCCAAGGAATTCTTCAATAAATATTGGGATTGCGTACAACGTTGGAGGAATTCTGATGGCACGCGCGGAATTTTATACGCTTCGAGCAGCATTGAGTTTACTCAGCACTAGCCGCAGGGTCATCAGACCACGCGCGAACCAGTCCTAGGAATGAAATTAATTATCTTTGTGGAGAGTCCGCGGGAAAACAGGCGAGAGGTGCGGTGAAGTGCACCGGCTGTGCGTTTACTCTGTATTGTTAGCAGTCGTCGTTGACGATTGTACATGTACTACATGTATGTACCTTTGTCATAAGTCTATTAATTACATCGAACCCTTTGCTACAACGCGTTTGGAATTCGCACCAAGAAACAGCATCCTTTTGACATGAAAATGATTGAAATATCTATAAAACCTATATTACGTTTATTATTACTATTAAATATTATAATATTTAAAAAAAATCACAACTTAATGATTTTTTATAATGATTATTTCAACAAGGAAAGAAGTCTGCAAAGTAGAATTTGAATTTCTGAATGTTTTGGCACGTTTTGAACACACTGGCATCGTCAACTGAACAAAAAAGGCCTTACCATCGCAAACTTCCTCATCTGAAGCAAACTTAAACGTGAAATTATCGAGATATCTGTAACACCTTTCTTTTATATATTATTATTATTATTAAATATTATAATATATTTATGAAAAATACAACTCAATGATTTTTTATAATAATAATTGTAACAAGAAAAATACCTGCAAAGTATAATGTTATTTCAAAATGTTTTTAACACATTGGCATTAAGAACTGAAAAAAAGAAGCTTTTACCATCGCAAAACTTCATGTACGAGTAAGCAAAATTTTATATGATTACATTAAATGTAATTAAACGTGATTTATAGAAAAATCTCTGGTGCACAAAGGGTTTAATTATATACAAATAGTGCAACTGTATTTAGATGCAAGATATTAATTCAGCTCATCTTAAAAACTATACAGTAGACTAACCATGGATTCACCAGTTCATGACTTTATTTTGCATTAGGCAAATAGCATTGGCAGAGCACAGGGACTCGCAGCGCAGAAAACAGAAACGAGAAACCTTCCTGCTTTTGGTACGCTATATAGTATACAAAGTGCATAGTACAATATGCTATATGTATACATTTACTACTGATGACACGTAGAGCAAAGCATTGCGCCCATGGTCTGTATATTACACTATATACATAGTAGTGTAGCTCAATGGCAGTGTGATCCTGTCGAGGACAGGACGTTGCCGCCCCCGAGATTACAGATGAGGACGAGGACGAGAACGTCGCCGAGGATAGAGGGGGTGGGGGGCATCCCCGGTCGTCTCTGCCACTGACAGCTCGAACCTCCCTTCCTTCCTCCTAAAGGTCCTAGCGGTATTAGTAATAGCAACAACAGGAGCAGCCCTCTCTCTATTCTTCTCTCTCTCTCTCTCTCTCTCTCTCTCTCTCTCTCTCTCTCTCTCCTCACTGTATTTGCCCTTAATCATCATCCCTTACTCTCCGCCTCTTACAACTTTTTCTTTTTCAATCTTCAATAATTCAATCGACAATAATTGCAACCGCGCATTAAATTTCTATGAATAAATATTTTGTGGAAGTCCTATGAGTAGTACTTTTCTTAAGGGGACGTCCACTGTTTTTCGATAAAGCAAACGTATTTTATTTTTTTTATCGGTCCAAAAAATCTCATCAATAATTCTCTATTAATGATTGTTCGTAACAGTGTTCTGATCATGTAAAACAATCTCTAGATCCGAATATAAAAAATTGTAGAAGGAGGGTTTTTATTTTCATCATTAATTTCAGTTTTTAAAAGATGAAACTCTGAGTTAGACATTTGTTAAAATTAGTTAATCTTACAACATTATTATTCAATCGTTCCCAGTTTTAGTTCAATTAACAACAAAATTTTCTATAAAATATCCATTTTACAGTTTATTGATTTATTGTAATAACTATTTCGACTAGAGGAACGAAGACATGTTTAAAATTAGTTAGGTCCTCAGTTTTTGGGTATAAAAAATAACTATGTAGGTACGCATATGGGAAGAAATTATTTTCAATGATGAATTGAGTCATTTAACTGCATATGTTTCAATAAAAATGAATATTGTACTTAACAATAAGAATTGTTTTAAATAATTGTAAGATGGATGTCTAAGAAAAATAGTTAATCCTACATTCATTCGTTCCCAGTTTTAGTTCAATTAATAAAACAATTTATAGAACATTTTCATATCTTTTGTAGTTTACTGTTTTGTTGTAACACCTTTTTCAAGTGGTGTAACGAAGACACGTTTAAAACTAGTTACGCGTTTAGTTTTAAGGTATAAAAAATAGCTAGACACGCATTTTGGAATAAATTACTTTCGCTGAAGTATTGAACCGTTTAAGGGGATCCTGGGGTAGATTTTTTACCGACTTTCGTAGTGTACTCTGTGCGTCGTCAATATGCTGCGGATAAGCTTGAAATTGGGCAGGACTCTAATGTGAACAAAAACGCTTCGACGTTCGGTCGAATTTTTCGTTAAAAATGTGCAAAAAATGATAATAATCGTATATTACTGACCCATCAAAAATCCAATTTGGCCGCTCGAAATGTGAACGACATTAGATTTGTAGAAAGGATATAAACCTTTCTGCAACTCACATACGTCAAGTTGGACCGGAGGTCGTACCTTTGAGATTTTCCGAACATATTAATATCGTCAAGAAATCGATCACACAAAAGAAATTGACGTAAAGTGTGTACCGCGTTCCCGTAATCCGGGTACTTACGACAAAGGATTACGGCAACGAGAATAGAGACAGACTGCGTGAAAGCAGGATAGACTTTACGTGAATTTCTTTTGTGTAATCGACTTTCTCTAATATGAACGAAAACGTAATACGTGATAAACATAATACACGCAAACGTGTAATACATAAACATATTACAGTCCTGTTCAATGTGAAGCATATTCGTAGACTACAAAAAAGCCTATTTTAATCGAACAAAGCCACTAAAAAAAATCTACTCCAACATCTCCTTGAGGAAAGTTAAAACGCCTTTTTCTCGCTCCTTCGCGATCTCATAAACGCCAACTCGGCCGGCAGCAAATATTTATGTGCTTAGTTCTTCTCCTTGGAACTTCACATATAAGAGCAAAAGGTTTTACACGATTTACATCGAACATCAACCTATTACGTTAAATAAGTTTTTCTAAAATCTTAATGCTCCTTGAAAAAATTGGTTTATAAAGGTTTGTTACCAGCTTAGTAACCGCCTTGCCGAGAGGATCAATTAGAAATCTTTCCCTTCGATAAAAATAATATCGTCTCAAATAAATTTGAATAAAAATACGGCAGTTAAAGAGAACAACGTGCTATGAAAATTAATGGAGCTCAAGAGTTGGAAATCCATTTTTTTTTTCATTTATTCTCGATGAATATATTGCATGTTGGCGTTCGTAGGTGAACTCGCGGAGATCGTGAAACTCGAGGGAATATCTGCCTGGGACGCCAAGATTTTGACGGGGGGTCTGTTGCGAAACATGCGTCATAGTTCTCGTACTCCATATAGACTCTGAGAGTAAAGAAGCAACGGAGTTAAAGAAAAAAAATAAAGAAAAAAGAAAAAGATAGAGGACCTTATAGCCACGAGAGGGAACGAACCGGAGGGCGAGTGAGGTCCACCACATTAACATTCCAACGCACACAGATATTATTTATAGCTTCATCCGAGAGATCTCGAAACGAACGTCCGGACATTCCTCTAATTCGGGATCATTCAAGTCGTCCCGAGAGCGGAGAGTCCCAGGTTCGTGTTGCGTGGATATGTGTATGGTCGGGTTAACCGGTGTCTCAGCCGATGCTGTCGACTGTTTTAGATTTGGGTTTCGGAGCATAGAGAATACAAAGTGAGTATCCAACTTATAATGTTTTTTTTTTTAATTTCTATAGTTGGCAGGGGTAAGAAATATATTTTTACTGCACCAAATACGTTAATTTATGTTTATTTATTTTATTTCAGATGCTGTAGCTGCTCAACAACAGAATCGTCTTTATTACGGAAGAGAGAAAAAAACGTTGTCATTGCAGAATCATCCGACCAATCGTTCGATTGACCGTCAGCTCTTCGGATAGATCAGAGCCTCGTACTCAAGGGTTTGGTTGGCGTATGTGTAGTTACGTACTTGCACATTGCTGTACGCGGCACGCATTGCACGCACGTCCGCGTTTATATCGCTCGCTCCGCGGATAAAAGAGGTAGAGACAAGCGAAAGTCGGTCTCACGACGTACGGCGCGGTGCGTTACGTTACGTATACGTACGCGCGGTGGTAATTGGCGGTCAAGATGGATGGCGGTACTTATTTGCACTCCGTCTTTGGAATTAAAAGTCCCAAGTACGGGGCTCATTAATCTCGGCTTGCGCTTGCTCGTGGACGAATGGGGTTGCTTGAGTGCCGAGTGGAGTAGATTTCTCGTGAGGGACGAATGAGTCCGAGTACCGAAAGAAGCGAAATAAGAAGGAGAAGAAGAGACGACGCTGAGGAGGAAGAAGACGATGAAGAAGAAGAAGACGAAAGGACAAGGGAAGCGAAGTACGTGTGCTACCGACCAACGCGTTCACCGCAGGACGTAATCGCCAAACGTGCACGCGTACACCGAAGCTCCGCGGACAATTTCCATCAACAAGATTTACGCGGTCCGGACGCAATCAACCTACTCCGTCTCTCCAGCTCTCTCCTCTCTCCTTATTCTTCTTCTTCTCCTTTTCTTTCTCTGTCTTCGTGCGCACTGGCGCTGAGTGTATATTCTCCCCACTCGTGAATCGTACACGCCTGTAGAAACCTCAGCATGAAATCTCTTCCACTCCTCATTATCCTGCGTACCCTTGCTTGGATTGCTCGCTTTCGGTTCATCCTCCTCCTGGTCTTCGTCCATGCGTCTCCTCTCTTCTTTTCCTGTCTCGTATCTCTTTGTCTTCTTTGAGTTGCACGGCCCATCGGAAGAAACAGGATGGAAGAAGCTTCTCGCGTATCCTCGGAGCTCCTTCATCCAGCCTCCTCTTCCACCTCCTTCTCAACCAACGTCTTATGTACCTACCCTGGAGGAGAGGATCCCGAAGATCCGCTGCTGCTGCTACTCAGCAGCTACCATTTCTCGGGCGGCGATTGGCTCCGCGGGGGGTGGGAGCATTCGGTATGCTCTGCCCACTATATACCGCACTACGATCGTCTAGATCCTCTTGACTCTCTCTTTCTCTCTTTCTCTCTTTCTCTCTCTCTCTCTCTCTCTCTCTCTCTCTCTCCCTCTCGCGATCCCTTTGTATCGAACTCTTACGAACCTCTCGTAACCCTTTACCAGTGATGGCACATTAAAATTCCTAACTTCTCTTCTTTTCGATGATGCGCTTCTTCCTCGTGATAGATTGCAAAGGGCGGAAGGTAGGCGAACTGCAGTTTCGCGTGTAACGTCCTAACTTTTCATGTAAAATTGAATTTTTTTAAATATCGTGTACGTTGATATCTGAGAAAATAATATATTAAATCATCGAAAATTTATACAGATGTCAAACAAATTTTTAGTCAATTTGTAATAAGCTATCTTCTCACTGTTACAAAGATTACCGTAAAATGAAAGTAATCGTATAATATTCGATAAAAATTATTTAATTAACTATCATTTCATTATTTCATATCTACCGTACGGGGAAGGAAGAAGGGATGAGAGGGCAAGCTCCTCCTTGATTACGTCTGCAGCCGACTCACATTCCTACTGTATCGAATTTCCACGTGGGCACAGGCAAACTGCGTAAAAGTTGTAAACATTCAGCTCTTTCGACAGAAACTGGTGCTTCTACAAAAAATTACCAGAAAAATGACCTCTCGCTCCATGTTTCTATGCACCAGGCAGCGTAAGGGATCACCCAACCGCGTAATGGCAGCATGAACTGATGCCTGACTCGAGGGACCGCTGAAGTCGTACGTCAACAACGCATCGACCAACGTCGGTAATTAAATGAATTATAATTCTTGAACTCTGAATTTTCTTCTTCTTCTTCTTCTTCTACCGATCTTTTCGTGTTATCGGTATCGTAAGGAGGAGCTAAGGCCACATATTCTTATTGCTCGTGCTGTACCCCGAGGATTGTAGAGGTGAGAGGCACGCGGGGCGCATAATCGTTCGACTACTCAAGAAGGTAGGCCCAGGGCGCGCTCTTGATGCGAGGGCATATTGGCTCGACGGGGTGCGGGAGCAGAGTAAAGCGAACGCGAACTAAACGTAATCCTCGACGACGAGGAGTCCTTACGGAGGTGCAGGCCCTTTGCTCCTCCGCTGTTGCTGCTGTTGCTGTTGGTACGGCACACGGAGGCTCTCGCTCTTACTCTCTTTCTCGTTTCTTCTTTGCTTTCACCCTCTTTTTCTTCTCGGGTCTTTATATCTCGTCTCTCTCACTCGCTCTCGCCACACACGCGATCCTCTCGCGTGATTTAATGCCTCCCGAGCTGTGCTCCTTATTTATGCACCGAACATG
This sequence comes from Cylloceria caligata, assembly GCA_963942595.1. Taxonomy (NCBI): domain Eukaryota; kingdom Metazoa; phylum Arthropoda; class Insecta; order Hymenoptera; family Ichneumonidae; genus Cylloceria; species Cylloceria caligata. The sequence continues at coordinate 7,948,322 of OZ012706.1, read as the reverse complement.
CATACACGCTTAGCATCGGGGGCCGCCCTGGCAACGTTATAGGTCGTCGCCGTCGTTCGCGAAAGGACGCAGGACGTCGGACCTCTATACCCATATCCTACAGCTTCGAACGGACAAGCTCTCGGCAGTGCTCGAGAGAGAAATTCACTGAGAAAGAGGCAGAGTATACCATCTTCTTCTTCCTCTACTTCTTCTTCTTCTTCTTCTTCTTCTTCTTCTTCTTCTTCTTCTTCTTCTTCTTCTTCTTCTCCTTCTTCTTCTTCTTGCAGGACTTGCATATTACGGGTTCGCTGTAGCGCGTAGTTCTGCAATATTTTGCAAAACAAATAAAATAATAATAAAAGAAGGAAAAAAACAACGAAGAAGCCAACAACAAAAAGGGGCAAGAATATAATACGAATAAAACAATAACGACCGAGAGAACAACTACAACGACCACGGGGATAAACGACAAATAAAAGAAAACGAAGAAGGAGACACGAAGAAGCCTCGCGCACGACCCCGAGAAGCAAACCTCGCAGGTTCGAGCCTCTACGGGAGACTCCTTGGCATCCGAATGAGCTTGTTCGAAATTAGTAACTTCTCTTTGTAAAGCAAGTCCATATCATCCGTGAATCGTGATGAAGGGAGAATGGAAACGAGGCAACGAATCATTTTCTCGAATTATCTGTCCTTTTGGATTCTCGTATCGTCACTGAAACTAATCCGTGCAAGATATTTTCCTAAGAAACCAGTGGCTCGATTCTATCGAACATCGAAGCCCCTTTATTTTTTATTCTTCTTCTTATTATTATAAGTAATATTAATAATAATAATAAATAAAATGATTATCAATTAATCGTTAAATACTAATGTAATGATCATTGATTGATATTATAATTATAATTATTATTACTACAACGTATGTCCATTAATTTTCTGTTCACCTGACACAAAACACTGTTGTTCGGAACTTGATCACAGTTGCTTGCGTATAAATTATTTGTTTTTTAATCATTAACAAGGTGTTAACAATTAGTCAGGAACGATGCGCGCGAGTCATCCATCATTATGACAAGCGTGGTGCTTCGATTATACGAACCTGGCCTGCGCGGTACTACAGTTATATGACTCGGGGAATGTGCGATGGCATTTTGTGCATCGGTAATCGGGAACGTGTCCCGCGTGACTATATCGCGCGTGTGTGCACACCAAAGACCACGAGACGGTATTCTTGGAATGCTGCAGGTTGCTCCGAGACTTTTGTGGAACGCGGGCGAGCGAACGAGCAGAACGGCGGGGGCGGAGGAGGAACTACGGGGGAGCAGCTGATGGGACGGCAATTAGTTCCTTGCGTTCTCATTGGCGATCGCCGCAAAAATTTACACGCGTTTTTCGGCTCTCGCGACGTTGCTCGGCGAGTTTTTAAAGATTCTTTTCGTTTTTTTTTTCTTTCACTCTATACCACCTTGGATAAAGGGGCCTTCTTGTCTCCTCTTCTCTACCTATTCTACCGATCGCGGTAATCCACCTGATGGGACACTCGTTGCGTAAGGTGCGGTTGACCAATTTGTGTTAATTAGCCGATCGAGCGGATCCTCTTATTATATATATTTCAATATTTATCGTATTGTACTCGTCATAATATTACGCTTTTTATGTCTCTGCTCGACAGAAAAATCAAATGCAATTATTTAATTATACGATTAATTATTATTCTCAATTTATTATATTATACAGAAATATTTTTTGCTCATACTCAAACTCAATTACTGACTTTTAGTTAATTAAGCATAAATCGTTAATTGCGCACTATTTTTAGTTTCGTTCACCCTTCGGATACTGTTGACTCATACTGGTTATGCGTATCCTGTGAGTTTGGTTAGTTAACGCGTTGATAAAATCGTCGGAATATCGTTAACAAATTCCGAAATAATTTGGGAAGCGACGTTAAAGGATGTTTCACATATACATCATCAGCAAAAAGTGAAATTCGATCAGAATAAGAGTAACCCTGCGATAAGAAAAAAATATTTAAGATGCTAAGAACATTTTGATGAATAATAATGTTAGGAAATTATTAATAAATTCTTTTAAAGAAAATTTGTTTAACAATTTTCCCGAAATCTTTATTTTTTGTCAGATGAAATAAATTGGTCGATTTTTTTTTTTCTACATTTTTTTTATCGACAATTTCTAAACGCCATTTTTATGAATCTGTATGTTCAACGATCCTGAAACTACCTAGATGTGTTATGGATACTTTTCACGAAAACATATCCAAATTGTTTAAAGTGTTTTTCATTTAATCGTATAAAAGAAAATTTATTAAACACAGACGCATTGTTCTTACTAAGAAAAAAAAAAAAAAAAAATCAACGTTGTTCATTCTCAACAAAAAGTTCACCGTCTCTGAAGTGTTAATCTTAAAAGCGTGGTGTAACAAGATATAAAAGTAACATAAAATATTGAGACGGGTATGATACCACAAAGAAGAAAATTGTAGTTTCACGGTCTTCGATGTATTCAATGGTGCTTTGAGCATTTCGAACCAAAGAGACTAGCAGGCATATTACTTGCGTTTGACTGGCATCCATAACGAGAACGCGCTACAAACGACTTTTTCAAGAGTGGGTAAAGTCATTGTCGGAATGTCGTGATCGAGTCTCGTGCACCGAAGAATCCAAAATGACTTCATAAAACCATTGATTTCTAAGAAGGTGCCATCGGGAGAATCATGTTATGTGTCCACCTCTCTCTTTCTTTTACCCGATACAGTGAATAAATACAATGTTAATATTCTTCCTTCTTCTAAGCTATATATCCGCCACTATATCTCCTTTTCTTTATCCTCAAAGGGGAGAGACGTTAAGACTCGAGTTTCGATATCGCCCGAAGCGTTAGCACACGGCATATTAACACGTAACACATCAAAAGACCCGTTCTTGTATATTATAAGTGAGACTATATCATCGTCCGAACCGTTCGTAGTGGTACACACGAAATATCGTGGTGAGTGCAATATTTTATGTCTCGTAAAAAAAATAAAATAATAATAATAAGAAAAATAAATAAATAAAGAAAAAGAGTGGAAGGAAGAAACGACTGAGTAAAAAATGAAAAGAAGACAGAACCGAGGGGAATGGGTCGAAGCAGGAGGAAACAACGAGAAGAGTGAAGAGGAGAAGGAAGAACAAGAAGCGTGCGAAAGGAAGAGCGAAGAAGCCTGGCAATTGACGTAGAGTCGATATAAACGTCCGCGTAAATTCGTGGCTGGTTAGGTAGTCGACAGAGTGAGAAAGCGATGGAAGGAAAGAGAGGAACATCGTCAACAGGCTATGCTCTCGTGTATTCAGTGAGCAACAGCAGCAGCAGCAACGGCAGCAGCAGCAGCAGCGCGCGAGCAGGGGGCGTAGAGCGAGAAATCGTAAAGTCGATTCGTTAACCAGCTCCTTATATTTTCTTCTCGATGTGGTTCGCCTTACTTCTACGACGTAAAGTCTCCTTAACGGAGAAGCTGCAGCTTTCTTATATCTGTAGAGATATAAAAACCGAGTGGGCGGTGGGGGTCGAGGAAAGAAATGTTTAATTTTATTTTCTTTAACGATATAATTCAATGAAAATAATAATGAGATATTAACTTGTAAGCAATCAATATCAATTTAATTACAGTTGAATTAATAACGGATATTTAAAATTATTTCGCGCTTTCTTTTAAAACGTAATACGTTGAAAAATTATTTTTATTGTTTTTCTTTTATTTATTAAAACTAGGAGAGGGATGAAAAAATAAAAGCTCGATGGAGATGAACTATCGAATCTGACATTCCGATGCGGCTCGCTGCCACAACAGCCAGCCACAATGCGTTCATCGTCGCTCGAACCAACGCGCGTCCCTTCTTATTATTACAAATTATTTATTTGCATTTCCAAATGATCCATGAAAAATCACGGTATTATGCTAATGCGACGATTAACATATGAGGGGGAAGGACCGACGCTATATTTCAAAACTCGACTGCTCGTAGCCCTGCCGGGTCACTCGCTGGGCGACTCGTTCGCTCGTCCACCGAGACTCGAATGGTCAAGTTTTTACCCTGGGGATATTAGATATTTGACTTTTCTGAGAAAGGAGGATAAAAAAAAACAATTACCAAAGGGCTTTTCCGAATGACTCTTGAGTTGCTCGTAGCCAACATCTATAAATCAACATGTTCCTTCCGATGATTCTATCTATTTATATAAAAAGTTTTTATTTTATTATCGAGTGTTCGCAAGGCAAAATAAAGTTTCATTGATATATCAGGCGACTTTGCCTGTTTTCACGCTGTCCGATTATCTCCGAAACAAGCTAAAGACAGAATTTGCCATTTAGAAATTCTGTTGTGATGATTCGTGTCTCTCTTCGTAAATTTGTAAGATTTGGTGCTAAGCTCATAAGCCGGAAACACAGACCGCTATATGCAACGCATCAAAGCTATACAAATAATTGTCAGCTTTTGTCAGCGGATGATCAAAATGCTGAATTATTATGGTTATTAAGGTGCACCTAACAGTATTAAATTAAGTTGTAAATTTGACGTAAATTGAGTGCCAATATTTATTGTTATTACATCTTAACCTTACTTACTGACTTTCTGCGATAAGAAATCTCAACGTAAAAATTGAGAATTTAACAGATAGTTTTATGGCAAAATGTTTTTCTCGATAGTTCATTCGGATAATAAACACCGCTTGCAATTACGCAGATAACAAATAAATCGGATAGTAAGGATTAAAAACATGACAATGGAATGTGATAAAGATGCACAAATTTATGATTTTTTGAATGAATTTTTCATTTCAAGACTCCCGGAATTAGCGTAGATTTACTTTGGTAACAAAAATGTTCTACGTTTACGTTATGTGGTATAGGAAACTCAGCGAGAGAGAGAGGGATAAAAGGGATGAAAAGTTAGATTCTAACAATAATTAAAGAAAAATTATAATTCGAACGAAACATATTTTATGTAATATATTAAATAACATTATTCTGATAATTATGTATCCTCATCCAATGAGATAATTAGTAAAATGATTATCGCAGTGTCGTAATCTTCTGTATGTTTTCGTATTTGGTGTTGAAACTGTCATTTGAATTTGATGCAAGGATAAATTATCATAAAAATTTTCTTGTAAACTGGACTTTGTAAAATAATTATTTATTAATATGTAGCACGAGCATTAACATTGTAGGAAAAGTAAGTATGAAGTTTAGGGTCTCAAGAGTGCAGGCTGGGCGTGCGAAATATAGGTGATGAAGAGAGTGAACGAGGGTGGGCCCTGCAGCCACGTCCTTATGCGGAGAGACGTAAACGTAATTAGCGTTGGCCTATCATTATGTGGTAGCGAGGCCACTCCCCCGTCACATTATATGTTTATAAATCAGAAAGGGGACGGCAGTAAAACACGAAGTAAACGAAGAAATAGTCTTGGTCTGAACCGGGTGATCTTCTCGTCTCTACTCTTTCTTCTTCTTTTTCTGTTTCTTCATCTTTTTCTTCTTCTTCTTTCACTCCTCTCTATACTCTCAAGATTTCAGACCCCAGGTATAGAAATTCTTATGCTAATGATTTTATGACCAGGGAAACGAATACTCGTCATATTATTTTAATGGCGTGGGTTTCCACGACTGAAGAAAGGTACAGGAGACATGAAATGAGAATATCGAGAGAGGGAGAGAGAGAGAGAGAGAGAGAGAGAGAGAGAGAGAGAGAGAGAGAGAGAGAGAGAGAGAGAGAGAGAGAGAGAGAGAGAGAGAGAGAGAGAGAGAGAGAGAGAGAGAGAGAGAGAGAGAGAGAGAGAGAACGAGAGAACGATAGAACGATAGATAAACAAGAAAATAAAAAAATACTAAGAAATCACGGAAATCATACATGGCGCCCCCTCGGATACTCAACATCCACTAATTTAACATTCTTTCTCATTACACGAGTCTCAAGTAAGGAAAACAAATGACAAACTTTGAACCCGGAACCCGATACGAACCGTGTAGGCTTCGAGTACCATAATGTTCTCTCGATAAATGATTTTCATTCTGTCCATAACTCCCTGAGAAGGCAGGCTTTTTGTCGATTTGAAATTGCTTATAAATCTTGATAAGGAAATGGTACAAGAGACAAGAGAGTGGAAAAGAACGAGTGAATTTATGCAGGGTATTACGGTGCGTAATAATAATGCAACGCGCGCGCGGTATTTGCGTGGAGAGCGCAAAGTGAGACGTCAAAAAGGTTGGAGGGAGAAAAATGCACGCGGTGCGCGAGCTAAGGGGCACCCGCGTAAGCGGAATAATACCTATGAGGTAACAATTACATTGTCGAGAGCCGGACGGTCTGCCGAGGAACTCGAGGGAGACTCTCTCGCGAAAGCGTACGTGTGCAAAACCGCGCACTGTACGTATGTAAATGCGCGAGGGCGGGTACAACTTGGCGAGAGAACACGTTGCATTGCGTTAACTTACCTTGCATACATACCCTCGCGTTGTATGGAATCATGCGCGTGCATAGTCACTGCGGAGGTACAGAGGACGTGTGCTGGGTCAAACTGCTGGCAGGTGCTTAACAACGGCCAACAGCTGAGACGAGGATAGTCCACCCACACACGCAGTCGGACACCTTGACGGATATTGCACAGCGAGCGCGCAACCACTGTATGTACTTGTAACTGCTTGCCACGTTCACGAGCGCAAGGTGTGTCCCAAAAAAACTGAACAACGACCCATTTTAAGTCCCCCTGAAAAGTAGGTCAATGCTTGCACTTTTGTGAGCAAATATATCGCCTGGTGAACCAAGTTATCTACAAAAAGAAAATGAATTCGTTTGAATACATTTATTTCAGTCGAATTAAATATATTTTGATGTTGCTCGAGGTATACTTTTAAATGGAAATATACAATTCATTGTATCAATAAATGATATTTATTATAAATCGTTTATTCGTTTAATGCATTTTTTTAATATATTTGATTTATATCTAAATATTTTTTTTCACATTATTTTTTCATTGCAGAAATGATAACCTCTTGTTACTCTTTAATGTGTTTTATTTATTTATGCCACATAATATTTAATATCAATTTTATATCATTCTATTTATATTTCAGCCTTGTCCTCGTCGACTCGACACCTTGTCGTATAAATTTGTTGATTTTACTGTCCAGCTGCACAGGGTTTATCATACTCTCTCATCAGTTTTTCAATTTAACGTTCTCAATATATTTATAACTCTACCACGATTTTATTCCGGAAAACATCTTTATACCACATTTCAACTCTACCATTGATGATCATAAACCAACTACGAGACAATTTTTCGCTTTTTTATCATTGGACTTTTTATCATCAGCAGCGTCATCGAGATTTGTCTCATGGTAAAGTTGTATTATGGAATTTTTTACACAATTTTCCGGAATTACATTTAGGCAAAATAGTTTTTGTTTGTATAGAGAAATTAGTTTTAAATATTTCAATATCTCAAAAGTTTTGATAAATATATTTAAATAAATCTCAAGCTATATATACACGGATAGAAATGGGATTGTCGATATTACATCGAAACAATAGTAATTTTTTTTGCAGTAATTTTTACATGAATCGTGATCGTTATAATTGCTACTTATATCTGATATAACACTCGGTGTTGTAATATACAACGTTGACGCTGTCGTAAAATATTTGTATAAAAACTTACAAGCTAATGTGATACTTGTGAATAAGTTCGAAGTAAATTTTACTATTTACAGAACTAGCACAGGCTGAGGAGTTAGAATAACTCGTTAACTTGTCCTTATAACGGTAACCAGTAGCGTATTTTGCTATCGCAAAGTACCTAATGCATTCAACCGTAAATATGGGAGAATAAATATCTACTATACTCGGTAGTAAAATGTACCAATTGGACGAAATCGTATTTGCTATCGAGTGAAGTAAATATGCGTTTCCGATGTTTGTGATCGCACGCATTGTGATGCACGGAGTCGTTTCTCTCTCTCTCTCTCTCTCTCTCTCTCTCTCTCTCTCTCTCTCTCTCTCTCTCCTTCTTATGGGTGTTGAATTAAATTATTGATCAAATTAAATGAAATATCAATATTACATTTAATTTAAATTAAATGTGATTGCATGAAAAGAAATGGGGTTGTCGGTATTCACATCGAGACAATAGTAATCTGTTGTGTAGTAATTTTTACATGAATCGTGATCGTTATAACTGAAATAACACTCGGGGTTGTAACATATAACGTTGATGCTATAGTAAAGTATTTGTATTAAAACTTACAAGCTAATGCGATACTTGTGAATAAGTTCGAAGTCTAATTTACTATTTACCTAACTAGCACAGGCTGAGGAGTTAGAATAACTCGTTAACTTGTCCTTATAACGGTAATCAGTAGCGTATTTTGCTATCGCAAAGTACCTAATACATTCAACCGTAAATATGGGAGAATAAATATCTACTATACTCGGTAGTAAAATGTACCAATTGGACGAAATGGTATTTGTCATCGAGAGTAGTAAATATCCATTTCCGATGCTTGTGATCGCGCACGCATTGCAAAGCATGGGGCCGCCTCTCGCGTGGATTGAATTAAATTATTGATCCCATTAAATGTAATGTCAATATTACATTTGATTTCAATTATACGAGATTACATCTTATACAACTATTATGCCATTCAGATGTAATCAATTCAACGGTAGTCGAATGGTGTTATCGATAGCGTCAGCTATTTAACTAGCTGAGTAGTTAGGTCACAGGTTTGAATCTCGGTATAAGCGTGACATTTTTTTCGGTAAAAACCACTGTCCAATGACCGCCGATGTCAAAATATATCTAAAAAAAACTAATTCCCGAGTCGGAAAAATATGTTTTTGGTTTACTTTTAATGTCACCGATACATTTTATCGTCATTTTATTATGCCGCATGTACAACAAACATCCATTCCCTTATTAAACTGTGTAGCAAACGAATTATGGTAAGAATGACCAGTGTAGGATAGTAGCGATAAGCGATAACTAGGCTACGAACGTTATGGTTTGGTTTTTATTTTATTTCTGAAACTTAATCATAGTTACAATAGTGATTTTACTACAATCACGTAGTATTCTTAATCGCATACACCCACCGTCCATATATTTTCCATTGGTTGTAGCTCAAGTTACTATAATTGTTGTTCCTGATACTATTTTTTTTTCATGTTGTTACCGCAACGTGTTTAATGCCTCCGATACAACGTCATTAATTTTCTATTCGTGTTTAACTGGCCACACATAGTTACACCTCTTCCGGCGACCTCGTTTACCTTCGCAACAACGAAAACTAAACAGTATCCCGACTTAGTTTCCTCGTTATTCCTCATTACTTATGTATCGTACTGACTTGAGATTGCAAACCAAGTGCACGTGTATATATAGCTATACGTTCGTATGTATAATATATGACTGTATGTACGTATATACGGACGTTCCTGGCGAACGAATTTTCTCGTCATTTCCGTGTTCGTACGCGTTGAGCCTGCGTAACCACAACTCGCTACCATGCTCGTCGGACGAGCGATAGCGCTATGAATCCCGGTACAGGCGTATCTACAGTACAGTGTTGGCAGGTGGATGTAACCCTCGCGGTAAGTACAGGGATAGAGACTCTCTCGGTACTGTTACGGTTCACCGCGAGGCAGAGCAACGATAATCACAAGTACAGAGCGGGAAAGAAAGAAAGAGAGAGAGAGAGAGAGAGAGAGAGAGAGAGAGAGAGAGAGAGAGAGAGAGAGAGAGGTAAGCATTGTAACGCATATGCTTACCCTCGACGATTTTTACAGACTATATGGGTCGAAATTAGCATTGAGTACGGCGTTAATTGCAAGTCCATTCCCTCTGTGAAGCGAGAGTATTATGCTGCATGCTGCTAGTGGATATAGCGGTAATGCAACGAAACTGGTAACGTCGTTCTATATGTATTTCAGCCACGTTAATACTGCAACGACAGGATTGCAATATTGTCCAATTCAATATAGCGTACGTGATAGTGACGAGGTATGGAACTGCTTGTAAATACACGAATTACCAATGTACAACGAAAACTATGCTGAGCCATCGTAGCACGCCTCACAGGTGGAATTTAACCAGTATCTACTCACCGCTAATGCATATATCATTAGTGAGGTTCATTAACTATCCGACGAAATCAGTGACCGCTCCGTTGGTTTTCGTCAAACTCTATACATCACTTTGACATGCAATTCTCTTTTTTTTTTTTAATGATATTTCGATACAATGTTTGTTTAGTTCTCAGCCAGTTTGAAGGTGCGAATTTGTTTTTTTGTTGTTGTAATTTATATCGTTAAGATCTATTCATATCGAAAATTGTCCACTCATTTCGGTTTTTCATGTTTTCATCTATGTTCAATTATGTTTGGTTATCTTTAATGAACGTGTAGTCCCGTGTAGAATGTTGCTCGTACATAATAAATCAATAGTAAGACACCGCAACGATCGAGAAATTATCAACGGATTAGAGTCAACAGTCAGCCTCGAATATAATTCAATTTTTTGGGCATTCCAAGTATAAATGACAGGCTAAACAGAGGACCAAGCTACGAGTACATCGATGTCACGTTGTACCAAAGACCAAAGAGAACACGTAGTTTAGTTCTGTTGAAGTTCATTCGAACGTTGGACAAGAGGACGTACGGATCGGCGAGAGCTTAAGCACATCGTGCGGTGAGCAGTCGGGTCGTGCCTCACTGCCGTTGTAATGAACTTCGTAAATCATACTCGTGCATCTATCTACATAAACATATGTATGTATGTATGTATGTATGTACACACAAGTCAAGCTCTCGATATGGTGCACCGAAGAGGCTTCGGAAACACCAATATTACAATAGTTATACTATCACGAAAGCATGCGCAAAGCGCGAGGTTATCGTGTGCTTTTCTTTTATATTATTATTTAGTTATATATATTTTATTTTGTATTGCGTGATATTATTTTGTTAGGTTAGATTACGCATGTACGATATGAAGCGTGCTTATAATAACCTACAAACATGACATTGAAAATGTCAATTAGACGGACGAGTTAAAGGCTTCATTTGTATATCGCGTCGACTCAAGGGCTACACTCGGGCTTAATCACATTCTTTTCTTTGATATTCTTATTTTATTATATACATTTTATTTTGTATTGCGTGTTATTATTTTGTTAGGTTAGATTACTCATCTATGATCTAAAGTGTACGCATAATAACCTCCAAACATAACATTGGTGGCCAATCAGACAGACGAGTTTGCGGCTTCACTTTTATATCGTACCAAGTCAAGTGCTACGCGCGGGCTCATCACACCCTTTTCTTTTATATTATTATTTTATTATATATTCTCCATTTTGTATTGCGACTTGTTGCGTTTTTCGTTACATTAGATCACTCGTTCATGATCTGAAGTGTGCGCCTAATAAACTCCCAGCACGACATTGAAAGCCAATCAGAAGTTAGCGGTTTTGCTTCAATATTATAGCACTTGGAGACTTTGTGATTTATGTTTTATCGAAATTTCAGTTTGATTAGTCGAGTTATTCTTAAAATACAGAAGTTTGCATTTTTCAATCACAAACACACACACACACACACACACACACACACACACACACACACACACACACACACACACATCTAAAATTTCTTTCTAAGCCACTTTCCTCGACGTTTCAAATCATCTTGAGTATCCTAGCTGATATAAAAATATCGAAAAAACATTTATACGTGAAATCAAAGCTTCTTCTATGAGGAATCAAAATAGTTTATACAGTATCGGGTAGGTACTGTATTTGATAAAATATTTTTTATTTATCTTACGTTCTTGTAATCTTTTCTCTTTTTATTTATTCGCCATTCTTGAGGGGGGCAACTGCAAAGATCGCCGGCAATGGGATAGACACACAGGTGCTGGACAATACGCGCGCCTGGGCACTCCCACGTTATTCATTCGCGGAAGGCGCGCGATCAGTGGACACCAGGACATCGAGGATTACACACACACACAAACACACACACATATTGTGCATAATCCTACAATATCCTCACGACTCACGATCGCTTTGTATTCCCTGTGTTATGTATTATGTATATGCCGAATGGATATGGCGTAGTAGCACAATGTTTGCTCGCCGATCATGACAAATTGTAACTTTACTTCAGAGAAATTTCATCACGAGAGTTATACCTTATGAAATAGCGCTCACCATACAGAATGCCTAGCAATTAATGTTCACTAAAAAAAAAAAAAAAAGAAAACAAAATTACGAATGAATTATACAATTTTTATTAAAATAATGTCGAGCACACGCGATTCTACACTTTTTTTTCTCGTCTCACTTTGTATACTTTGATATCATTTCTTCATTTGATTATAATACTTTTTTTACTCTGTTTTGTTATTACTAATTAGAATTTCGAATGGAGAAAGGAGAGCCAAGAAGAAATTAATAAAAAAGGTGGACACCCGTCGTGACGAGAGTTACGTGTTCGTGAGAGAAGTTAATTTTTTTCAATTCTCTGACCGAGACACCCTTGAGCTGTGAGACGGATGGCTAATAATTCGTCAGCAAGCTTTGCCTTTAAACCTTCTACACTATACTAATCCTAGTACTGTGTACTGTATATATTATACACTAGGAGAATACATGGCTTAGCTATCTCGTGAATCACGTATACGCGCGTTACGTTCCTGCCGTTTCTACCGGCGCCTCTAGTCGATGAAACTTGGTAGCAGGACAAACTATTCGAAACTCACATTCAACCTAGCACACTGGTACCTTTCACTTCGCCCACGCGTGCTACCTGCAACTAGTGATTATGGCGTTGCAACGAAACGGTGCAGTGCTTCTACCACTACTATATCACTCGATTATTGCATCGAGAATTAATTTATAATTTCTACGTAACGAAATATACAAGAACAAGGCGTGCAAATTTCAAATTTGCACATTGCTTTCTCGTGATTCTCACCAAACGACAGAATCTCAACTACCGGTAATGGTTATCTCAATTATTGATTTCTCATGGAGGAAATGGTATTAAATTTTTCAATAAAATAACAAATAAGTTAAATTTCAAATTTCATAAAGTTTAAACCTCTCAATCGATTATCAGCAAATTCAAGACTAATTATCCTCGTCTCTTGACCAATTTGTATGCCAAGTTTCAGTTCGGTAGACGAAAATTTACGAAAGTTAGAGCAAAAATAGTTTTTTTTTCTTCGCAAAATTAGAAAAAAATCATGGTTCTATAAAATATGAATGCCTAGATCGATTCGCGCCAAACTCAGTACCGAATAACATTGTTTCTTGGTACATTCTTGTAAAAAGTTTTAACTCGATATCTAAAAATTTACGAAAGTTATAGAGCGTGGTTACTTTTTTTGAAAAATTCAAACAACGATAAAATGAGACACCCATTAGCGATTTGGGTGAAAATTGCAGGAAACTGATGGAGATTGCAACCCGATCCATGTGCAAAGTTTCAGAATGATCGAGTAACCCGATCCGGAGATACAATTTTGTAAACTCATCGAATATACGTGCACGCACACACGCACACACGCACGTACGCACGCACGTACGCACGCACGGACGCACGCACGTACACGCGTGGACATATTTTCAAAATATTTCTTTTACTCTGACATCAAAATCTCGAGGAATTTTTTTTGTCCGAAAACAGTTTCCTTTATGAGGAAGCGAAATTGATAAATTTTTTTCACATATTTTTGACTAAGTCACTGGTAATTTAAAGAAATGTAACTTCCAAATTTGAAGGGCTGCTTAAAAATGTTAATCGGTGATAAATGATATTTTATTTTTTATTGAAAATAATGTTGACTATTCGTCTTAAAATACTTTGAAGGGTAGCTTTGAGGAATAAAAAAAAATGGGTTTATGGTGAAGGCGAGAAAGATAGGATTTAAAAAAAAAGTCAGATCGACAAAATATTCGTTCAAGCGAATGTCAGAGTAAAAAATCGATCATGAAATCGCAAGGATCTTGTGGCATAGCGCGCGGGAGTGACACACGGTTGTGGCTTCCTTATTATCTATTTATCGTGATCTCTCGTCATGGGCGTGTCATCTCAATCTCGCGCGCGCGTTATCCCCCGTCGTTGAGGAATTCCCGCGGGGAATTGGTTAGAAGGGAGCGCGAGGATAAACGCATAGCGAGAAGGCGACCGAAGGAAGCGTATAGTGTCTGGCTAATAAAATCGTTTCGCCCGCGGTCGAGCGGCCGGCTCGATTTCTCGGGTACAAAAGAGCAGAATGGAGAGGGAAAGAATATATAAAAAAATAAATTAAAAAAACGGAGAAAAATAGGAGAAAAAAAGAAGAAATAAACAAGGAAAGGAAAGAAATAAAAGAAACGGATTTATCTGATCGAATAATCTGAATATCGAGCAATAAAACCTACGCGCTCAGCTTCCATGGACGCAGATGCTATCTCGAAATCTTCTTCTCGTTTGCCTTCTTCTTCTTCTTCTTCTTCTTCTTCTTCTTCTTCTTCTTCTTCTTCTTCTTCTTCTTCTTCTTCTTCTTCTTCTTCTCCTTCTTCTTCTCTTGCCCTTGCATCTGCCTTCGAGAAGAAGAAGAGGCCTAGACCATCGCGCTGGCGCCGAGAGAGTTTCGAACGTTTCGTATATTATTTACCCTCTCATTCGCTTTTTATTCCTTCAGTAAATTTCATGAGAAAAAACCGAGCAGAGAGGGCGATGAGGAGAGACGAAGGGGATACCTCGGAGACCGGTCACCGGTCACGTTAATACGAGAAGTTTACTACTCGTCGTCTCTCCTCGGAGCCATATTGTGCGACAGTTCTTTAAGTTCGAACAAAGAAAAAAAATAATAAAAAGTATTTAATTTAATTTCCATTATTGTTCTTTGTCACAATTCAACTAGAAAAAAAAATCAAACAAAAAATACATTTATTCTCCAAATATTGATACAATTAAAAATTCTCCAATCTCTGAACTCTCGGTAGTATGGTGCTTTATTATTTATCGATGGGACGTTTAAATCTCGGTAAGGAAATCGAGATTCGAGTATAGTCCGCTCGGTCGATATTATTCCCCCGAAAAATTCGCGTTGCCGTGCCGGACCTCTCTGCCTCTTCGTCTCCCTCTCTCATCGCATTTTTATTATCCCACTCGTTCATAAATTTCGCTAAGAGAATAAAATATCCGAGCGGACGAAGCCCCGCTCTCGCAATAAAGGCTCTCGGCAGAGTTCCCGGGAGTGCCGAGTCGAGTTGAGCTCTTGGCGGTCGCGTACGCGTTTCACGCAAAAAGTTTACAAACTTCGTTTCGAAAAATATATATGCGTATTCTCGGAAGGATCTCCGGGAGAATTAAAAAAAAAATAATAATAATATTATTTATACCCGTGGTATATATGTGCGAAGGGACGGGTGCAGGAAAAAAATTATATAGACAGATTGATTTTCATTCTAATGATCTTCGCGTCGCAAGTATATTTCGAATCTTTGCAAAACAAATATTATAATATTATATAGTACAACGCAGTCGTCAAAGTCGACTTACTTTATTTCTCTGTTTCATCATCGTTTCTACTCACGAGCCTAAACATATACACAAGATGAATAATGATAATAATAATTATTAATTACTATAATTACAATAATAATAATAATAATAATAATAATAATAATAATAATAATAATAATAATAATAATAATAATAATAATAATAATAATAATAATAATAATAATAATATTACTTAGTCAATGGTAGATTCTCTGTATGTACAGGATATCACACGATTAAAATTAAACAAACAATGAAGTTACATATATTACAATAAAATTTATATACATCGACGTACGTAATTCTCGTTTAAACATTCTCTCATCCGTCGTACCGCATAACTTACCAATTTTTTCAACATTCACGCCGATATCTGTAATCTCGTAATATAATAATATTTACAGCTTTCTATCTTTCTCTCTCCGTATGCGTAATATTCGCGAAAATATTTTATATTTATATTGTATATAATTTTCGTCGATCACGGTTCTTACTTTCGCACGAACATAATTCTGCCCGGTCTCTCTCTCTCTCTCTCTCTCTCTCTCTCTCTCTCTCTCTCTCTCTGTTCACGCACATACATCACACACATACGCGTCATTCCGTATACACACAATCACACACATAAGCGAGAGCGCGCACTTACGTACATAATAATCGCGATTACAACGTTTACGCTCTCTTGCGCGACTCTGAACTAACAGGCAAAAGCTGACGAGCGTTTCATGGACATATCGCGTCTACTTAATCGGCAATTGTTTAATTACTTTTTTTTATTTTTTATTATTTTTGGTAAGCAAATTTGAGGCACAAACGTGACTGTAATTGTACGGCCGCTGACAATCTCTCTTTATTTTCCGACAGTATAAATCAATCTCTTGTCAGACGGATCTCGATTAACCGCGCTGTATACATATATATATACACACACACGTATATGCATACGAATATATATATATATATTCGTCTTGTTTTGACTAAATATAATTCAAGGTGCTGCGATTGTGGTGGTAACAGTTAGCAGATGTCGTCGACTCGATGAGGCTTCCCCTCTTGTACGACATCCAATTAGGTCGAGATACTTCCGGGTCTGCTCAAGCGAAATAGGGATTCTTCACTGAATGTAATTACGTTCCAGCATCCAGACACCAATTTATTTCTTGTCCTTTCTATCCCAATTTTGTACGACATATCTTCTCCTGTTTGATTCTAATCAGGTGTGTTTTTCTTTTATTTATTTATTTTTTTCAGAGTTTTTTTACGACCGTCGGATCGATCGCACCTTAGCCAACCAGCCAGCCGGTCTCGGACTCTCCAAACTCTCAATAGGCAGTCGCCTGATGATGCATCAGAGGGTTAAAGTGGTGTCCAAGGTGATGGGGCGGCGGTGGGCCGGGCAATGGGCTGTGCTGCGGTCCGACCGTCGGTGGTTGGCAGACGTACCACTCGGTTAACTCGGGACCCCTCGATGATGCGAGATGGTGATGATGATGGTGGTGGTGGTTGTTCGTCGCGGGGTTTGCCGAGACTGAGGACGTCGTCGTCGTCGGAACTATGGGGGGTGGCTGGGGTGATTCCGTGTGCCCGGTTACCGACAAACTACCACCACTGCTGCTGCTTTCCTCACCCTCGCTCTCGTATCCTCCGCCTAATTTTCCTTCGCCCAGTGTCATACCGTGCACCTGAAACAATAATAGGCAATAATATTAATTCAACTGATTAAAGAGCGATGGTATTATAGATTGTACATTTATAGAGGGTAGTTTATAAATGCTATTGGCTTTTCCATAAGATGCCAATCGTTGGCTCATCTATTGAAATTTTCCATTCAAATATAATAAGTTGGAATGTCTTTATAACTTTAAATAGAGAAAATATCTAATTGCTAATTTGATTTGTAATTGATGGTAATGTTATCACAAAATTTTCTTCAATATCGATAAATTGTAATAATAAAAATAATAATAATAATAAGGAGTTCTCGAGTTTTAAGCCATTGATTCATCGATCGAGATGTTTCATTGAAATAAAATAAATTTGAATAAATTTTTAATGAAAAATAAAAAGTATCCAATTGCTGATTTGAATTTACGCAAATATTATTATATAATAATTATATTATATTTCGCTGCGTATATATTAATTCGAATGAAAAAAATAAATTTTTTTAATACAATGAATTAAATAATGAAAATAATTGTAGATTTAAAGATAAAAATATTGTGAAAATTTTAGAATTGGGATAACAGCCATTAACCGGAATAGCAACGTCACAGGAAGAGTTTTACATCTGTAGTTAATAATTTGGATCCAGTACAAAAGGGACAAGCTAGGATCTCACGTCCGACGCGGCCTTCGTTCATAATTCAGTGAACAAATCTCGTCGACTGGCTTCCGCGAATCCCGAGAAGAGATACAGCGAAGGAAAGAGCGAAGGAGTGGCGTAGTCTCTCCGTGAGCCTGTAGACGAAATGTACGAGAAATAAGGAGTTTGTAAGGATCGCCAAGAATCTTTTGTCTTTGTTACTCGTGGACCAATCTTATCGTCCACGTATCTCCGGGAGCCGCGCGAGAGGTTCGCCAGGAGCAACAGCACAGCCGTCGGTTATTCTTCTGCTAGTCCTTTGCTCTATCTCATTCTTTTCATTTCTCTCTGTCTCTTAGGGCTCTTTTCGTACGCTCGAGAGGCCCACACGTAATTTTCTATTAATATTCCACGCTCGGTCGTGCGTAAACTCTTCTTTCTTTCTCGGGATTCGTAGAGCCCGCATTTCTTACTCTCTACCGCGAATCTATTTCTTCGGTTCTTTTGGCTTTGTCCTAGTGCGGGTTTGCAGGAGTTTTGCAGTAGCCTTTCAACTACATTGAAATATTTGTCTTCACTGATCCGGCACGTTTGGGAATTATGTTTCCAACGAATTTGCCACAATAGCCAATAACACAAGCATTGATACAAAACATTTTGTGAACGTACCTTCATATGTTTGCGCAGCGAACTCGGATGTGTGTAGGACTTGTCGCAGCCAGAGACTCGACAGTTGTAGGGCTTGTCGGACGTGTGAACGTGACTGTGTTTCTTGCGATCGCTGCTATTCGCGAATCTCCTCTCGCATCCCGAGTACTCGCACTTGAACGGTTTCTCGCCTGTAAAAAATCAATTAAACAAAACATGAGAAAGGGTAGGTGAACGAAGGCTTGAATCTCGGCGCAACATTCGAATAAATAGTCGAGTGGTTGAAGTAAGATGTATATTTGTTTCAGTAGCTGCCAGGAGGGTAAAGCAAAGCAGAAAGTGGCTGGCAACGTATCTGAGCGAATTCTTTTTCTCCAAAGACTTTTTCTACCTCGCCGTATGTAGCGATGAGTGCAGATAGTGACAGAGAGGGAGGGGAAGGAAGAGGGAGCGAGAGAGAGAGAGAGAGAGAGAGCGAGAGAGTCGAACGCACGCTGGGGGTTGGAAAGATATCGAGAGATAAGGTCCCGTGCACACGAATGGCCGCGTTGGTTCTCGAGGACGAGGGGTGAAACGACGACGTCGTGGCTGTTGCTGCTGCTGCTGTGGCACCGGTGGCGTGACTTTATTTATATCAAGCGGAAGTTGACTGGAATATATTTCACCGGTGCACACTCCCTTCTCTCGACGCGAGGAGAGCTTTCTCGCCAGCGACGAACCTCGAGCAACCCTCCGGGCTTTTCGCAGCTTTCTCGAGAGATTCACCGAGCAAAGGCGCGAAACGGAAGCGCAAAGTTGGCGGATTCTTTTTATGGGAAAAATGGCGACTGACTTCCTGACTTGGGGTGAAAGAGAGGGTGCGTTTCAGTCTTTCTTGTCAGGGGAAACAAGAGAATTGCGATCATTTTCTTTTTCGATTATGAGATTGGTAGTATTCTTCATAATCTACATTTATGCAAAAGCATATCACAACGAGGTAGATCCTTATGGATTTCGACAATTTAAATACGTTCACGTGTTATGGTCATACGCATAATTAAGCGTTGTAACGTACGTACAGGCTGATCCCGAGGTTTGTCGCTTTTTCTGCGATATCGAAATGCGACGGTAGATGTTCTCGGCTTGTTTATCGTCCAATTAATTTTACACATCCGTGAGAGTGAGAAACGCAAAGCGATGCGACGGGAGGCGCGCGTCTATCGTTTACGATTCTTGCGGCGTGCGCTCCCCGTCCGATAATCGCACGACAACGCTGTCAAACGAGATACACCCGTCGCCGTGACACGGATTATATTTAAATGAGCTGTGTACTGCCGTTCTATGTAGAGCAACACACACTTCCTAAAGTAGAAACACTGCGTCGAGACACTTGCGGCTGAATACAGTCGTAAAAGAGTTCTGGCTCTGCCGCTGGTCTTTTAAATATTTATGAAGTCGTAAGAGGGCTGCGCGCTTCGGTTCTCTCGCATATTGTATTCGCTTCCTATACGTGCCAACTTTATACTCTATTCGAGATCAAAGATGATGCATCGGATGCAAGAATACGTGGGGTACATGTTCCGTGCAATCGTAACGAACAGGAAATATTTAACAATTGGATAGATCTATCTAGTTGTGTTGAAACGTAAGCTTTTTACGACTTTAAAGCATTGCGGTTAGAGAAATAACTATTTAAACGGCCAATTTCTTATATAGTGTTGCACGTAATAATAAATAATTTTGTATTTTTATGATAAATATGCTAAATGTTTTATTAACAATGACAAAATAAGAGAATAATAACCAACTCCACCATTTCACCAGTTGTACATCGAGAAAATTAGTTGCTATTAACGATCATCGGTTTGAGATACCAAAATAGTGATCAATTCGATGAATATATTGGTTCGCACAGCTGATAAGTTTATCGTCGCGTCTTATTTTTTATCTTCGTGTCACCATATTAGCAAATTTAAACGAGATTCAATATTGTTGAACGCAAAACCTGTACGTTTATAGAAACTACCGATGAATTACATTTATAGTTAACTAACTTTGGAAGAATTAATTGTGCCATGAAATACTAGAAGTGACAACAAAAGGTGAAGGAACCACAATTGGTACATCCGCCTTAATATATTACGAAAGATGTTTTTGTCTAGTAAAGTAACGATCGTATCTTCTATGATTTTATATTCTTCACTTAAGATGGGTTTTCAGTTTATATAAAAATTCAATTGCGTGCACTTGCTTTATTGTATCAAATAATTAATTATTAAACTCGGAATTACCTGAGATTTTCTGTTGGAAACGAACAACTTTCTTTATTATCTCATTTTATCATTATCAAAGGAATGATACATTAAGAACACTTTAAAATAACGTTTAAATATTTCGGGAACAATTGGAATAACGCTACTGATAAGCAGAGTCATATATTTATGGCGCTGATAGTTGAAGAGTTCTATTAAAATTAATAAATATAATGTAAATAGAATATTGATTATTTCAATTAATATTTATCAAATGATTCAATAAGGCATCTGAAAAAAAATTGTTACATTGAAAGAATCAGATTTATTTGTAAACTTGAAGTATTATTTGGATAATTTATTCATCATCATGCTTTGAATTTAATATGTTTAACAATATGCAATCCAACGAAATATCTTTATATTTCATCAAAGTTGAATTTTGTTATAACAAATCAATATATGATGGATAATATTAGTTTTTCATTTATTGGATTAATCTCATCATAAACATCGAATTATTTAAATCTAAAACCATTTTGTTAAAAAGAAATTATATATTTTATCGATTGCAATATTTTTTCTCTCATTGATATACATTTATCGTTTACTCTTAGCTTGAGCTGGATAATTCATAAATATAAATGTTATTGAGCAATTTCAAATATCCAGAACCGGAAGAAATTATTAATTGGATTTAAAAAATGATGAATGGTGAATTATATGGTGACAAGTACAGTTAGTAGTTTTTATTGAATCTATAGATTCTGCGTGCATCATCTTCTTCCCTCTCTCTTCTCCGGTATCATTTACCGAGAGAAACTTGAACCATGGGGTAAAAATAAATAAAAATAAGATGGGAGGGAGGGAGAGAGAGAGAGAGAGAGAGAGAGAGAGAGAGAGAGAGAGAGAGAGAGAGAGTTCCCAAACGAGACGATTAATAACTTTTCAAATCTGTCCCCGCCAGGGTTGCGAGCTCGTGCGTTTTGCTCGGCTACGGTAGCGCACGTTGGCAAATAAATAACAGATAAATAAAATGCTTCTCTCACTCGCCATAGCCACGTTCTATTCTGTTCGCGTGGGGTTTGCGTGTGCAGATGGCAACAATATGCCATGAAATATTGCCCCTATGCTGCTGCACATTCTTCTATGTGTGCGTGAGTTTCGTATCTCCACCGTAGTACCTTTGACTTTACGTTTAGGGCTTGCGGAGCGAGAATTTGGTTCGTGTGCATCGCTTTTATAGACATCGGAGGCGTCGCGACACCTTCGATGCAACGATGCAAGCGTGTGCGAGAAACCAAAGTCGAAATTCACTGGGAGGATCGTCTTGGAATCATCCGACACATCGGCAACAGCAACAGCGGCGGCAGCAGCTCACCATCCCCGCACGATATATACATTTTCGAGTCGGTGTATTCGTATTATGACTTTCAGAATGGGGAGTCACAATGGCCCAGATCCGAGACGGGATAAAATAGTTATTATAATCGTTTGAGCTCTCGCTCTCGCGGGGAATGAGAGGGAAAGATTGGCCACGACCGTATAACCGACCCATCCCTGAATATACATACTAAACTCACATATACGACGAACATCCGTACTATATAGGTATATTTATTATTATACGACGAGACGATAGGGCACAAATGACTGGATTAGAAAAATGTAGATTGTTATCTATCTGTTGCAGGATACAAAGGATGGAAGAATAAAAGGAAAAGGAAGTAAAGAGCGCTTTTATTCATTTCCCTTGGCTGCAGCGAATTCTGCGAAACATGGAGTGGACGAGCTGTAGAGGGTTGGGGGGGGGGGTGACTTCCGCCACGTCTCAGTAAATTCTTCGACTTTTTCCTCTCGTTCTCGCTATGCACTTCGGATGGAGAGCAAAAAAAAAGTGGCAAGCGTCAGGAAGAAGAGGAAAAAGAAGAAGTAGAAGTGTCGAGTGAGCGAGGTCAGATGAGTTAGAAGAAGAGAAGAAAAAAAAAACCTTGGAGGTCCAGCGAGAAAAACTGTACAAAGTCAAAGACCGTAATTTTTCAGTTTCACTACCTATGCCGAGTTATAAACGAGAAAGATGGAAGATGGACTTTGAAATAGTAGAAAACGAGATTCTAGTTTGAGAATGGTTTAGGGCCGAGGGGTCAGGGTGAAATCACGGGAAAAGCCACTGGAGAAAATTCATTGAACTGCAGTTTTTGGAAAATTCAAGCGGAGTGATATATGGGTATGGTCGAGGCATAAGACGAGAGAGGGCATTGTCCCGACGGGTTTTGGGATGCCCAGACAGAGGAACAGGCAGCGCAGCCTTGGCCCACGAGGGATAATGGATGATTTTTCGCGTTCATTGTATCGCACACACCCCGAGGCTCTTCTCGCAGGACATCACCAGCAACAGCAGCAGCTTCGAAATTGTTTCGAGTAGAACGGAGAAGGCAGCGTGCGCATCCTCATCCCCTCTTTCTCGTGTAGTTCAAGATTTTTTGGGACCCTCGAAAGTACCCCACCCCTTGCCGTCGTACCAAGCTATTCTCGACGAGTTCTCGAGTGGATAATTTTCTTGTTATACGTTCGACATTAGAGTGAAAGAAAAGTGGCGATACGAATGAAAATACGAGAGGAGCCATGTTTCCTCTGGTGTTGAAATAAGGCACCGGACCGCCCTTGCGTATTTATATTTATCGAACAGCATGATCGACTCATCCTCAGCGATTGACACTCTTTCTCGACTTGAGCCAACTCACCGTTGTATTTTTTTCTTCTCCTTTTTCATCTTCCATTTCACTTCCATCGAACATTCGTAAAGTTTGCCGGGGTTGCCCCTACATGACTCGTGAAGACTTGAGAAGTCAAAGGAGATCGGTACCCCGGATAACCCGTAGAGTCGCCGAGGAAGAGACACCGGAGGGGAGTAGAGAAATAGTGAGAGAGAGAGAGAGAGAGAGAGAGAGAGAGAGAGAGAGAGAGAGAGAGAGAGAGAGAGAGAGAGAGAGAGAGAGAGAGACCGAGAAGAGATCGGGAAGATCGATAATCGATTGCCCCGTCTAGGGTAGGGCGATCGACAGCCCCACAAACTTCTCTCTTTCATTCTCCTATCTATTTCGCTCTATACGATCCATGAGATATTAGATTTAGATTTGAAATTGGCGCTCTTGGGATATCCATTTACCATTTGTAACTTTGGCACGATTTTAACGAAGGACTCGCGTATACATTCGTACAACTGTGTCATATCAGTCTTGAAATCTTTTCGCTATCCTTCCTCTATTTGTAATCGTTCACCGCAGATACAACGACAGATAAATGGAAGTCTTGCGTATACGTAAGTGTGTCGGATATCCAGTTGAGTTTCTCACTCTTCGTCTCTTTCACACGTTATGGATTCAGTCTCAGATTGTATCTTGACGAAGATGGAGTCCTGCATGTACCTCCAGAGGGATTTCTCTTCTTCTTCTTCGACCGGCGACGACCAGTGGGAGTAAATTAAGTAACACAAAATATAGTTGACCATCTGTCCAAACGTTTTTTTGCTTCTGAGGTGTATCGGGCGATAGAACGAAGTATCTTCGAGCTGGTAATATTCCAGTTTGTAATACAGCGTGTAGTTAAAAGATGCTCAAGCAGACACTAATGTCGAGACCATATACACAATGGGCCGCCGTTAATACTTGGCTTCGAGGATTAACACGGTTCGTCGAGTTTTCGTGTTGGACTAACCAGCCCTCGAATCATTCTATCTCGTTTTTTTTTTCCTTGAGAGTCGTGTTTACACGTTATAACATCCAAACAAACCGGCCGAGTGATCCGAGGAGCTGTGCAAGGACCAGCAAAGCTGTGGAAGAGCAAAAGGAAAGAAGCGTTTTCCTCTTGAGGGACAAGAGCGGCTTTCCGCACTCGCCAAAATGCCTCGGTGTTGGCCAAGGAGCTTCTCCGATGATCCGGAAGATCCTACGGTAAGAATATCGTAGCAAAGCAAAACATTTGTACATTGGCGAAATAGACTCCAATAAGCAAGAGCGAGAGAGGATAAGATAAAAAATAAAATAAATAAACGGAGAACGTGAAAAAGAACCGCAAATCCGTGGGTAAGCCTAACTACCGGTTGATGCGCACCGATCATTCCGCCATGTTGGCCACGAAAGGGAGAAAAAGAATAAGAGCCGACCGAGTAGCGAGAGCCATCGGCAGATGTTTCTCTCGATCTCTGTCACACTTTTACGACTGCAGGCCAATTGGACTCTTTGCCACTGTGTCCGCATCGTCACTGCCTTTGCCTATACTTGTATTCTACTAAACTGTGTTGTATATACATGGAGGGACAGCCAATACCATTCGATATTCGTATAGCTCGTAGACGCCCCTCGAATTATTCGATTCGCCGAGTTCTCATTCTTCCTCGATAAATAATAACAACAATCTTAATGAAGGAATAATACGATTTAAAGAATAAATATTCGAGGAGAGAAAAATGATTAATTTTGTTTCTTGTTGGATCCGAGCGAAGGAAACGAAAATTCGGTAGCAAGTCGTCTGTGCACGTAGAGGCAGTTTAGAGTCGCGTATCCCCGCCGGTTATACGAGTCGTGAGAGGCTACCGTTGCGTGAAACAGAGAGAAAGAGTGGAATTTCGTTTTCATCTCTCAGCAGTTCTGTCTCGAGGATCGTCTGTTGGTGTGGATCTTTTTTTTTTTTGTTTATGTATATTTTTTTTTATACGTAAATCGCGCTATAAAGGTGGAGGGGATGCGTGTTGGCTGGTGTTCTGGGTCGGACAACGGGAGAGATCAAGACCAGAGATTTTTCTCTACCGAAACTGGCTGCTTCTGCTTCAGTCTCGACATAAAAGATAGGGGCGCCAGGAGAGTAGCAGGACACGCGGCGAGTTCGCGAGCAAGAAGCTACACGATGCGATACGAAGACTCGGACGTCTCATCTAGAGTTACCACGGAGAGTTGGATCCTATCCTCTCGGTCGTCACGCCACGCCGGATACATACCGCGCATGCAAAACACCACGAGCTATGCTTATTCTTACTCCCCGCTACTCCTTGTATATTTATTCGTGGAAGGTGGCATCTCTTTTTTGAACACTGACCCACGCGCGACTTCTTTTGGTACTTCCACCTTTATTGTATTTAGTTGTCACGAGAAGAGAAGCGCGACGACGACAAGAGGGAGAGAACGTCAGACGACTATACGTTGCATACCGGCGTGCGGGGGACGCTTAATCTTCGCACCGATCTAACCGTAATTGAATATCTCTCACGGCACCACCACCAGAAGCAGAAGCATCATGGGGAAGAAAAGAGTATCAACGACCAAACAAATTCATAAAAATTCATCAAAAATATTTTATTTTTCTATCATTTTTTACGCTATTTATATTATTATTATTATTGTTATTATTATTATTCCAACAAACCAAAATTTATCAAATTTAAATTTATCCTTTGAAAAAAAAACAAAAAAGTATGGAGTTTCAAGTTAATTAATGGCAATGCATCATTTTAGTGACAAGCAGTTGAAATATTCATAAAAACAAGTATGTAGAGTGAAATATTACACGTCACTTCCTCATTGTTTTTCATCTTTTGAAGAGCCTCCTCTACGAGGAAGTATGTTAATCGATTTTAACTTCCTCGTAGATAAAGAAATTTTTATTAAATTATTCACGCCGATAAGTTCGTAACAGCTTCGAATGCTAACTAAAGCGCGATGCTTTAAATCTTTCTGGAATTATGAGAGATTAGTTTTTATATTAGGAAGCAAAATAAAAATTAAAAAATTATTGTAGATTTTGAACCACTCGATCGATGTTATTAAAATAAAATAAAAATTACGTGCTTATTTACTTAGGTGGACAATTTAAGTACGATCCATTAAACCGTTCTTAAATTATAAACGCTTTACGCTTCGAAGCCCATGGTGCACACATACACACGCGCATCCTCACACGATCGCTCGTTACACGGTTTATCTAAACCATTTTTCTCAATAGTTGAGATATTTTTTATTCTACTGGGAATAAATCTGGGTTTTTATTTTCGTAAAAAACAAAGGTTTCTCTTTGAGAAATTAACTTAATAATTTTATGCAGAATTAAAGAAAATATTCTCTCCGTTATATTTTGTAAAATGTAGGCAAATCCAGTGATCGTCGTATCCCTGCTACACTGAAATATTTTAATGTCGTTTGTACTTCGTAATGTATATATATATAATTTTTTAAATTATGGATTTCACGCGCGTACTTCTGCTTCGAGTACGAAAGGTAAACGAGCCGCAGTGACGTGACGTAAATAGCCATTGAATTGATGAATACCGTGGAATTCCCATGACACGCAGAGCCGTAGCGCGTGTGCCATGCTCACAGCCCACATCGTGGTGTACACAAGAGGGAGAAAAAGGGCGAAAGAGATTTGAACAGAGAAAAGTTTCGAGGGTTTTTCTCTCCTCTCGAGGCGCAAAAGGGAGAGTACAGGGAGAAGAAGAGGTTTGCGTTTGGTGGTACGACCCTTGAACTTTGTTAGTGAACTGGCGAATCCCTTCCAAGGGTGAAACCCTGTATAGCGTATAATACGGAGGATGAGAGCGACGAAAATCTCAAAGTTTGCCACGCACCGCTCTCGAGCGATGAAGGAAGCGGAAATACCAAACACCGAGGGCGACGAAGAGAAAATTCAAAGCCACACGATGAATCTGACTTGCTTTACCCAAAGTTTTAACAAACCGTTGTCAAAATATCGTGTGCTGAGAGAAAAATGTATTCAAAATTAGTTAAATCTACGCTTGTGGATGGTGAACCAAATATTTAGTTGATAACAACCAATCTTTTGTCGATTGAATCAACTAAATATATTTTTTTGAGTAAATAGTATATGGAAAAAGGAATTTATTGAATTAACTCGTTGTTTGGTTCACCAGCCGCACCCACAGATTTATTTGATTTTGCAAAATCGTTCTCTCAGTCTAGAATTTTCATTTTACTTGTAACATATTTCCAGTTCTATTTAAATTCATTAAAGTACCAATTTTGTTTACTTATAGAAAATTCAGTAGCAACAGTTGAAACTTTGTTCTCGATATTATATTTTAATCAATAAAAATTGAGATAAACTTGAATATAAAGAAAGAAAAAAATCTCAGAAAGATAAAAACTGCAGACTCGTGAGCCGAGTCTTCGGATGTTTGAGCAAAACCAGTCAGCTTCGCTGTGCGCATCTACCTTGCTCCTTTTTCGTCGCGGAAGCGTAAAGGAGGATGGTTTACTTATTTCCTATTCGTGAGAGAAAGACGGATCAGGGAGGAGTGATCGACTATATACATCGACACGAAATACACAGAGGATCAAGTGTGTGGCACTCGTGAGCGTGCCTGAGAGAATTCAGCACGCTATTGTTGGTCAGTGTTGCTAAACGGTGAGGAAATCCCGAAGAGCGACGATCCGGCTTGTTAGGGGCCCATTGTCGATGATTCCTACGCGTTTTTCCTTCGCAACTCTCCTCGCAACTCATTTTTCCCGTCTCTCATCACTGCGCGGTCTCTTCATACGGCATGAAAAGCTCCGTCGGCCGTGAGATCCCGTTTGGAAAAACGAGCTTCGAGTTTGTTACTTTTAGACCCTGTACACGCGAATGAATAGGCAATGAGCGGGCGCGCCTCAGAGGAAAACCGGGATTAGCACTTCTGAGCAAAGGATCCGAAGCGAATTGTATTTCGAGTGGTGTGGAAGAGGCCGATTCAGTGTAACGGCCGATTTATTTGACCGGTTCCGTGCGACACTAAAATTATTTTTTCGCACTTTGTCGGAAATAACTGGACACAGCGAATTTTACTAATTTTTTTTCAGCGTAGTTTTATAAAGTTTTGTTGAAATTGAATATCGATGGAATTACAAATAAATTAATCATTGAAACAAAAATAATTATAACAAGAATAAATAAATAACAGCGATTGAAATATTGTTTAAGGCCAGTGATCGTTACATTAACTTTAGTCACAGTTAATTTGGTTAGCGCACGTTCGGTCATTAATGTATGCCGAGACGAGAAGATCGATCGGTATTTATCGACGGGCGATGATTCGACGTTTCT
This sequence comes from Cylloceria caligata, assembly GCA_963942595.1. NCBI lineage: Eukaryota > Metazoa > Arthropoda > Insecta > Hymenoptera > Ichneumonidae > Cylloceria > Cylloceria caligata. The sequence goes on along the minus strand of OZ012706.1, from coordinate 7,919,445 downwards.
TTCGTGATTTTGTAGCCGTGTCTCTGTCTCACGAAATCGTGCAACCCTCCGGGCGTCTCGACGTCCAAGCGGAACGTTCCCTCCCGCGCACTCCTTTCACCGAGCGCCCGCGTCGTTCCTCGCTCGAGCATCTCGCACAGTCAGACTCTTTCTATCTCCTACGTATTCCCACAGGCTCGTACGAGAAAAAGAGCTGCGGAGCTCGTCGGCGCTGTCTCGCGTGTGGCCGGTTTCGTCTTATTAATGAACCGGCTGGGGGTCATCTAATGACTGGACACAAGGCGTGGCGGGAAGATTGCTAAATCAGAGAGAGGAGCCCTTCGCGTATAATTCCTTCGTAGAGAATGAAACGTCGAAGTTTGACGAGACCCACGAAACCCTCTATAACCCTTTTCCATCGATACAATCAATCCTCCCGTGCCGAACATTTCTAAATGAATTTCGTACTAAATTGAGTTTAGAAAAATAAAAAAAATAAAAATAACCCAGAAGCTTTATACAAAGAGAAAGCTGTAATGAGCGTCGGAGAAATAAAAGAATGGAAGCTATAGCAATAATACAAGAGTGCACGCTCGTAGCAACGTAGTTTTATTTTTCATCTATAAATCGACGAATATGCGAGTCGAAGTTGTTAGAAATAAAGAGAACGCGAGAGAGAGAAAGAGAGACAGAAGCTCGGCGTGGTCGCATTGAGGAGAACCCAAGAGAGGTGGAGGCGAATGAGAAGGGGCGGTTGAACATAATGTTTCCCACAGCGCGCGGAGTTGTATATTTTACGATATGGCGAGCAATTTGACATCTCGCACGAGACATAATTCACGCGCTGGCTCGCGCGCGCTCCACTCTCTACACGTACATACCAACACGAACACCCGCAAACATCCAATTTCTTCGTATACGCGCGCACTCGTACGTAGTATCAACTGTAGCATGTAGTCATTGCAGAGGGAGTCGACTGCGGTAGATATTTACTTTCGTAGCTGGACTCGTACGTGCGCACTGTAATGCATTGAAACTTATTTCAAGTTAGTTCGTACGATTTTTTCAATTTTATTTCTATGCATGGGTTAGTGACACTCGTAGCTTCACCGAGCTTGCCGCGTGTAAAATAATTTAGATAAAAAATAATCACAGTCGGGAGAAGCCTTTCTTCCCTCAAATCTTCCCACAGGATGCACATATCGTGGGTTAATATTTTTTTTTGCGAACGTTTTGCCGAATGTTATTTTTATTTTTTAAACGCTCGATCTTTCTCTCTGTTCATCTCATTCTTACATTCGTGTATGGTTGGAGCGAAGAAAACGAATGCGAGCGGACCTCCCGATCAACCCCATGCGCGTCCGCCCCGCAGCCCTTTTTTTTATCGTTGATACGCCGTTGGCGTGCTTAGGCACCGTTTCACGCCACAATTTTATTTATTGAGATTTCACGAAACGACTCGCTCGCAGCTAGGGCGCACAGGGAATCGAGGCATCGCACGAGAGAAGAGACTTCCCGAGACTCTTCGTAGCGGCTAATATTCTTGGCTCTGTGGCTCGACCACCGTTCCGCACTGCACCCAACCAACGATCGAGAGCGCCCGGTTCATTTTTCATTTTAATCGTACGCTAATTGCATATATATTCAGGTTGATTTTGTTAAAATAGCAAATTATACCGAGCACTTGTTTCGACAATTTTGTCATTTTAAATATGCCATTTATTTTATTTTCATATTTTCCATCGTCTCGATAATAAAAATAAGAGAGTCGATCGAAGTAAAAATGAGGATTCTTTATTGTCATTTGGCTCTATCATAAAGATTCTCTTATTTTTCAATATTTTATACTTGTCATTTTTATATTCGTTCCTCGACGATGTACTTGGTTCCGTTCATAAGTGGATATAAACACGAATAATCTATACGCGATGCGCGAATGATCCTACATACTTGCTAGATACTATATTATTATTGTCGGCAAGCCTGAGAGAGTAACTTTGGCTCTGGCACGAATTTTACAGTTAGTCTATGTGCGATCGAACGAACGCAGAGCGTAAGACCCTCGAGCAGCTCGGTTACTCCATAATGTATGGTTAACAATATATACAGCGTAGAGCCAGTATCGCAGTAGTACAGAGAGCGGGCTAATGCTCGCAATTACCGGATCACACGGTCGCGTAAATATCACTACACGTATATACCGCTCATACGTGGCATTAAAGTCGAGGGAGAGAAGTGGATTCGATGGCAACGAGCCAACTATCGTAAACAAATAATAATAGCGTACCGGTGGTTTAATTAATACCCAGTCTCGATTCACGTTTCTGTAATATTACTCGTTCCCCGTAGCGGCAATTTCTGCACTTGTCGTATATTTAATTAGAAACATTGTAGCCTTGAAATTAATTTCTCATCGAATTATTGTAACGGAAAAAGGGTGAATCGATGGTGGTAGGAGAAATTTTGATCCCATAATGATACATACGTGGTGAGGTATCGAGTTACGTACGTCAAATGAAAATTATAATAACTACAAAGTAGTTAGGGTTCGTTGTAACCGTTGTGACGTCAAAAATTGTAATGGGTTAGTGCACACTCGTTGCTTAGGGTATAGAAACGTGTAGGTAACAATAACGAGGTTTCAACGGGTTGGCTCTTGACGATCCCCTGGGATGAATGCCTGTCGGAATTCGGGACTGACCATCGGCAAGAAATTCCGTCCCAAAAGTCGATATTAGTTAATCACGATGAAGAGCGAACGAAGCGCAAGAAACATGGTGTAGCACCAATATATCTTTCTTATAAGTCTCTCCAATTGGAAAAACAAGGAAATTTCTTTTTTTTTTTTTTCACAGCATACAGAAACGTTCACAAGGGATTTTCATCGGTCTTGCCGTATCGAGAATCGTCACGACGTATATTCCACGTAAGGCTACGACGCGATACCTGTATGCGAACACAGCATATTATACGATTCGGCTTGGAGGTACAGCGAGGAGCAATACGAAATAATAAAGAGCAATAAGAAAAGAGAATTGAAGTTGGACATGCGCCCCTGGAGAATCGTGGGCACACGTTGTCCTTTCTACTCTTCTTTCACTATATACTCAGTGTACCACTGTACAGTGTATCTCTGTACAGTAACATCTCTGACTATATACACTAACGAGACCTATGTAAATGTTGTATCCGTTCTCCTTGTCTGTTATCATTTTATCCTGTATTTTCTTTCTCTCTCTCTCTCTCTCTCTCTCTCTCTCTCTCTCTCTTTCCCTGTTTGTCTTTTCATATTTCTATCTCGTGCCCAGCTCCATTTTTGAGACTCCTTGTGAGTGCGAGAGAGAGAGAGAGAGAGAGAGAGAAAGAGAAAGTGAGAGGGTCCAGCATTCCAGAGCCCGGTCTCTCGACCCGCGACCCCCGACCCTCGCTCCCTAAATCATCCACCGCTAGCCCGCAATTCCGTTTTGTTTTCTCCTTTCTCTCTTTCTCTTTCATACGTTTTTCTCGTTTTTTTTCTTCCTTTATTTATTTATTTATTTCATACTTGTATCTTTCTGACTCTCTCAGTCGTACTGCATCACTGCTTCATCTACCTCTGACCAATTCGTTTTATTGTATTATGCATATATATTTCTTTCCTTTTTCTCGCACTCGGCGCATCTCATTCTACGTCCTCCGCCAATTCCGCGTGTCCACGAAGGAGACAACGCTGATTCTTTCTCTCTTTCTCCTTTTTTTTTCTTTCAATCTCCGTCCGATTGAGAACTGTGGGAAAATTTTTCTCGCGACTCTCATCTTGCTTAACCTCTTGACAGATCTTATTATAACAATCTTTTTATTTTCATAGGATTAATTATAACGAGATAAATAATTGCGATAATATATATCCTCCGAGACCACGATCGTTTCTGACTATCGTTTGTATGAATTCTCGTCGAAGCATGGCCATTCAAGCTTCCCGGCAACGAACTTGTCCCACGACGGTATTATGTAGTATAAGAGTGTGCGGGTACCTGAATCAGTAGCCACCTCTCATTCTCGATTTCCGCATTTCCATTCATATCTCCAACGGCTAGCCAGGTGATACATTCTCGCGCGCGATTCTTCCTTCTTCTTCTTTTCCTTATCTTGTCGAGTGTATGAAGAATTAAAAAATCTTTACGGTTTTCATAAGCGCGTCGTCCACGTCGTGAGCTGTACGACTTCTCCCTCCTTTTCTCACTCGATTTGTACGTGAATCATTGAGTTGTATACAAAAAACACACATACATACATAGCATAAGAGAAAGAGAGAGAGAGAGAGAGAGAGAGAGAGAGAGAGAGAGAGAGAGAGAGAGAGAGAGAGAGAGAGAGAGAGATATGAGGAAGAGGAGAATGAAATATATTCGCGTAAAATAGAAAGTAGAAACGGATAGGAGTGTTTACGTATAGATACTGCGGTGTGTATAGCATATATAAGACTCTTTGGTCGTGTGTATCAACGCGAGGCGTAAACCAGAGGCATTTAAAAGCCAAGAAAAGTATAGTGTTACCAGAGAGGAGACACTCGATATTTTCTCGATGATCGTCATTGTGACCGTCGGGGATTCCACGCTAGGCTCGTTCACTCGCTACCGTACTGCACGGTAGTGAACGGAGTAGCTCCCACTGATTTACCCCGGATTGGGTTACCCGGTTAGCATTTTATCGCTCAAGAGAGGAAAAACATCGGGACGAAGATAGACGTTATTTTCTTTTATTTAATTTTCATTTCAAGAATATTGGAATATTATTTTGAATCCCGGATGTGAGTATTTAAAAAAAAAAAAATCACTTTACCGTTAGCTTTCTTTAATTCTGCGAGTGTATCATCAACAAAGTGCTGTTAGTCAGGAGAAATGGTTGAAGGAACGTAAAATGAAAATAGAATAAGGTTTGGTGCGTTTGAGAGTTCTGTATAATCAAAGAGGGATCTGGTTAACGTCAATGCGCGAAAGGAAAGAAGGACGGAAGGCGAGAAGGAATCCAGGAAAGATTCTTCTTTTCGGCTTTCCGAAAGATATAATTAAGTGGATGTGGCAACGAAGGGAGACACGCGAGCGCGTGTGCCTTCCGATGAATCCCTCTTTGGATTATTTTTTCAGCTGATGCACCGAGCGAAATCTAATCGTCCCTGTGAGAAAGACGAGACGGGAGAGGAGAAACGACAAAACAATTAGCCGATGTCGGACTCGCGCATCAGTTGTTTTCTCAGAAGCCAACATAACGAGCAGACTCTCCTGGTCTTGATAAACTACCGGAGCCCCTGTCACTTTGATCTTTTCTTTGCTGTATGGTCAACGTCGATACGCGCCATTAACCGTTTTGACATTCGCTTCCGGAATTCATTTTGCTATCTCTTTCAACATCGAATTATCTCTTCTCAATTTTTATTCATTGCGATACAGTGGATTCATTAATTTTTATTTATTACTAATCGGTAATACAACATTTTTAAATATAATTACAATTGCTTGAAATATTATTGTTACCTTCCTGTTCCCTTAAAAATATAGATAATATTTTTATTATATTATTATATAACATTTTTTATCAATATATTATATTTCTTCCTCATAGGGGACATTTTTTTCGTTAGAAAAATATTTCTCTAGATTTTGATGTTAGCGTATTTAAAAAGTCTTAAGACATTGAAAAAATATATTTAGAAAAAATTCCCGTGCTTATCTATGCGCGCGCGCGTGTATGTATGTACGTATGTGTGCGATGAGTTTGCAAAATTGCAATGGATATATCTCGAAAACGGGCTAATTGATCATCCAGAAATCGCTAACGGATATTTCATTTTATGGTTGTTTGAATATTTCGAAAAAAAGAAGGTACGCTCTCTAATTTTCGTAAATTTTTCGTTATCGAGTTTGGCGAGAGTCGATGAAAGCGTTCAGATTTTATGGAAACAAGAATTTTTGTAATTTTTCAAAAACAAAAATTGGTTTTGCTCTAACTTCCGTAAATGTTCATCTATCAAATTGAAACTTAACGTAAAAATTGGCTAGGGTACAAGGATAGTTGGTCTTGAATTTGGTGAGAATCGATTAAGGGGCTTAAGCTTCATGAAATTATCAATCTGTTTAAAGTTTTCAATTAAATAAAAAATGTTCTACTTCCTCCATGTGGAAGCCAGAATTGAGATAGCCATGCCACGTAAAGAAAAATTCTGTCGTTGACGAGAAAAACGAGGGAGCAATGTGAAAATTTCAAATTTATACGCCTTTTAAACATTATGTGTATGTGTGTGTGTGTATGTATGTGCGTGCGCGTGTGAGTACATTACGATGTATACACGAAATTCTGTTTATTATGTATTTTTGAAAATCTATTCAATAAATACATTATTTCATAAAAAATATATTTTCGAATATACATTTTTCTATAGAGGTCTTGTAATAATATAATAAAAATTTGTATTTATTTGTCATTTACGTTTTAAGAATCAAAGATATTTACAAAATTTTTCATAACTTTTATTATGTTTAAGGTACACGTTGAATTGATGAATACTGTCATATTTTCCTTAAGGGAATATCGACAATGAAAAAAACCGAAGGCCAAAATCTATTTAAAAAACAGCTGCAAAGCTTGTCTTCGGTGCACGAAAGCAAAGGTTGGGAGCATTTTATATGATCCTTACAGTCCGCCCGAGGGTCTAGGCTGACTGAGGCCGTGAGCACGTAGAGCCCTGTGAAGAAGTAGGAGGAGGTTTGCAACAAATCTTTCTGTCTAAATCAGTTTCAAGTGAGATAAGTGTTTCGAGCCCTGAGGCTTTGGAGCGTAGAGAGTGAGAGAGAGAGAGAAGCGGCAAAGCCCTTCGCGGATTGAGTCTCTACGCGTCCTTCGCACTCAGCCCTCTCTTCCATACCTCGAGGGACTTCCGGACTTTAAACGTCTGGATGAGAAATATAAAATTCACCGAATCGCTACCCCCTTTTGTGAGAATTAGTTTAGGTCGATTTTAATACTCAATAAATGTCAGAATAATTTTTATAATTTTAGAACTGTTTCTCGAACATCTTGATGACGTCTCGAAGCCCCAGGATGCTGTGGTATAGAGCGATCGATGAGTCCTTCTCTTCACAACACCTCTCATACCTCCTTGCAATATTGGGATATAAATTGCACCGCGGGGGTAGACGTTTCAGGGTTGCTTCCACGAGCTGGTGGCAATTCTCTCGCGAAGGACATTCAACGTCGCGATTCTCATCGACCGTTCTATCGTTGCAACAAATATCTTACTTACATGAAGGTTAAAACTTCAAAAAGTATTTCTTCAATCGAATAATAATTTTATTCAATTAAAAATCTACGTTGTTGTTCTCTTACTTTATTTGAGTCATCGTACACTAAACAATGATGAAAAAAAATACAATTTTGAACCAATTATTTCCAAGTGAAAGTCGTAAGAGAGTTACTTAGAAAGTAACGCGAGAGTAGCTCGTGTTTGCGATGCCTTTAATTCCACAGTGAGTATGACCTGCCAAAACTGAAAATCGTTACCAGTGACTGTATATAGGATATTGCGTTATAATATATTTTATCGAACTCTTTATCGTTTGGATCAACGGCTTGTCTATCTGTTCGACGATTTCATATATGACCGCTATTGCCGCAGTCGTGCTGTACCGTATAAAAGGTATTAGATGGTGGCATATGGCTCGATCGATCATTCACCCGCAATAATCGTCGTCCATGAATGATATCGTGACTACGAAAATCTGTTACACTCATCGCCCGGTCAATCCTTTACTCCATCTCTTTTCTTTTCGTTATTTTTTCTTTCTTTTTTTTCTCTTTCTCTCTCTTTCTTTCTCTCGTCCACCCGCTCTCTTCCCTGGCGCAGCAATTTATTTCTGTGATCCGGTGAGCGAGTGCGCGATTCGCTGTGAGCAGCAAATATCGTTTTCTCGCCAGGAGAAGCCCCTCTCTTCCCCGGTGAACGCGCTCTTCTCCCATCAGTTATTATTGCAGAAGATATAACCTCGCGCATGCATCGACCATATATTTCTTGCTGGGTTTTCGCGCGACCCACTCCGTTCACCACACTGCGTGGACGAGCCTCGTTTCGACGACGCCCCGCGTCGCCAACACGGTCGCGACGTTATATTCTTTGGAGTATCTTTCTCGTCTTGCTCGAGTATCAAGAGCCCAATAGCTCTCGATTCCCTCGTTCCTTTCGTACTCATTTCGCTCGCTCGTCTCGTTTCGTCTCGTCTCGTCTTCGAGTTTTATCTCTGTCGAGTTGTCTTCGCTCCAATTATAACGGACAGAATGACGACAAATGTTTATTTGTCAAAGATGCGTAAGAAATTGTTTTCGAAGAGATGAAGGTAAACTGAGAGATCGATTTCGTATTGAATAATCATTTCATTGAAATATTACATTTTAATTCAATCAACTGAATTTTAATTCCATTTTTTTTTTAGTTGCATCGGTATAATATTTAAATAAATTTCTGTTTTAACTAAATGAAGAAAAAAACGTTATGAAATTTCTCAGTTACATTCAACTCTGTACCATTGTAATTTTTTTTACTTATTTAATTATTAAGCTTAAAGGAACCGTAGAGATTTTGTCGAAAATTTACAGCGTATTGTCTGTTTTTGTTTGTAACACAAATGCTTCTGTGTGTAATAAATATTCTTTTATACAATTAACAAAAATACATTTTAAAGATATTTTAATCAAAACAAATTTCTCTTTGATTGTATTACAACTTAGCAAGTTTGTAGAATAAAAATACGCCAAATTATTAATTACTTTTTTTACAAAATTACTAACAGCCCAGTATTTATTAACAAATTGCACTGCAAGTTACGCAGTTTTATAAGAAAAGTCGGCGAAAACTGACCCACGACGAACGAATCAATTTTCTCTGCTTATTTCCCTTCGATTCGAATAAGAAAGTGACTGATGAGAAGAAACTTTCGTACCAATTTGAATCTGATTGACGATTTTGTTTTTTAAATTCGTCGGACAAGCGACTTGCTTTCGTCGTATATCTCTTTCTAGCACAGTCTTGCGGTGGAAGCTTATCTCTTGCACACGATAGAATGCACAATTCTTAACCCGTTATCCTCCCGCAGTTTTCGCAGAAATATTCTTAAGGGGGTCGACGTTTGTATCACGACTCTCGGAGTATATTACCTGTGCCGATTCGACAAAATCTGTATTACGTACTCATGCATCACCCGTATCCGAAGAATTAATTTTTTTCTTACGTTACGACAATCAAATACCTCAATTAAAATTTGAATATTTGTACTAAGTGTACTAATAGAAACTGGTTTTATTCTGGGTTTCTTTTCCACGGTGATCAGGGTACAGGGATGATCGCGACATCCGGTGAACAGCCATTTATACTCTTTTTCGAGTTGAAGGGGAAGGGACGAAGAGCGAGATAAAGATACTCAGGAGAGAGATGAGTACTGAGAGAAGGGAAAGAGCATAACGCGCAGAGGATTCTCCCTATAGAAGGAACCGACAAGCTCGGCCCTACTTAACGCTTATTCCAACACCCCTCGCGCTAGGTCTCATCCCCTATCATCCCCTTATTCTATCGTAACCCTCGATGCAGGGACAGCAGCAACGTTTCAGTGGTAAGCACGGCAAAGAAGAAGAGATGCTGGACCCCGTGCAAGCCAATGGCAGACAGCGATGAGGGGTGAATCCCATTGTCGAAGGGACCAATCGGAAAAGCTCATCCGCCTCAACCCCGCACATGCGATTCCTTTTCCCCCTTGCATCTCGCTCTGTCTGTTGCTCGGTACGACAAGCACATTTTTCCTCACTGACACGTTCTTTTATCATGCATATCAATTTTACTTAATGGCGTATCTCTACCGTACGCAATGCACCGAAGCCTCCAACGTTTTACTAATATATGTCACGACAAAAACTTTTAATATTATTTTTCTCACTCTTTTCGTTTTGATATATGTTTTATTAAATATTTTAAATCATTATCTTTTTCATGGAAGTAACAGGGAGAATAGTTATAATTTTATCGTGCCGATGATACGCTAAAATGATATAGTAAATTAATAATAATAAATAAAAATATGGAATTTAAAAAAAACTAGAAAATAAATATGAAAGTCAGAAGAGTGAGAAAAATAATATTCAACGTTTTTCTCATCACACAGCTGAGTAAAACATAATCGAGTATATAATAATGAAGTTTCGATATTAAGTATTCTTAATATTCAGATTCTGTAACAAGTGCGCTAAAATTGAGAGTTCAGCAGTGATATGCGCTGTGCGCTGTGCGCATATCTCATACGTAATTAATGGTTAAATTCAAATATTAAGAATGCTTAATATCGAATTTTAATTATTACCTGATAAATTAGCAAATTTATTACAATATTTTTACCTCGTTAAAGGTTATTATGGGTTATTGGATTATCAATTAATTGGTATTAAAAGAAAAATTGTTCAAACAAGATATCTGATGTTGAAAACATTTGAGTAATATTTATATGATCCACAAAAAGAAAAAAAAATGTTTCGAGAGTCCGTGTCGAAGTAAATATTTAGATTGGTTATATATTAACAAGGACAAAGCATCAGGCACTTGCGCAGTAAAACGCGCGTGAGAGAGCATCGAATCAAGCGGCGGGAGGACCGTGAGCACGACAGATTTCAAACATTTTGCATTACGCGGACAGAACAAAGGGTTGAAAGCTTTAAAAGCTACGAGGAGAGCTCGTTCGACGATCGGAGAAAGGGTTCTCCCCGGTCTTTATAGTATTTTCATCGCTATTTATATTTATTTTCTGCGAGGTGCTCGAGCGAAGAGCTCGAAGGGAGCGAAAATCTCGCAATCCCCTCGAGAATGAATTCGCTGGGAACACCCACGATGGGCGTGTGGATGCACGATTGGTAGCCGGGCGTTTGCTTCTCGAAAATTAAATCGCCCGGCGAGTTGCAACGGTGCAAATGTCGCCCGTAAAATAATGTTGATACACCTACGATCTACGATCATCACCCTCCCCTCTCGTATAACGTGTCCTCTCTCACCGCGATACACAACCCTCGGTACGAGAGAATATCGTTCGGTCGAGCGAACTCTTCTCTCTGGTGGAGGCGCACGTGCACGAGAAACGCGGCGTTCACCAGTGATTATTACGGGGCGCCGCGGTTCTCTATGTACAATGTGCTGTACACACGACATATACTTCCCTACGTACGCGTGCTAGTTTGCCGCTGCTGCCCGCATGCGAGAACACTACCGGCAACTTAATTATCGCGAGTCGTTAAGCGAGAGATATACACGTGAACGGGTTGACGACTACAATGGCCTACTATAGTCTCTGTGTACCCATTTTACGAGCTGCGGTGCTGCTATTGGAGCATAACTGACAATAATATACAGTTTTGCTTATTCAGAATATTTATGTGATATAAAATTTTTTTTCAAATTGCATATATTCAATGTACGATAGCATTTCTTCATTTTATCATTTTCTTTTGATTATTTGTTTATAATTTGTTTCTGATGGAATAATAAATAGCAATTCAGTGATAAATCAATAAAATTTATGTCAAACTAATTAATATTTTGATAAATAAAATGATTGTTATATTAATTGAATATTAAACGTCTTACGAGATATTTTTAGAAGTAGTCAATCGTATTTTAAATGCTAAAATTTGAACTATATCCTTAGGCATATTTAATTGAATATTTCTCAATTTGTCATTGCCAAAAGGTCACTTTGCTCAAGATATAATTGATGATTTATAATCACAAATAAATAAAGAACAATTGATTGACATACTTGTTTACTTGGCTCGAGGGGGTACACGATCTTACCACGCTGTGGTAAGAATTGAGTGCCTAGTTAACTCGTGAGTCTGATTTAGAGGGTTATGAGCAACGTTAATAAATAGGAATGCCTGGGAGATAAATTAATAAGATTGGAAACGCTAGGAATTTGACGGGAATTCCGGTGAGCTTGTCGACATAGGCGAGGTAACAAACCAGGCTCTCGACTGTGTTCAAACCAGCAAGAATTAGAGTTGGTCATCGCCGTGAGCTCGGCGTAGAATCGAGCATACGATGAGACGCCAGGCGTCTGGAGTCCAACCGTCGGACAGCTCGATCGTTTCGACGACTCTTAAGACGCCATGAGAAGCCTCTCGCTGTATATTATCCCACCGGTGTATGGTGTATAAACTTATGTAAATACAATGTCCCGAATAGCAAGAGGCCAGAGTGGGACAGATGGAGAAGAACACGGGCATAAAGAGGCACGATATATGGTCCGGTAATTTCTTAATTGCGCCCCGAAAAATTCTTGTCATCGTAAAGAGGCGCTTGATTATATTGAAACGGCTCGGGGGCCCCCAGGCGCCACCGGTTGACCAACTCGAGACGACCAAGGGAGAGACAGAAGGGAGGGAGACATATCGAAAACGAGGGAAAAAAAAATAATAGAGAAGACGAAAAATCTCACGAGTCAAGTATCATCGCTCGGCTCCTCCTATTCCCACAATTCGACGAAGATTAATTCTTAAATTTTTTCACATTTGCAATTATTATTGCAATAAGGAGACTTAACTTTCTTATTCTATTATTCACTCAGGTACTATCGTCAGTTATTGTATAACAAAGTCCGAAGCAATTAAATGTCATTAATGGTGTGTTGAATTTATTATATTTCATTTAATATCATTATGTTCTATATTTTCTTTTGATTACACAAAAAAATTGATTCTTCGTTCTTGTCCCTCGAACTATCTCTATATTGAGCCTAGAATAGTCGAAGAATTGGTCTCAAATCAGAGTTGATGGACTTATGAATGAATTTTTGTTGAAAAGATCATAAAAAGACGATGGAGTCAGTTACCGAAGGATTAGTCGACGAGCAATTTTCCTCGATGAGGAATCTTTAAGTGTATGTTGGTGATGGGGTGCGGGAGGGTTTTGAATGGTCCGTTATAACACTGTATAGCTCGGTATAAGTGGATCATAACCGGATCCGAGATATGGAGATTGGTAATCTCGATTACACAAGGGTATCGAGTGTACCAGAGCCGACGATGGAAAGCTGAGCGCGGGAGATGAGTATAAAGTGTCTGGACAATAATGCCTGTTGGAGAGACCCTGGGGCTAAGGCCCGGAGCAAAGAGGGCGTGAGTCCTATACACTCCAAACACCGCCACCGACACATATTTTTCTTCTCTCTTTAGTTTATCCCTCGCTCTTCTCATCTTGTATTCTCATTCTTGAGGATCTCATTCTCGTGTTTATCCTTCCGGTGTCGGTGGATATAAAACCGCACCACGCCCACTTGGAATGTATCGAGAGACTCGGTTGACCCGCAAACTTTTCAATTCGAAGAATAGCCGATCCTGTGCCTGAGCTCAGGCAGGATCACACTCTCGTTCTCAAAAATACTTTTATAACTCAGACGTCAAGAAAATGTCTCACGGTTTAAAAATTTCTTATAGCCCTCCAGACATAATTTAGCCAATAATTCTATAACGAAAAGACAGCAACGAAACTTAATAAATAATATTGACAACTCACCGGTATGGGTTCTCTTGTGAATCTTGAGATTCTCCGATCTTGCAAAAACCTTTCCACATCCGGGAAACGGGCAGGGAAATGGTTTCTCGCCGGTGTGTACCCTTATGTGATTGACAAGTTTGTACTTGGCCTTGAAGGCTCTTCCGTTTCGTGAGCAACCCTGCCAGAAGCACGCGTGCGTCGTGCACTCGGGTCCACCCACGTGTTCGACTGTGAGATGCGTCACGATGTCGTGAAGCGAGTTGAAGAGTTTGCCGCATAGTTTACGTCCGGCGGGTCCAGGGGTGTCCTGATCGACCCACATGCAGGACATCTCCTGTCTCTGGGCACTACCCCCGGTTCTCATGTACCTGAGAAAAGCGCCATGGGGATGATGACTGGGATGGCTGACCGCCGGATGTTGCTGATGGTGTATGGAGGCTGGTGTGAGATGGGGTGCACCGAGGTACTGATGGTGAGGCGGTAGCCTGGCATCTTGACCGTAATGTCCCGGATAATGACTGGCAGCGGCTGCGAGTGGATGTTGACTCGGATGATGAGAAAACTGTTGCATCCCCGCTGCCGTCCCGTCGTGGTGCAGTGGCGTAAAGAGCCCCAGACCACTCTCGGGGGTAGTGGGATTGGCCGTTGCGTTGAACTCGTGCTCCCGTCGCAACAGAAAGTCCCTAGCCGCGTAACCCGGATGGTGACTCATGTGGTGACCCATGTGAGGTGCCATATGACTCGCCGGATGGGGATGATGCGGTGGGTAACCAGCTTGGGACGGATGAAAGTGGTGATGCTGCTGCGAAGGGGCTTCCCCTGGTGCCGCTGCTCCTTGTATACCGACATTACCACCCGCGCCACCTGTGCCAACGGACTCTGGTGTACCCGAGGAACCACCGGGCGATAATTTTATACCCAGATTCGCGAGATGGTGAGGGTGCGTTGGGACACCGTCCAAAAAGGCGTTCATCATCGTAAATGAATTATATTTGTCGCAGTATTACGAAGTGATTTTTTTGTATTATCAATCGGCTGAGATTTTATAGCTGTTCAACTCCTCAGAGAACGTTCTTCAACGCTCCTGACATTTTTTTCGGTACGAAGAACCGGGGCTCGAGCATCACGAGATTATTACACTTAAATTGTATATTCAACGGTATAATTAGACGGCACCCGGATCTTTCGGTTATACACTCTTTGTTTACCGGCGATAATCCTCGCGCACTCATTAATTTCTCTCACTTCGTTATAAGGAGGCTTATATATATGACACTCTCAGAGTTGTCAACATAGAATTCTAGCTCTACAAGTTTTCAGCTCTGGAGACTCATAACTTGGTCACAACCCTGGAAATATATTTCAGCGATATTAGCCACTTTGATCACACGAGTTAATTGGTTTTCGCGTCACGTCTTGTTTTTTTTTTGTCGCAATGATTCACCCGTTTGCAGTAAAGGGTCGCGCACCCTCGCGCTGCCGAAGAACTCGTTATGCACACGTTGACGAACAAATAAACAAGGCAAAATATTTATCAATCTCGTAGGAAATTTACGACGGGTTAAAGCGCGTTGGCGTGAAACGTTTTCGCTAAACCGGCGAGCAAACACTTTGCCGTTTCACGGAGAGAGCAAAGAACGTCAGACACGAACTCTGACGACGACAGGTAGCGGCAAAATCCGTTGCTGCTGCTGTGTTCCTTGCTGCGTTCACAGCGGGACTGAGGTGCAGGGTCTTGGGCACTCGCCGCGGGGCGACTCGACTCGACTCGATTTTCGGGTAAGGGTAAGTCGACGCTCTGACCCGTAGTTCGATCCCCACCGCTGCAAGCCACTCCTCCGTAGCCCCGTGACCCTTGCCTCCGCGTCGTAGGCCAATCGGTTCACAGCTCGGTCGCTACCAGGCGCACATTGGCTCCCTCGGTTCCAATTCAAACGGCAGCCAGCTGGGGAACGCTTCCAATTGGTCAAACACAAAGGGTTGCGGGCGTTGACGAGAAGAAAGCGCATGAGTCGACTCCGCCTACTTGTACACGCCCACTTGTCGCGGATTCGTTATTCTGGGCGTCAACTACGTCGGTTATTCCTTATTTTTTCTCCGTCTTTTTGCAGAACTCTTGCACCAGGAGACTTCGATGAGTTTCCGGGCTGCCAGTGCCTCCCAACGGAGACCAGTTTGCTCGCTGAAATTGGCACTCGACGAGTTATCGTTGAGCTTTCGGCAAGAAGGATTATTTGCGGTGTTCGAGAGCCCAGGGATTTGGCTACTCTTGACAAATCTGGGATTTGTAGGGAGCGAATACTGTGTTCACTGTTATTGAATACAAAGATAGAACATCTCGAGGGCTACTTACGAAAACTTGTGAAGAAGAGAATAACCTGTCGATGAGGATCAACGTCTTTCGAGCGGCGCTTCGAGAGGGTATTAGATCGACACCTACTTCGAGGTGCGATAGTAACGAGTTGAAAGACTAAAATTCTATAGTTATTCCAACGTATATAATCTTCCAAGATTTCGTAAATTTTTGAAAAACTCTTTTGACCCCCAGAAGAGCAAGACGCGTTGTAGTTGAAGTATTATGCTTTGTACAATTCAGCCAGTCTCTCTAGTACGTAATTACAATTGGTGGTACAGGGCAGCGAAGATATAGACCGTTCATGGGTGTCGTAACTTTGTTTGAACGCTCCTTGTACACGCGAGGTGACAGGTATTTATAATGCATTGAGCAACGAGCCAATATATTGTACTAAACGCGTATCCTATAGTTTAGTTTATACGGGCACTGACAGTGTAATGCGGTGTGTATAGTGTATTGCTCGGTTTTGCGAATAACAACAATTAATGAGCCTAATCCCGACACGTATTGCTGCGGCTGAGGGTCCTCAATTGTTGGTCAATAAACTCGACCGTACTCGCTGTCCGTAACCGACCTCTATTGTTCGCACTATGGAACCTTTTCATTGACGAAAAATTAGCAAAACCCCTTTTACTATTGAAATACCTTGGTCTGGTTTTTCCAACCTCTTGGTTTCATCGAACACAAGCTTAATGCCTTGTTTCATATTCTATGCCTATTTTAAGCGGATGTACGAATAATCGAGATACCATACAACCTGCGACCAAGAGACTGTTAGCTGTTAGTCCCTTGAATCTTGAGTTTCTGCAAATACGCGTCAACACTACGCGTGATTGCGAAACTTACGAAATGTACGTCGTTGTTTACAAACTATTATTCACTGTTGCTGTATAACGATACTTGAAAACAAATAAATTTAATATAATATCATTTGATATTAAAATTAATCATATAGACTTTTATTTCATAGTTAGGCTGTTAGGAATTATTTTTCTTAGATTTATAAAGCTGTACGATTTAACTTTTGTTCTGCAAGAGATCATTACATTATCAAAACTTTAATTAAAACAATAAAAGTGTTGCATCAATTTACAAATTTTTAATATTTTTTCACTATTCTTGAACTTGTACATTGTTACATTGTTACATTGTTACATTGTTATTGAAAAAATATAAAAATCTAATTTTCCATCAGAATATTGGTTCATTCATGGAAAATTAAGTTGCACGGAAGAAATATTATTTTGACACAAAATAATGTAAATGCGCAGGCGCGCGCGCGCACACACACGCACGCACGCACGCACACACACACACACACACAAAATAAGTCTGACACTGCAGGTTTTACTCTAAATTGACATAAATATTAATTTGGTATTTTAATTTGATTTTAGATGGAAAATATTTTGTTATTTAGAGTGGAACGTTATCGAAGTACTGGATATGTATCATATAAAATCTCTTATTATTTGTTCAGTATACTATATTATTATACCAAGGACATGTATACTTTTAAAAGTACGGTGTTAAAATTAACCTTCGCGTAGAATAGCTGGTGTCTATTCGCAATATAACCTCAAAAGTTTTTAACGCGATTTACTTGAAAATATCTGAATGAAATTTAATAATATTTTTGCATTATATTCGTGACATAATTCTGTATTGATTGCCGACAATTTATTCATTTTCATCAACTCATTCCGAACATAGATATCTTTTTGTCAGTATAAATCTAGCTGTATTATCATATCAAGCATACGTACGTGAATGAATACTTACGAATAAGCATTTGTTAGTAAATCCTATACACGTTAACCCACTTCTCTTTTTATCAGTATAAATCTAACTAAATTATTATACCAAGCATACGTAAGTAAAAGAATACTTTCGTATAAGCATTTCTAAGTAAATCCTGTACACGTCAATCTACTTATCTCTTAGTAAGTATAAATCTAATTATACCATGCATTCGTAAGTAAATCAATTCTTACGAATAAGCATTTATAAGTGAATCCTAAATGCGTTAACCAACTTATCCCATTTTCAGTATAAATATAGATATATTAATATACCATGTATATGTAAGTAAATCAATACTTACGAACAAGCATTTATAAATAAATTTTGTACTCGTTAACTCACTCATCCGTTTGTCAGTATAAGTACAGCTATATTATAGATACCTACCATACCAAAGGTTATGATAATATTAAACGGGTGCTCTCTAGAGAGATTTTTCGTCATTACCGGGATAATCCAGCTAAGTCGATCCGGATAAGTTGAGATTCTGTAAAACTTTTATCCTGGCTGCCCTGTCGAGTGGCACCTGTATACACGTTATACCTTCAGGTGCATCGAGCGTCCAGCGAAACGAAGACTCATAAAAGGATTCACAAGTTCCGTTAATAATTCCAAGAAGTTATTTACCTGCAATACCAACACACTTTATAATCTAGTTGCTTTACAAAATGATTAAATTTGTGTCAAACCTTTAGCTGGATTTAGATAAAATTCAGACGATACCGATAATTGATCCGCGCTTTCGTTAAAGTTATTAACCAAGCTGAGGTATTCGACGCTTCACAGTCTTTAAATATTAAATCCATTGAATATAATTCTTAGTATAGTTCTCGAAGATCACACTCGGACACTTCCGGTTGCAATAATTCAATCGTAACATCATATTCTCCTTCTATCTCACAGCGAGCGAACTGCCGCGTTCACGCTGGTCATTAATTCATCTCGGAATATTTTACAGTTTCTCTTGATGCTCTTCGCCGATATATTATACCGATATTTTCTCAACGGACATCAATAACTATGACCCGATTGCCAACTAGACTCTCGTCTAGCAGTTTACTAATGGCAATGCTGCCGTATCGCACGCTTACATTGAAGCTGATCGCTTAACCACAATTTCTACCATGGCAGTGACTATAATAACCCTGTAAGCTTCATCGTGACCAAAACCGTTATATCGTGCTGTCAATAATGTAAATAGTACACGAAGGCAAGAAACTCCAAGAGTCGAACTAACGGGAACATTCTGTGTATCAGCTATAGATTCCATTCGCGTTCACCTTATGTCGACAGAGATGTTGTATCAATTGTATATAAAAATAATTTATGTGTGCTGAGAAAATGTTTGTCGCGCTACAGTCTGCTGGTAGACTGTTCTCTTTCGTTAGGTTGGTACCTACATCCGTTTTCGTATATATACGGTCGATATAGTGTAGTGCATTGTAAGCAGGAGGTGGTTATTGTCTCTGCAGGCCCACGTTGTCATCGCTCATCACGAGTGGAACACACGGACTCGAGAGCTCTACTCACTCCGGTCATTATATTTAATTAATCATTAAGGGCGATGAGCTGTATCATGATTCATTGCTCCCTTCTCTGCCTTGGGAATAAAATTCTAATATACTCAGAAGGGCAATGCCATTTTATTGTATCCACGCAGATATTAGTCATTCCAAGTACTTTGCGAAAGATGTTGTGCCTTTTATTTTGCAGCATACAAAAGCAGACTCGTGCTATGAGTGGGGAAACAGGAGGTGATGGATATTGTAAAACAGGGGCTACTTGACACGCTTACTTAAGTTATGAAACAGCTGAATTTCAGGCCTTTGTTTATATTTTTGAAAAACTGATAAACATCGGGCCGCTGTAAATAGATGGACCCTACATACGTAGTAATTTTAAAAATAATCTGCAAAAAAAATGTATAGATGCGGCATATTCACTTTTGCCTAGTTAAAGAAAATTTCGATAATCAACTTTGGAGTTAAACCTTTGAAAATAACACTAAAATGATTGAAATTTATTTTAATAGGTATACAAATATCCTATCTTCAACTTTGTCAAAAGGCAAACCGATTCGTCAACGAATGATAGAATGAAAAATAAATATAATTGAATGCTGCAAGTAACCCCGGTCTTAGTTAGCAATACGTCACGCAACGCGAAGATGCGTTTATCGCGTGAGCGATAGCCTGATGCACTCTGGACGTTCTCGCGAGTCTTTATTCTTCCTCGCGCTCTTCCTCAACATCTTCTCTTGTAATACGTATTCGTTATTCGTTTTTTTTTTTCGTGAGCCACGTCTCGCATGGCTCCTGGAGTCGCGATGGGACCGTCTCTCACCCGCGGTGCGTTCACCGGCGCCGTGTGCGCTTCTGGTACTTACCGATAGAATTATTACTGCGGAAAAAAAAGAGACACGAGGCTCGTTACCTACCCCCTCCACTCCGTATGAACTACCTAACGATGTGGCGTGAAGCAATGTACTCAAATATTTTGCCAGAGAAGAATCCTATTGATTCCGTAATATTCGATGAAAATAAAAAAGACAAAAATGATTTCACGGAGTAATTCACATTTTTCTTTTTCTTTAAATCTATTTTACAATAATTTCAAGTCAATTAATACAAAAATTCGTTACTTGTTTTACGCTTTTAATTCCACTATGTTTACTTTTACAATTGTTTCCAAATGTGTATTTGTTGAAATGTAATAGAAATAATGATATAAAAATATTCAGGACACTCCGTGGACGACTAAAGTCCGTTACGTTTTACTAAATATTTACGTCCCGACGTCATTTAGTTAGAAATTACAAAGGAGAGGTAATGAAGGCAATGATTGCTTACTTTTATTTTACGAATATGTTTTTAACAACTTTACAATTCTGTAAATTTGCAAAACAGAGATTTGGTAAAATTTAATAGAAATAATAATATAGATATGTCCAAAACTTTAATGATCCAAAAGAACGTTCTGGACATTTTTGTAATATTCCCTCAAATCTGAGATCTTGTCATTTGCCATTTCGTTGCAAATCGTAACTGTGCAATCAATTTTTTGAGAAATGCAATAGAAACAATGTGATATAGAAATGTCTAGGAATAGGAGAAATTAAATACCTGTTCTTTGTAATTTCGTTGAAATATCTAGAACGAGGGTAAATCAAGTCAACTTTGCGGCGGTGAAACGACTATTAGCTGGCCTCTCGGTTACGTCGCAAAGTTACAGGTGCTATGGTTAAATAAGTAAAGAAGCGGACAAAGGATACCGCCGCTAGTGACACATGCAAAATTTCGTAGATTTCTCGATGAGATGTTCACGGATCTTCTTCGAGACGACCAAGTGTCCGAGGGAAGCCTGGTAGAAGATCTGGTAGAGCATAGGAAAGGACCATTTCGAGATCTTGTCTCGAAGTCATTAGAGCAACGACAATCGGTGTCGGCGAACCGCGGGGAGCCGCGTTTTCGATCTTAACCTCTCTCGGTCGCAACTCACGGCCAGCTGCGGCTTCGTTGACCGAACGGTGCACGCAGAGCTTCATTTATTTCTTGGACAAATGTAAGATTTATTTGACTTGATGTATGTAAAGTACGTAAATAGATATGCCGTGATATTATCAAATTAGTTAAAAATTTGTATGAAAAACAAAAAAGATCAATCTCTCGTACGTTTACAGAACATTGTTTCGAACCATTGATCGTAGGTGAATTTTAATATTATTATTTTAACCGATAAATAGAAATGAAAACATATTATTAATTCGAATCAGTGGACCCTCCCTTCTCTTTAAAGATTTTCCGGGGTGCGGAGACACGCGAGAGGACGTTGCCAAGCCATCGGGGATGACTGATCACTGGGCGGCTCCGTTCAACTTTGGAGATAAGAATTGGTACCAGTGATCTTAGAACCGATACAAAATCCAGGCAAATACTATTCCAATAGCGGTAGTAGCAGGGCAGCATGAACCAGCGATAGTAATCTCCATGCCAGATGCCGACAAAAATTTCCAAGAGACGACAAGGACCAGTCGCAAGGACCCGAACGAGTAACGGATGACTCGCTAAAGGGATACTCGACATGTGAAAAATCAAAGAAATATGATAATAAAAAATTAAATAATGCGTTCTAACCGTTGCAGTTACGAGACTTGGTCGTTGAAATTTGAATAGTCGAGACCAGGGAAGACACCTGCGATATTTCGTCTCTTTCTCGAATTTTCCGCAGGTGACAATGAAATATCGTAACTATCAAGCATTTCTTGGAGCTCAATCACGCACAAGAAAAGAAAAAAGGAGAACTTGTGAAAAAAATAAAGCGAACCAGAATATTTGGTTGATGATGAATGCGAGCTAAGAACAAGGTGTTTTGTTTTGAGTTATAAGTCACGAGAGCCTTATAGTCTCTGTTTCAAGAAACTTCAGGAGAAAATCTATGTCCTGTTATAGATATCGTGCGATCACGCGATTGTCGAAGATCATTAACTACATCGTCTCTCCGACAATAATTATGGAGCAATCTAATAAAATCGTGTTTATTTCTTGTCCTGCTTGCTGTTCTCTAATTGGAATTTCATTCGCGAATAACGCATGTCGGGATGGAAAGTAAGAAGGGGGGAGGGGGCGACGAGAGAGAGAGGTAGTAAGTGAGAGTGAGTGAGAGACAGAGAGAGGGAGAGAGAAAGAGAGACGTACAGAAGTAGTCTGGAGAGCCCGGTGCTTCATCCAGAGCTATAGCTGCTGGTGTAAAACAAACCTCCTTCGCGTCTTCCCTCTCCTCCTCCTGCTCCTCTTCATCCTCTTTCTCCTCCTCCTTCTCCTCTCTGGACGGTCTTTACCCGCCTTATTTTTTCGCTGACGACCACCTTCCAACCACGGTGATTTATGACACCCCGTAAAGCCAAAAAATTTGAAAAAACCACACAGGACAAGCGAAAGGAGAATAATGGACAGAGAGAGAGACAACGACTAGTTGGGAATAAGAAAAAGATAGCCATTGTTGGACCCATTAATATTTATCGTTTCGCGCACACAGCATCACGTCACTCTTTACCTCTGTCTTTCTTCAGTCTCGAGAATTTTTACGGGCGAATTTACAACTCCGGGTTCGCGTCTCCTCTCTACTCTACGGCTTTCAGGGGTTTGTGTCACTGTTCAATGTCTTATATATTTTTTTTTTTTAACGACGTATTATTTTATTATTCCCGGAGTCGAAGGAGAAGTCGCGAATAAAGACGCGGACGATCGCCTCGCCAGAGCATTTTTCAGATATTTAATTATCGGATCATCAAATATTATACAGTAGACGTACAAAAAACTGAATACCGTGGTCAGTTCATGTATCTTGACGTGAGAACATGAAAAAAATTGATAGATTTGGGGTTGATCGGACATTGGAATATATTTCACTCGGCGGGCAACAAAACGCTTAGTTAACGGAGGTCCTCAGTAGCCCTTGCACGAATGAGAAAAAGTCTCGTACGTATAGCACAGGAAATACGACGTCGCGCTGGACTTACCCCTTAAAAAAAAAAAATTATCGGCCACCCCCCCGTCGCGAAGCAGATGCAACTTTCCTGCACAGCCGACACCCATAGCAACACATCGCACGTGCTCGCATTCGGTTCACAAGTAAATATCGTTGTAAGGGCGCAGTTTTCATCCCTTCACCTCAATCTTCGTCCTCGCTCGTGAGATATTGCGTGATCTTTGTTCAGATAAATCCCACATCAATTCGACCCTGCAGCAACTAAGCCCGCAACTTTTTTTTCTTCTTCATCATAGTTGGTAATCGCCCTTTATTATCGTGAAAATTCGTCAGAGCTTTTGGAACAATTGATAAAAATATCATAAATCAATAAATTTTATGTTTCTTGTTGATTATAATCAAACGATTAGTCAAAAAAACTTATTTTATTTACGATTATTTTAGTTTATTCCCTTCTCTTCAACTTTCTTCTAATTTATTTGTATTCGAATGAGTGGATCGTGTCTGAACAGCAGGGGCCTTATGTCTGTTTCCTATATTTTCCTATATTTGTTTTTATATTCTTTTTTGTTTTATATTTAGGAATGCGAGAAGAAGTTCGTGGTAGACTTCTCGCAGTAGTCTCAGTCGACATTTCTTCATATTACACGAATGCTAAGTGTATGTACCAAGTGTATTAAGACTTAAAAAATATGTATAAACAGAAACATTTAGGGTTGACGTATATATCTGTGCATATCGAATGATGCATATTCGATTAGGAAATGTATTTGTAATTGATCTTCATCGACAATTTAGACGCGAGTTAGGTTGTTGAATCATTCTACAAATCGACAGGTAAATTGTATTAAATGTTCCCATAACACGTTTCACTATTATCCTCAGTATCATTATTCGGTTTCAAATTATCCAAAATCAGGTTCACAACTTTAATCAAATTATTAGTAAAAAAAAGAAAGAAAATTAGTTTTTTTGTTTAACGATTATTTTAGTTTAGCTTCTTTCCTCCAACTTTTTTCTAATTAATTTTATTTGAATACGTGAATCGTCTCTGAACAGCGGGGATAGCTTTCTATATTTTTCTATATCGATTTTTCCATTGGTTTTTGTTTTTTTAATTTCGGAACTCGATAAGAGGTTTATTATGGCACTTTTGCAGTAGGCTTGGTGAATATTTCTTTAAATTATCTGAATGTTAAATGTATGTACTAAGTGTGTATGGATAAATTAGGATAATATGTAAACAGAATTCACCCTTAATAAAGCCTGAGCCGTATATAGGGACGCAGAGAAGTTCCGATTTAAAGCACGAGAATGAGCTAAAAACTTTGAGTGATTCGAAACTGTTACATTTGTAATCTTGTCTATTTTATTAAGAAATGGACTTGTAATTGCTTTATGTTAATAACTTTTATGAGAATTAGGTAGTCGAAGTATCCGTCTACACGAATATACGAATAATTTCAAATTTGTACTTAACATGTTTCGTCTTTTTATCCATCAATTGGGTCCGGTACCTTCATCAAACAATTAACAAAAAAAAAGTCAGTTTTGTTTACGATTATTTCAGTTGAGTCTCTTTTTTTCTAACTTATTGTATTGGAAGGAATGGATCGTATCGAAATATTATAGCTGGATTCAATATTTTTTCTATATCTGTTTTTCCATTTGGCTTTTTCTTATATTAAGGAATGCGAGAAGAAGTTTATGTGACGCTATCGCAGTAGGCATGGTAGATACTTCTTCAAATTATTTGAATTTGAAATATATGTAGTAAGCGTATATGAACAATTTAGAATAAAATGTGAACAAATTTCACTCTCAATAAAGCTTGAGCCAGGAATAGGGACGCAGAGAAGTTACGATTTAAAGCACGGGAATAAGCTAAAAATTTTAATAGATCCGGAACTGTTACATTTTTAATCTTGTTTATTTTATTAAGAAATTGACTTGTAATTGCTTTATGTTAATAACTTTTATGAGAATCGGGTAGTCAAAGGACTCGTCTGCATGAACATACGAATAATTTCAATTTTGTCCTTAACCTGGTTCGGTATTATCCCGAGTATACGGATAATATAAACCCTAATCACGATTAGGGTTTAAATCATCCGTAATTGGTTCCACTACCGTAATCAAACAATTAGTCAAAAAAACGTCAGTTTTGTTTACGATTATTTCAGTTTAGCCTCCACTCTTTAACTTTCTTCTAATTTATTGTATTGGAAGGAGTGGATCGTGTCTGAACAGCAGGGTTCAATATTTTCCTAAATGTGTTTTTCCATTCTTTAAATAAAATTTATTTAGAAACTCGAGAAGAGGTTTGTGCTTCTCTCGCAGTAGTAGTCTCGGTGGACATTTCTTCAAATCATCCGAATACTAACGAGGCTTTGCTTCTTCATATACATAATACTATATTTTTGACCCGTGAATATAGCAGCGGACGCAGAGTAACTTCCAAAGAGTCGCGTCTGCACTGGGTCGACCGGTGTTAATCATCAATAAAATCCTGGCAGCGAGTAGAATGGGCGGATCGGAGGTTGTCCGATTGTCTTCTCTCTCTTTTATAATTTTTTCCCTCTTTCCTCGGGACTCCCGAGATTTTCACGGTGTGTACCGACGCGACCATGATTTTCTTTACTGAATCACGCTTCTCTGTCTGTAATTACTGAACCTCGTGCTCTCTCTTTCTCTCGTAACTCGATAGATCGTAACTCTTCAAGTCCGCACCACGCCCACGGTTGGACGATCGGTTGTGTGCACGACCGATCGTTTCTCTCACAACTACCTCGACAACTTGGTCACGTAGTTCGAGACCGCATACGCCCTGGTCCTCTCGCACGGTAAACTTTGCATTCCAACTAGAGACCTAGCGGAGATCTTACCTTTGCGCTCGGGAGATATCGACGTACCCCCGGGGTCGTTCGATTTTTTTTTAAATCCTAGGACGAAATTCCAGAGCAATAAATTTATCACCGTTGCAATAATATTTTTTGTGTATGATACTTGCATAGTTTGAACTAGGCAAGCGAGAAAATTCATATTTTCAAAACCCACAAAATCGTCGTGTGTTTAAGTTTTGTTTTTATTTTGTAACGGTTTACAGAGATTTTCAATGAAATTTCGCCAGATTCGTTATAAGTTGAAATATTTTAGAGCAGAAAACATCTTAACATTCAATTAAAACCGAAATAAATGATAATTTGCGACCTCGAACGGCCGAGAGATTAAGAAAAAAATTGAAAGCGCGAAGCGCACGTCCTCGATTTTAAGTAATAATTACAAATTACCTTTAACCTTATTTTTAACCTCAGTGTAAAATCCCTGAGAAATAAATTTATCACCGTTAATTAAATTTTTGTATATTAACGTGGTTTGAATAACAAGTTCGTGAATTGACCGTAATTAAGAGCTCTTAATTAATACATTTCCAGAGCCATTCTCTTCTGCCCTCTTTTATACACCTCGAGGACGACATTCGCAAGCGGAAGTGTTCCCAATTCTTCTTAGGAAGGCGGGCTACGACGATGTAATGCAGCGCGTATATAGATGGACCGGAAACGTGGCTAATGAGAGAACAGAAAGGGTGGATGGTGAATCGTAGATGAAAATGAATTGAATGAATAGGCTACGAGAGTGCATGGAGTGGCCGACTGGCTGGTTGGCCAAGCGACGCGAGTGCGAAGCGGGAAGTGAACAACTTTGGCGTAAGCGAACCCCTCTAGTCGTCACGTACGTGCTTCATGATTTACGCGAATATTCTGACATGATACACCATTGGAATGAACGCGAGATACAAAAATTGTTATTTTTATGAACGTGAATTTAAATTTATTAACATTTTTACCTGAAAACAATTTCATCAAATTATTTTCAATAAAATGTTCGTGTAATTGGCTATTTCTTATTAAGTAAAATATGTACTTGGTGTCGAGACGCTCTACCGTTTATCTTAATATTTATTCTTTACCATTCCAATACATTTTTCTTTTCATTCATACAAAATTATTTTTTTTAAGTTCAAGGAAGGTCGATCGATTTTAGTATAAAAAAGTATTTTATTGTCTTCTACCGATGAGAAGAATCGATATATGAATTCCTCACCATAGATTGTTCGTAAATGTGTTTAGATCATGTAACGAAATCCTCAGATCCGAATATAAACATTTTTAGGAGAAGTTACATTTGTAAAAATAGAAAGTAATGTTAAGAAAAATATTGAACTCTTTCTACAATTTTTTATTTTCGAATCTGGAGATTAAAATTTTAATCGATAAACTTTTAAACTTTTGAACTTAAGTGAGAAAATGTACGAATTTTGACGACAGATCTCTCAAATGATAAGGGCCATCCTTCCAAATAAATTAACAGTCATAAGTAAAATGTGAAAGGACATGACTTGTTATTCTCCGGTTGGTAGATTAATTTGTGAAGGGAAAATAACTTCAAGCAGAATAACGGACAGCTTGCATCAGCTGATACGCCCGACAATATATAATTCATTAAACTATTATTTCGGGTGTTACGTACCACATTGGCATAGTCAATAGAAAGATAAATAATTCTTACAGATAAAGATCTATTTTTTTCAAATGTAGCTACTTTAACAATTAGATCTTTCGAACCAAAAATGATATTGATTGTAATTTTTCACCTCTGACGTCACGATTCAAGATCGCTATCACGAGTACCCAGGGGTGTTCAGTCTGATCGCTTTTTTTTCGCATAAAAGAAAAGTTTCTTCAGTTCTAATCACTTTTACGTACGATTTTAAGAAATAAAA
Organism: Cylloceria caligata; assembly: GCA_963942595.1. Taxonomy (NCBI): domain Eukaryota; kingdom Metazoa; phylum Arthropoda; class Insecta; order Hymenoptera; family Ichneumonidae; genus Cylloceria; species Cylloceria caligata. The sequence continues at coordinate 7,891,485 of OZ012706.1, read as the reverse complement.
TGCAATAAAGTGAACAATTGTTTTCCTTCCTCATAGAGGAAACTGTTTTCATGAAAAATAAATTTCTCGAGATTTTCATGTCAGAGCATTTAAAAAGTTCCAAAACTATGTACGTGCGTGCGTGTGTGGGCGCGCGTGTGTATGTGATGAGCTTGCAAAATTGCAATGGTTATCTCTCTATCTATTTATCTATCTATCTATCTATACTTAATATTTTCTTTATTCGACCATTTACCTTAACCTAAAGTAAATTACTTTAAGCTATATCCAGAGACAAGGTACAATTAAAACAAAGTCCCAAAATGGAACTATAAAGAGCATAGTGAGGGTAACGCATTCTTACGGCAGACCGGAGAAGTGGGGACATTCTTATGACGTATAAAGGGTTCAGCAATCAGACTCGATGTTCCTAACGATTCGAAAATAGGGAATTGAAACAAGGCCTCTCATTCCCGCGCTTAGAATCGCGATTACGTATCTCGCCCTCTGATTTGTCTTTCGCAAAGATGTACATCCTACTGATCGAACATAGACGCTATATCTATAAAAATAATTCCATAATAATGTTTGCCACGTTTATATAAAATCAGATGTTATAAATATATCAACAATTTAAAAGGTTTAAAGTGGGACTAAGCCGGGTGAAGCGGAGTAAAATTACTTTGTCAATTTCTTAGATCGTTCATTGCTCGTTCACCTGCCTCTCGCAATTAACTCACCGGCTATAGCCCTTGCATTACAATTCATTCAATGAAAATACCTCACGCATCTGCGTATAGAAAATGCATTGATTGCACGAGAAACTCGTTCGAAGCTTCATAATACACTTGATGTATTTCGAATGTCTGCGCCAGCCGTCTATACTCACGTAGTCGCACGAATAGATCCTCCGAGCAAGGACTACGCGCGGTAACGAAAGGATCCTTGGCGCGTGTGGGTGATGACTAATAGATTTCGAGACCTGGGCCATTTATTTCGAAGCCCTCGATCCTTCGATAGATATCGAAACCAGATTTATAAATGCGCGCTGTACCTTTATATCGTATGTATATACACTTTTCTCGTCTCTGTCTTTCTCCTTATACTTCGACGTTGTAAAAAAAAAAAAAACTGCTCAATAACACGTCCAATATTTCCACGCACATTTGTAACGACGGATGGCTTGGAGCTTCGAGGGTGAACTCGTATTCAATATCTTCAGGAATACAGTGTTTTGTCATTATGGACGGCCGAAAGATCTATGGTGTTACTAATAATATACTTATCTCATAAAAGTAAAACGATAATCGTTGTTTAATTCATTATTTTTATTTTATTCGAATAATTATTGAATCAAATAGTTTGTTTTTATTTGTACCATCTTTGTTACAACAGTCTTATCGACTGTAGATAAAACAAAAATTGTATTCGTAATTTATATCAAGAAAATATATTTAGCGCATCTTATTTGCATCAATGTAACTTAACTTGTCTTACGATAAAGAATTGTACACTTAGCAAAGAGTTTATTCACTGTAACTAAGTATATTTAGTTGTACTGTTATCTAACATATTTGTTAAGTATTACAAAGTTTATTAATAGTTAATAAATATTAGTGCTCTCATAATAAAATTATATACCAAAGGCAATTTCGTCAAACGAACGATTTATTTGAAGCATTTGATTCTCGTAATTCATTCGATGTTTTTTAACCAATGAAGAAACATTTGTGGCAACGAGATTAAATTTAGTTGAAACGATTTTAGACCTTTGTTAATAATTATAAAATATACATTCGAACAAATTCTTGTCTCAGCGAAGCAAATAGATATTTCTTAATAATTAATACATTTTTAATTGACGCTAATACAGATTTGTTAATAATTATGAAATTACCATTCGAAGAACGAATGCTTGTCTCAATTACCAATTGATCGATAGTTAACAGATTTTTTAAGTTACCAAATTTATATTTAATTTAAAACACCATCTATTTGGCATGACTATTATGTTTATTGTCAATCACCATCCTTCAGCGGATAAGTTCGGTATTGTGCGGCCTCCGCCATCATGCCACGCTTGTAACTTTAAAATGCGAGTGAGTGAGCAGTGAACGGGGCAACCTTAACAATCTTCTTGATTTGTGGGGTATGCATGTAGAGCGGAGGCAACCCTTTCAACTTAAGTATAGAAAATATTATTTAATACACGTGTTTACGTTAGCTCTGTTCAAAGTCTCTTCAACGAAATCGATCTGACATACAATCATAAGTATAGTTGCCTCGATTTATAATTTATTCTCTTCAAATTATTACATTAGTGACTATTAATAACAATTTTTTAAATAATATTAAAGCACTGTTGAGTCAACATGATGTTTATCAAACCTTAATAAAGGAACATTTCATTCAAATATACACTTATTAACTGTTAATAAATAATTATTGGTGCCAATTTAAAGATTTAAATAAGATATTTGTTCACTCTAATAGAATATTTATTTCGCCATAACCAACTTTACCATTTGTTAACAGTTAACAAAACCTGGTGCCTATAAATAAACTCTTTTGTCAGTGTACGTTAGATAAATTATCAGGAGTACAAATTGAAAATGCGGGATTTTTTTCTATTTTTGAACGTTTATTCTGAAAAAATGGTAACAAATGAATTATTCAAAGTATTGTCCATCGCTAGCCACAACTTTTTCCCATCTTTCTGGCAATTTACGGATACCGTCGCGAAAAAATTCGGCCGGCTTGGCTGCTATCCAGTCATCGACCCATTTTTGGGCTTCTTCGTAAGAATGGAAGCGCTGGTCAGCTAGGCCATGTGTCATCGATCGGAAAAGGTGGTAATCGGAAGGAGCAATATCTGGGCTATACGGCGGGTGGGGTAAGACTTCCCATTTCAGCGTTTGTAGGTATGTTTTGACCGGCGCTGCAACATGTGGCCGAGCGTTGTCATGTTGCAAAATTACTTTGTCGTGTCTTTGCTCGTATTGTGGCCGTTTTTCTTTGAGTGCGCGGCTCAAACGCATCAATTGAGTTCGGTATAGTGCTCCTGTGATGGTTTCGTTCGATTTCAATAGCTCATAATACACCACACCCAGCTGGTCCCACCAAATACAGAGCATGAGCTTGGCGCCGTGAATATTTGGTTTGGCCGTCGATGATGATGCATGGCCGGGGTAACCATATGATTTTTTGCGCTTCGGGTTATCGTAATGGATCCACTTTTCATCACCAGTGACAATGCGATGCAAAAAACCCTTCCGTTTTTGCCGTTCGAGCAGCAGTTCGCATGCAAAAAAACGGCGCTCGACGTCTCTCGGCTTCAGCTCATACGGCACCCAATGTCCTTGCTTTTGGATCATTCCGAGGGCTTTTATACGATGGGAAATGGCTTGTTGTGTCACTCCCAATGAATCTGCGAGCTCTTGTTGAGTTTGACACGAGTCTTCATTGAGTATTGCCTCCAATTCAGCATTCTCAAACTTTTTCACTTGGCCCGGCCGCTCTTTGTCCTCAACGTCAAAAACACCACTTCTAAACCGCACAAACCATCTCTCGCACGTTGAAACCGATGGAACATGACTCGGATAAGCCTCGGAGACCAATCGATGTGCTTCAGCAGCACTTTTCTTCAAATTAAAGAAGTAAATTAAAACTTCCCGCAAATGCTGTTTTGTTGGCACGAAACTCGACATATTGAGAGCTCAAAAAAACTATGAATTTGACACTGCGACAAATTGACACATACTGAAAATTAAAGCTATAAGACGTAGCTTTGACATGAACATAGTCACAGTACTGCCTGATGCGTATAGCGTTAGTAACGCCATCTGTTATCAAACCCGCATTTTCAATTTGTACCCCTGATAATTAAATATATAGTTTTTAATTGTAATTAAAAACTTGTCAAGATGATAAAATATTTTCTTTGTCCTACCACAAATTTTTTTCTTTGACTGGCATCGACTCAACGAAAAATAATATTTATTGACCAAAACAAATTATGTATTTTTAATCGTCAACAGACGAAACAAATCGATTGTAAACGCGTAATCTATTCCACAACAATCTTGTTCACTTAACATAGAACAAAAATGGTATTTGTAAATTATTAATAGACTAAGAATATTTTTAGCTGTCAACTTTGCGTCAATCGAACATAATTTTTTCTACAATAAAAAATTCTGCGTTAAGTAAATACTTGTCAAGATATTATTATGAATTATTTATTGACTTAACTTTTCAACTACTATAGCCTCTCGACAATCGACGGAACGTAAAATAATATTCGTGATCGAAGCAAAGCCGTATTTGAAAAATATATGTATTATTGTTATCGATTGATTTTAGTAAGCTAATTAATTGAAGTGATATTTCTATCGAAGTGAATGCCTTGTCTCTGGTTCGGTTGGTATCTTGCTTCTACTCGTAGCTGAAGAGACGGATAGTCGAGAGAAGATCGGAACCATGATCCACGATCCTTGATCTTCAAACGCGATCATGCTCGAGATATCCCATCTGAGACTAAACGATCTCGCTCCATCTATCCACAGTAATTTAATTTCGTCGATGGTCATTAATATTACAAATTAATTGAAAGTCTCTCTCCCGCCCCCCCTCTTCCTCTCTCTCTCTCTCTCTCTCTCTCTCTCTCTCTCTCTCTCTCTCTTGCTCTGTCTCTCTATCACTCTTTCTCCGCTAGTCTGTCTCTCCACGAGTCGTCCATTATTTAATTGTATATACAGGCATCGATTATAAATTCATCGTGGGAATGTGCTTCGTGCATGAGTACATTTGACACTGCGTTGCATGTCTACATCGCTATAATAATATTTTGACGAACGAAAAATATTGGCCCTGCGAAGTTTCTTTAATATTGTAATAAAAATAATAACCACGCACTGGTCGGTAGTTTCAACATCGAAGATGTCTCGATGATTTTCCTTGGGACGCAATGCGGTTAGGCACCTTCGGCCTGGCGCCACTCGGGTCCAATTAGCCGTGGCGATTAAAGAATTAACTCAACTTGTGGACAGACCCGCCAGCCAGCAGCCAGATCTGAGAGAGATTCTTGCTCACGATCTTGGAAACCATTCGAATCGTCGTACGATTTAGAACGCAAAAAAAGTTATACCATATACATATGGTTTTCCTATGTAGGAAGTTCTTCGTGATTCTCAGCGAGCCATATCGCAGCGCGTTCGTAAAGTACTACTTTTACGGTTCGGTCGAGATCGTAACATCCTAGACGTCTCCATAATCCGGCATTGATAATCACCGAGAGAACCGCTGGGCCTGCCTACCAGAATATTCCTTCTCATACACATACTGTGTGCATAATGTATATCTATATACATACATACGAGTATACTCTACATGTTATATATTATATCTATAGCTTTCTCGATCGAAGTTCAATGCCAAGACACGGTTTAACTTCCTTTACAAATATGGTTAACGAGTTAACGCTTTTATTACATTTTACAAAATTATTACGTCAGGGAGAAAAAAAATATTCTGACGTCACGAGGGATACCTCAATGCGCAGTTTTCACTTCTCTCATTACAGTTATTACATTTAACTTCTACCGTAGTAGCGAACTTCAAAGGAATCATCATATTCAAAGTTATATTATTGCTCGGAGTTGTTGACTTTTTAATTATTTTTCATAGTATTATTATGTCGGTAAGAATATTTTTGAAATCATATTTTGATGTCACCGGGGATACACATTTATAACTCTGCCATTAGTTTCTCTATCAAAGAACAAGTTTTACAACGATTTTATTTCGGAATATATTTCTACCAGATTATACCGCTACCGCGAAACAACTTTTCACTTTTTATCATCACAATTTTTACCATCAGCAGTGCGGTAGATCTGTCTCGTGTTAGAGATTTGGTTGTATTATGATAAAATTGTAACGTGGTAGAGATGTTCTCCAGAATTAAATCGCGGTAAAGTTATTTTTTGGTACAGAAACTATTGGGTAGATTGGTAATTGGGCCACTCTTTTAATTACAGTTAATTTAAAGTTAACCGTGTGCTATTGTCTAGTGGAACTCAGCGAGTCGATATATTCGCAGTTGTATTATTACTGTCAAAAAGATATTTGGTTAACATTGTCATATATACAGTCTACGCGCTGTTTCCAAATGTCGTGTAGGTTTTACCTAAAATTTCGTTGTTTTGGCTTCGTTTTGACCTTTGCACTCAATTTTTTATAATTCTGTAACGCTTTTTGACGTCTTTGATTGGCGATAAGTACCCGCTAAAGATATTTTACACATCAACATTGACTTTAACAAATTCAATTTATGAGCTATCGTTATTGTTACGTTTTACTGAATTGTTTACATAAGAAAAAATATTTAAAAATATTTTTCTTGTATCAAAAGTTTTCTCTCGTACCATTACAGTTGACATCTGTTGCATAGCGTGAATCAGGGTATCCGTATATTCGATGTTTTATTATTATTATCGGAAAAGTATTTACGCAACCGTGGTATAATATTGACCGGTGAGGAGGAGAAGAGCAGAGAATTACACTGGAATGGTCAGTCAGTAGTCGGAATGTCAGAGAGGTATTTCAATGGTACAGGGAGACACGAACTCTCTGTCGTAAATAATTTTTCGATGGAAATATTTTGTCACCTTTATTGCTCGATGCTTTTTGTTGGATCGTAAATTCGGTGGCTGCTCGTTCCTCTCTTGCTCCCTAACTATGTCTCTCGGTGTACCTACCGTTCCTGCTATCAACGTGTCGTGGCCTTCGAATAGTCCAAGAGTACCGAGAGGTCGTGTCACTCTTTCGGACTGTGAACGATTTATACTTTTGTCCTCATCTCTGCAATTCTTAAGATAGAAAGTGACTTTCGATTTTGGGAAGCCGTCGTAAACTCGTTCAGCAGCTTCTCACGTTGCACAATGATACAAGTCTAAGGTCAATGAAAATAAAAGTTACGCAGGGTCATTGTAAAAATATTGACAAACATTATAAAAAGTTTTTTTTTCTTCTTCGATGAAAGAAAAAATTGTCATTTTTTTTTTTTCATCGTGTACAAAAAATTATAGTCTTAGGTAGAATCGAAGGAACCGATAATTTTTTAATATTCTGATAAGGTTGGAATAATATTTAGTTGAACAGAGTCGAATTGGGCCTCCGGGAGCTCGGAGGAAGAAAGGTTGAGCAGCAAAACTTCTCTACTTCGTTGTTGAGTGGGAGTGGCGTGGGTGTGTCTAACATACCCGCTCACACGATCTCTTTGGTATACGAAGCGTACCTCTCGGATTCCTGTACACGATGTACGAACTCCTGCTTACATGAGAAGAGAGAGGGAAATGAAATGCTCGCACTCGCGTATCGCGTACAGGGTCAGCCATTGATCTTGGTCCTTGCACTTCCCAGCTTATCTCTCGCTTAAACAATACAGTAAATTCTTTTTTTTTTTTTTATTATGAATGCAATATATTGCACGCCTAATGAAACTTTCACTATAAAATTGATAACAACATATTATTTTATTAATTGGACCGATAGAAAAAGTTTGTTTGATGCATTAATCTTCCTTTGAATTAAGTTAATTATTCGACTTGATAGAATTTTCATTCAATTTTATCCACAAATAGAATTCGAATCTATCAATTTATTTAATTAAATTAAGTATAATTTCAATGTACTTATTTATTTACTTTAATGACATTACTTTACGATGCGTAGTTCATGTCTAATTATTGAAAATAAAAATTTTTCAATGTAGAAAATAATTTTATTATTGAATTTAAATTCAGTAATTATGAATTAATTATTAACGTTATTGTTTATTTATTTATTTATTTATTTATTTATTTATATAAATAATTCAGAATCAAAGCAAAAATAGAAGACACTATCGTAGATGTATATTTATCTACAATTATTGCTTTAACAATGACATCTGCAAAAAATTGATTTATTTAAATGGACGAGTCATGAGAGATCATCCAGTCGATTTGGTTCCATAGATAATTTTTCCTTAATAATAATGTAATAATATAATCCTATAATATTTTTCCCGAATTTGGTTATGACTATAGTATTTAATGTACTGTTACTCGTTACTTTACTGTTCCAAGAAAAAAAAAAAGAAGTCAGAAAGACGTAAGAACAGTTTGAGTATCTCGATGTCGAAAAGTCGAAGTAGCACGATAATTTATGAGGAAACTAGCTCCGGAAGGGGCAATAAAACGAGCATTTCCCCTCGGAGCTTCCGATCCTTTTCAGCTTCTTGTGTTTTTTTTTGGTCCTCGACCGAAAGCCTACAAATGTTTCAGCACGGTAACGTACATTCCGTAATATAGTGCCTGTGGCGTGTTTTCGAAGAAGCTGGAAAGAACTGAAAAGTTATAGGTGCACCTCCGAAGTTTTCCCTCCATATTTTCTTAGCGCAACTATCCACAAGAATCGAAGCGAGAGCCAAGTTTTTGGCTGGTCTTTGCGGTATTTAAGGACCTCCACCATATATAACTTCATGACGCAGCGGCACGTACCGTGAGGGTGGTCTACGATGTACTAACAACGACTGACAGTCGAATGCGTGAAAGCTCAGAAGCATCTTTTACATTGTATTCACATTTCCGCCCATGTGCGTAGCACACGCGATTCTTCGGGGTTCGAATAGCGAGAAAAGCCAAAAGTTGAAGAGAAAGTGATTTATCATGAAAAACGTAAACAGAACGACGTTAGATTTCAAAGCATAACGAGACGAGCGTTAAATACCTCAGCCGTAACGAAAATCAAAAATAATTCACGTTAAAAACAATAGAAAAAAAAAACGAAAAAAGTATATTAACGAAGGGGTGTAAAAGAAACTGAAAAATTGACGCGTAGGCATAAAACTACAACGACTTTATCGCGAAGTTACAAGCATTTTATTATCGTCATATACACAAATTTTATTCCATCAACGCTTTTAGGGCCGTCGATAAATAATTCCCCTTGCGGTCGGTTATTTCCTTCGACGAATAGTTGCAGCTGTGAGAATTCCCGTGGTGAATTTAATTTCCGTCAGTTATATAGTCGACGGGTCGAGTAAAGGCGGAGAGAAGAAGAATTTTGAATGGAAAAAAAAATTGTAGAAAAGACAGGAGTGTGTCCACACCCGTTCACGCTATTTTAAGGTTATACCATCTCCGGTGGTTATTATTAAAAATAGCCATGCAGGTACGGTTTGCAATTGTTTAACCTCCTCATTCTAGGGAAACCCGAGGAAATTTAACAAATGTTCCACTGCTGGTTGAACAATCAAGGAACAAGGAAAAGGACCTTGGTCCTGGATTTTAAATATCACTCGGCGATCGGGTACCTCGGTTCCTCATTCGTTAACGTCCTCCCTTCTTTCTCTTCTTCCTAGTCGAGTGACGAGCGAAGAATCAAAGAAATATATACAGAATTGAATACCGTGTCGAAAGTAGCGTAGCAAATTTCTGTCGACCCGAACGAATTTGTTGAGAATATTGCTGGGGGGTCGTTCTCTCTTCCTTAGCGCAGCGTCGTTGATGGATGCTGAAGAACGAAACGGCCATAAGTAACAGAACAACCAACGAGGTCTCTTTCTCGCGCGGCACTCGATGTTTCTGCAATGCCTCGTCCTTCCTTTCCCTTGGTCGTTGGACCGCAGATGGGCCTCGTATCGCCGTTCTCCGTGAAAGTTCGACAGCGCAATGTACGCAGGGTGTACTCTGACTTTTGGCAGTGAGGCGCGCGCGTCAGGGACAATGAGAGGCCGCGGGATGTCGACTGCCCGAGACCAGAAAAATAATTCCGAGTCCAAGTATAGGAAATGTCGAATGAATACCAAGAGACTCGGTCGCACAGTTGGAAGGACCGCAGAGCGCGCGCCGAGGGTTTTCCGCTCTAAATGGCAGTAAATGCCAAACAAATACCGACGTGGGTTCCGCTCGTCTTCTTTGCTTCTTCTTCCTCTTCGTTATTTGACTCTGCACGCTCACAGAGAGAACATCGGGCCTTCGAGTCGCAGAATAAATCGGAAGAACGAACACGCTATGGTAAACGCAAAGTTGAGACGTCACGCGTCGCTCGAGATGAAGGATCGAGCAAAACGTGCACTTTTCGTGTCGTCGAAATCTTTCGGTTTTTCGGGTTAACGCCGCTTACATCGACTTCGCCGCGGACCTTGAGGTTTTTACTCAATGACACGACCATAATATTTCGGCGTGTTTGCGCGCAAGCCTTTTATGGATTTGAAACGCTGAGTTCCGAGTTCGGGGACGAGCTAAACTTTCGTTTATCCCTTCACCATCTTCGTTGCACGACGACGACGACGCGAATTCGCGCATTACCCGAGGGAATATAGGTCGTTCAGGTGGATTGTATACCTACCCTGAAATCTCCAGGGAAGTTGGTGAATGTGCAAGCGCACGAATATCAATTCTGTTGGCTTAATGATCCAATGGTTTCACCGATGAAAGCAACGGAGCAATGTCCTCTCCCCTACGCTTTTGAATAATCCTTAACGAAGCAATCATACAGGAAAGAGCGAGCTTTTTTTTTACGAATTAGCTGAGCTGCGCGAATGTTTCTTTCCCACGTGCACTACGAGTAACGAGGACTTGTAGTGTAATGAGGGAATTACACTACATTATTTATGCGTTTATTACCTGTATGGTATATTCGCTTTCGCCGGCTGAGCAATTAATTATAATTAATCAATAAAACTATTTGCGGATGAAATTATATCGATCTTTGTACAATCTGAAAAATTTTAGAAATGGAATTCGTGGATGATACATTTATTTAAACCTAAATCTCTTTTAATATTCGCATCTTTTGACGCATTTACAACTCTACTATTCATTTTTCAATCAAAAGCAACTCAGCCATAATATAATTTCGAAAAGCATCTCGACCACGTTATAATATTATCAGGTTACAACTGTACCACGTAACTACTTTACAGGGTTACTGATGATAAAACGTCAAATATTGGACTTGTGATGTATCAGAGAAGTTTTTCATTATAAAATCGTGGCAGATTTATTTATTTCAACTGTACCACGTGATCGCTATACTGCGCTACTAATGGTAAAACGTCTAATGGTAGAATGGACGGGTGTTCTCTCGTTACAAAATTATAATTTCGTTGTGTTGTAAGTTTTTGAACTTCTGTTATGATAGATAAGTTTTTTATTAATAAATCGTGGCAGAGTTATTTTTTTAATACTTCATTCTTCTTCAACTTTACCATTAATTACTCTAAAAAAAAAAAAAACAAACAACAACACTACTAAGTTACAACCGAATCACGAGATATTTCTACGATACTAATGATGGTACAAAGTCTGATGTTAAAAAATAGAAGAATTGTCCAATGGTATGGCTATAATCGTGATAAGTTTTTGTTGTTGCAACAAACGCAAACAGTATTTACACAGATTTCTTTTTATCAAAACGAAATAAGATCTCATAGCAAAAGCTTAAATGCGTAATTCAAATGTATCTTTTAATTTTTTTTAACAATAGGAATAATCTCATGACAAAATATCTTTATGGTTTATAATAAAATACAGAAAAACTAAATTATACAGCTTACGTACTTGTGCGTATCCCTTATCATCAATTTTCTTATTCCATCACTCATCAATTAATTACCATTAATCAGAAAGTTGAAGAGGGTTTTGTAACATAAAAAAAAATCGATTGTCCGCGTAATGTTGTGCAGTAATGAGTTATCGAAGAGCAAAGAATTCTCGAGAGATATCAGTGAGAGTTAATTATCGCTCGGGTCGTAAATAGAGAAGAGGTTCCGTGAATTATACACCTGAAAAGAGAGGAAGAGGGAAGAGGGAGAGGTTCACTGTACACGTATATATATATATATATACATTCGTTCGGTTTTTTCGTGCCACGCGCGAGAGCCCATTGCCCGCTCCTTGGTTCCCTCGTCTCGGTTATAATTCAGGGACAACGACGTACTACAAGCCTTAGGAGCGCGCGCGACCGATGCGTTGCTTCTCGTCGATGGACCACGCAGCATTTCAGCCAGTTTTGCGGCAAACATAATTCAGCGAGTATTCGATGAATTCGTGGAACGTGCGAGAGCTCGAACCCCTTCTTTCAACTCGTACATCGCACGCGAACGCATTGCGTACCTTCACTCGATACTTTATTCACGGATATCTGGATCATACATGCTCTTTATTTATTATTACTCGTTATTACGAGGTTCGAGTACCTGAAAAATAACATTTCTTGTAAATTTGTTAATGCGTAATGCTTGTATGTCGCGATTAAAAAGTATGTGATGACAGTAAAATGGAAGGAGGTTTTGAAGAGTTAGTTGGGGCTCGATACTCAATTGAAGTAACAAATTTACATATTTTTTCCTCGTGGAGGAAGTTTCGTTGTCATTATTGAGCATTAAACATATTTTCTCTCAATATTTTCATGTCAGGACACTCAAAATATTCTGAAACTTCGAAAAAAGTGGTTCAGAAGAAAACCTCTGGTTGGAAGTGTGTTTGTGTGTATGAATATGTTAAACCCTCAAAAAATGTTAACTTTTGTATTATCATAATTACTCAAGCGAACGAACTGAATTTTAGTACACGGGTAAAGCAGAAACTTTTCTTCGTTCGGTATAATTTTCGTCAAAATTTATTCACGGATTTAATATTTACGACGTTTCAATTTTGTGTTAAATGTCTGTAGTTAATATTAACTCGGTTGGCGCAACTTTTTAGCTTCAGCTAAATAATTTCTTGAAGAGTAATGTTTAAGGACGGTTGGAAGTTAATCTGAGCCGAATCTAATGTAAACAAATTTGGATCTTATAGGATTTTGAATAATTCGAAAAATGAACGTTGCTCCTTCTCACGTAAACTTTTATCAGTTTAGCTCAAATGTTGTACAGAAACAAAGTATCATGGAGTGGTTTTATATATTCAATTTGATTAAGATCAGTATAAGGGTTCAGATATTACAATAAAATATTTTTACTTAATCACTGATCGACATCCGAAAGATTTTACGAACCGAGCTCTGATTTTATTATTTTTCATCTATGACGAAGCTTTCTCTATACCAGGGGTCTCCAAACTTTCCAGCCTTAGGGCCATACTGATTACTCCAGTAAGTTCCGAGGGCCAAAACCATATTATCATTGTTGCCGGTGGTAAAAAGTGAAATAGTCCAAAATCTGTCCGCGGGCCGAATGTGGCCCGCGGGCCGTAGTTTGGAGACCCCTGCTCTATACGAAAGCCAAAATTGATCAACAAACTTCCTCATAGATGTCACTTTGTCAAAAGTGGAAAACAATTACGAAGCAACGTGCTAGGTTCTAGTTTCGATTCTTTTTTCTTTTAATATTTAATATAGAAACAAAAACAAGTGGATCAAGTGGTCTGATCAAGTGAATCAGTTTTTATGTTATTTTTAAAATATGGAAAATCCAATAAATTTTAGCGAAAAAATGTTAAAACATGTTTAGGTACCTTTCCGCCAAAAGTAACACCAAAAAGCGTTACAATCTTATTAAAAAATTATTGAAACGGGCAAAATTGATACCAAAAATCGTTACGATCCTATTGAAAATTGCGTGAAATAATCGAAAGTGACGTGAAAAAGCTCTACGATGTCCGCTTGTAATTTAGAACCAAAAATCACCTACGAACTTTGAAATACGGAACTTTGCCCGACAAGTAATAATTATTTCAATACCTCTAACGAAACTGTGGTTGAATCACAAAAAAAAAATAAAACAATACATACTGCCAAGGCAAATTCGCTATTATGTATAAACGATCGAATATCTGCACTTAATAAAAACAACCCTCATAAAGATTCTTATCACTAGGGTTAGCCAGGGCTTGAGTGCCAAACAAGTGAATAGCATTAGAACGATCTTATCGCGACACATAATGCCATAGAAAATCACTTTCGCTTCAGTCGCGCGGTCGCGGGATCTTATCGCTTGGGATGTAAAAGTGGGATCGAGTGTAACGCGAAGTATTTTGCCCGAAGGGCCCCGTGGCGCGTAACAAGGAAACTGTTTCAGGATCTATTATCGAGAGTTCAGATATGTAGGTCGTTGTTCTCGTCGTCGAGAACAAAAATCCACCAACGATCACTCGATAAAAACACAATTAAAATACTTAAAGATATTTTCCAATTCACAAAGTACATGACTCGATATTTTTCATTAGAAATCATAATCGAATGGAGAGATAAGTTCCCAAGATAGATATTCGAGATTTATTTGTATTTCTCACGAGACTCGGATTTTCGGATGTTATAGAATAAAATAATCGGCAGGTGCCCCCTTATTATGTTGCATTTTGTAAGTAAAATACATATATAAGTACACACAGAGAAGAAGTCGAGGCAACATGGGAGCTCCAAGAATCGGCTCGTTATTTTCCATCGAGGTTAATAGATTATAAAGATGTCCCAGGAATATAAATATATTACACCTGTAGCTCGAACCCCCCATTTTCCCATACACCCTCGCACCTCTTTTTCTTCTCTTCTCTCATTCTTACCATAGCTTTCCATCCTTGTTTTTTGTCGTTGGTAAATACCACTGCACGACGAGGAGACTATCACCCTCGACCAAAGAACCAGTAAGTTTCAGGGCGTGACTCTGAAAACCACTAGCATCCAAACAGCGTAGAATGTGACCGAGTGTATAGCTATGTGTAGTATATACTGGTATACCAGTACAGTCATAGTTATAATAAAGCGGGGCGGGGGGAGGGGGGGGGGGTCTACCGTCGGGTCCATCGTGCCGTGGTTTGCTCTGAGCTTCGAATCTACCTGACTTATGGGGCCCAACATTCGGCATTATTTATGACCGAGAGGGCCTCAATGCTCAAATAACTCTGGCCTGTTCACCATTGCTCTGACTTCTCTATACCATTAGCTATTTCCTATATATATATGTGTGTGTGTGTGTGTGTGTGTGTGTGTGTGTGTGTGTGTGTGTGTGTGTGTGTGTGTGTGTGTGTGTGTGTGTGTGTGTGTGTGTGTGTGTGTGTGTGTGTGTGTGTGTGTGTGTGTGTGTGTGTGTGTGTGTGTGTGTGTGTGTGTGTGTGTGTGTGTGTGTGTGTGAATATACATATATATACATATATGTATTTGTATTTACACATCTGCTATATCTGTATAGTTGTGTACACAAATATAGATATGCTCCAGCTCTCGTTGACTCGTCCTCTGGAAGTGAGTATTCAAAATGTTCTGTCTTCGCGTTCTTGCTTTTTTTTCTCATCGCAAGGAGCCAAGGAGAGACCTGTTTGCCATTCTGCCAGGAGAAGAATCGGTGCTTCGAGATTTCTATTTGTCGTAAGGTGAAATCGCCCGGAAGAAGAAGAAAAATAAGAAGTCACCACAACAGAAATATAGTATTTCTTTTGACTGCGTTAAGGTAGTGTTTATATTTTTAATTTTATATATCGATTATATATTGATATTCGATATATCTCGGATAAAAAATCTGTAGCGTTACATCTGGCGCGTATCGGAGACTTTCAAGGCCCTGTTAGACCACATACGACTCTTAACAGGGTTTCAGCATTGTCTGAATTGCACCGGATGTAATGCTATACATTTTCTACTTTGAATATTGAATAGAACCAGCTATAGAAATTATTCTTTTTAAAAAACTGAAACAAAAACAGGAATTAGTTAGAAACTGGCGTAATTAGGTGATTTTTTAATTCCCAAATATTACATTTCTATAAATGTTTATCTGTATTAAGAACACATGCTGCTTTGCGTTACTTTTAATTAAACGATTAAAAAAAGGTAGAATCTATTTGTTTAAATTTGAATTTATTTAGCTAGTGCGAAGAGATTCAATCTTCTTAATTTCTCCTTGTTTTGGGATCCACTTACTCGTATGTGAGGCTCTGCTGTAATAAAATCAATCATCAATGTCAAGATATAATTATTCTGTTTCTTTCAGGATTCAAACAGTCAAAATCTGTTGGAAGGCGACAATTAAATTTTGAGGGAGTTATTATGAGGTGATCGAAAAGGGTGTCGGAACTTACGGAATCTCACGAATGGGAGGAAGAGTGGTAAAAATTTTGACGCACTCGCGAAGATCTCAAGCAGGTATACCAAACTATAATAACGATCTCTCAGAGCTGGATCTCTCTCTCTCTCTCTCTCTCTCTTTTTTCTCTCCCATGTACACGTCTGGGAATATAAACTGTTTCTGGGAACAGAGAGTCGTATATCTTTAGAAACGACAATGCCTACGGAGCTCACCGGCCCGGAGTCAGTCACCCACTCACCCAGTGGCCCTGTCGATCCTCTTTTGCTTAAGAATTCTCCTGTTCTTCGAGAAATCACTTCGCTTTCCTATTTGCTCGAGTTCCTTGCTGCACTAGGACCAGCCGTCGCATTCTCAGTCAACGAAACGAGTAATTTTTCTTCAGATGCGAAACATACCCGGAAGAACAGAAGAAGAAGAAGAAGACGAAGAAGGAAAAGGACAAGGAGAAGGAGGAGAAGAAGAAGAAAAAGAAGAAGAAGGATAAGGAGAAGATGAAGAAGATCAAGGAGAAGAAAAATAAGGACAAGGAGAAGAAGAAGAAGAAGAAGGTGACGAGAACGATGAGCAGGATGAAGAAGAATACCGTGATCCAGTCGTGATACTTTACTTCGCAGTTGGGTTAGAGTGACTCGTAAAACTCTGGCATTTTATCTGGTGGCAAATATCTTGTCGTGAGGCATTAACAACGAGAAATCCTGCAAGAGTAGCATGAACAGGATAAGCAGCAGCAGCAGCAGTAGTAGTAGGAGAGACGATCAACAGGAGCAGAAGCATTGACGCAGAGGGGTGACAGATTCTTATCTGCGAAACCGCATCACCTCTTGAGGAGACACGCTGTCTCACCTGAACTCACCTGCTTCTCTGTATCCTTCTATTCGTTTACTCGATTCACGGTCACACCTTCCGTTCGCATTCTCCGAAGATTCTCTTACACAGCTTCTTTTCCGGGTACCTGGCAAGACCAAATACCAGGTGACAAAAGACAACAGAAAAATCGAACGAGATTCTTTCGATAGATTAGACACCACGCTACAACGATTTACTAAAGATTACAAACCACGAGACATTGTAATGAGAAAGGTATCTTCATTATTTACGTAACAGAATTTAAATCTTGGGTCAGCTGCAGGTGGCACTATTGCTGATTCATTTTATATATTTGCAATTCATGCAATTTTTCAATATTAAATTTAATTAAATTACATTACATATATTCCAATAGTATCGATTATTAACCTATATATAAAGGGTGTCCCAGCAAGAGCGCCGGATTTAAATTTGCCGCCATTTTGTTAATACAAGTTGTACGGTGATTTTTTTGTGACATTTGTCACATACAGACCACGCGATTTAAGAATATGGAGAAGTATTCAAACCAACAACGTTTAATTATTGTAAAAACACATTACAAAAATGGTGAAAGTTTTGTGAAAACAGTTGGCCAATTACGTCAAGTTTTTGGTCGCAATAATGCGCCAAATGAATCGACAGTGAGGCGTTTAATTACAAAATTTGAGACCAAATTTACGCTGATGGATCAGAAGATCATTGTTCGTCGCCGTCCTTGTCGGTCACTCGAAAATATAGCCACAGTAACGGAATCTGTGGCTGAGAATCCAGGAACTTCCATTCGGCATCGTGGTGACACTCTTTATCTGTTTGCTTCTGTTGAAACTTGACGAACATACGATTTTTTGTTCAATCCACCATCAGTTGAACCAAGTTGACTGTAAAACGTCTCCAAATAATACAAATTGAGTCGAGAAAAAATCATTTCAAATCAAAGAACTAATTGGCCGGAATAACAAATGTTTATGTTAGTAAAGTAGAAACTTACATATTACTTCAGCATGATATGATATTTTAAACCTATCATAAAATCTTCGGTATGAGGAAGTTTGTTGCTCGATTCTTGAATCCTCGTAGAGGAAACTTTGTGAAAGGTCTAAAACAATGAGGAAGCAATGTTCACGGTTCTACTTTGCAGGCTTATTTGAATACTGTACGCACTAGCTCTTATCAATTGACGTATATAGTCAGCTACGATAAGGCCATCTTCGAGGTGATGATAACAAGCATGCACTGAAAAATTTACAACTTATTTAACGTTTCGTTCCAGGATGTAGACTTTCTCCATATAATTATTTATTTAAGATCTGTGATTAACATGCAAAATGTCACAAAATGTAACAAGTAGAAATTCTAATAACTTGATAAAAAATACCATTCGAAAACCATAAAATAATGATATATTTTCATAATTTGAACATTTTTTTTGTATCTCAGTTCATTGAAGCAATTTTTTTTGTCTTTTGCTTCATCTAGAACAAATGGCAAAAAAATAATATTTAGAAAAAATGCCGTTGCGCGCGCGCGGTATTTGGTATTTATCAAGTTGTAATACTTTACATGTGCCATTTCATTCTCATTTTATTATTATTTTTCAAAAGGTGAATCAGCCCGATTAAATGTCGAGCTGAAGTCAAAACTATCAGCAATTTTTTAAAAAATACTTGTTCTCTGAGACTCATATAACTTTGGAAATAGAAAATTGATATTTGCACCAATTCGACAATCCAAGAAAAATGATAAGATATAATAAGATCGATAGCGATTGAACACGAGCAAGTGTCGACAGTCACATGTCGTTGTACCAAAACTGAAAAGCGCAAATCAGACTCCGCTGTGATGTGGAGAGGCGAAGGAATTAAATCGCTCGCTATTTATTATTTATGATTACAATATTTTATGTATTTCTCAATGATCGTTGCTCCGCAAAGTAGAAAAGGCAACGAGCCTCTCGTTCACTCGGTAGAAGCTCGTATATCCAACGAGTTCGCTCGTCGTTCCTGTCACACACTTACCGCCCGAATACCCGCTGTTTCATTTTAACTATCTTCGACGCTACCGAGTAGAGGAAACACGTGACGTGCCGTACCTCCATATACCGTACACTATGTACGATGATAAAGGATGGTTATAAATTATCGGTGGGCGAATTATTGTGCCACCGCATGGCGAGAAATTCGTTTCACCGTGAACTGCGCTCTTCTCGCCCATTATTATTATTACATATATTACAATATAGCAAAGTCGTTTCATTCTCGTCGTCATACTCGGTGTATTTTCTTGTTTTGTTTTTTTTTAAATATATTTACGAAACGATTTACACCTGGCAATAATCACTTGCAAAACATTGTCGAGAAAGTAAGATAAAATTCTGAGAGCGGGATTATCGTACGACGTTGGGCAAAGCAGAGCGTGCATTTGCTCGATTGGTAAAAATAAAGGAATGATAAAACGAAAGAAAGAGAAAGAGAGGCAGATTAAAAAAGTGCTATGAGTGAAGAGGGAAGAAATGAAAAGGTGATCTCATTGTTGTGTTATCGCGATTGCAGTGGTGTTGGTGGAACAATCGTGACAGAGCGGTGCAGAACGAGAAGCACTCGTGGCTCAGCCACTTTGAAGACAGCGCGAGTTCCCTCAATGGAATAATTACATAATTATCTTATATTTATCCGTCGCAACGTCGCCGCTTTGATCGGCTTAAGAGCGGACGAGGAAAAGAGATAGCGATGAGATATATATATACTATTTATATAAATGATAGTATACAAGTGGAAGCTCCTCCTAAGACCCCCGATTCGCAATTATTCTTGTGTTGGAGGAAGCGTATCGTCGTATGTTGTATACAGTGGTTGGTATATTATATCCACCGTTCATCGGGGAAATGATACCTCTATTATAATCAAGCCACCCATTGCGAGGGTTGCTTTTGCTGCTCGAGTGCTCGCCCTTTTGTTGATTCTTGCATATTACCGTTGTATAACATTCTCATACCGGAAGCAAATTCTACTACGCTTCAGGTAATATCGAACAACTGACAACAACAACAACAATAAAATAATAGATCGCTCATTTTTATATTTCATTATAATTCACATCGTCTTACGAGCTGCCCATTGGTGAATGTCTTTCAGTAATGGCGGGTTGAGAATTAATTGCTACCACGATAAATTACACGAGTGAGCGGTTGGATAATTAATATATTTTATTTATTTATTTATTTATTTATTTATTTATCAATGAATAATTTATGTATTGATCAATTCGTTGAACAGAAGGTATTTTAGTGAGTAGAGAAGTTGTAATGATTTGTTTTATCTATAGATCAAATGTAATAATCTAAAGATTGTATATAAATCCTCCACTGCGCACCGTATAGACATCACAAGGATGAAAGTAGTGAATCGTGAATATTTCGACAGATAAGATTATTTGCTTGATTTTTAATTAAAATTAATATAAATCGTTGCATCAATCATGACGGATTGACGCAGGTACATAAAAAAGGCGAAGTAAAATAAACTACTGCAATTACCGGAAGACGCACAACCAGCGTTTGAGGTATATTCGAAAGAAAACGACAGAATGACTAAACAACCATAGCAGAAATAAATATAAATAGTTCTTTACTTCAATTAAGCATTGTGTGGGTTATAATATAAAAGCAAATAAAATGTCTATAATTATAAATATTGTCAAGAATGCTTTGTATGATTATAATATAGATCGAGGTGTAAAGAACCATTGATTTTAACTATCCTGATGACGATATACTAATCACACAAGTCCGCTTTCACATGCAAACTCATGAACGTTATCACATATGGTAATCAATAGATTTTATGATCGTCTTGAATATTTTATATTTTTACAAATGTATCTCTTTGCTTTCAAAGCCGTATCCGTCTTTTACAAAAAATCTTGCGCGAATGGTCAATACACATATAAATATATCAATGTTGCTCATCGTTTTTTTTTTTTTATAGTAGTTGTTTGAAAATCCTCTTTTGGAGATATGTCGCCAGTTCTGAACATCTTCACGAAGATTTCAAGTATAAAAGATGAGACGTCGAAGTACATTTTAACGCGCAAGATATCACGAGTTGTTACTTTACATTATATTAATTGTGTGTACTCGTATATACGGACGAGTGCTCGAGCCTATTGCTCACGTGAGGCTGTATACCGTTAATAGCCTTCTAATTACAACTCGTTGTAATTCTCCCTACCAAACGGAGCCCCTTGCAAATGGGGGATACCTCAATAAGAAAAATCCTTTAGAAATTTAATAATTAATGAGACGTCGAAAGACATGAAACACATGATTATTATGCGCAATTGTCAGATTTGTTGATTATTAATTAGTTCGCATACAAATAAAGTTACTCCAGAAAGCATGTTCAAAGTGGTGGTTACTTGCGAATTTGTTATATGTTTAACAGTTATAAAGAGTTATGTGCATGAAAAAGCAGGTGAGGTTACCGGCACTTTATAAGATATAAGCGACGCTAAAAGTCAAGAGTTTCAACGTTGACTCTTATGGGAAAATTTCACTAGTCCGGCTTACAACGAATAATATATGTACTGAGCTTAGTATTCTAAAATATTCCCTGATGTTTCTGGATTTCGTAGATACCCCGAAAAGAAGCGCTTAACAAATATTTTTCTCTGACATATAAATTGAAATAAGTAACGGATCCAATCGCATATGGCTTTTGTCATATGTACGTCGACAAAATGATGACTTGGATGGAAAAAATCAAATTCAACTGCAATACTTTTATGATATTTTTGATTCCTCATAGAGGAAGCTGTTTTCGTGAGAATTTTGATGTTAGGAGATTATAATCTAAATTATGAGCATAAATTGAATGTAAATTATAATCTAAAGTCAAATGAATCAGTTATCAAAAGGACGAAGAATATGAGCAATAAATTTATGTTTGACATGCGAGAAATTCGGTATTTCATAGCAAAATAAGTCATGCAAATATGAAATAACTCTATATTTAGAGTTGCATTAATGGAACGATTATTCTTCAAGGTAGAAATGTTTCATTCTCGAAGCACAACTTGGATCTGAACCAAATAGTACTCAGATTCCTGCGTAACCGACATTCTTATTAAAATAACTTGTGAATAGACCAAATATTATTTTTCGATCGAGCTATTCGTACAAGAATATATCGATAACGTAGGACCCTAAATGGCAATTATCTCAGATACAAAAGTTGTCCTTAACAAATAAAAACTTTCTATCTTACAGAATTGTCGTTTCATTGACGCAGCTTTATAATATAAAGTTAAATAATATCAACAGCAAATTGATATAAAACAATTACTAATTAATTTATTAATATTCTTCGCGTTTCTTCACAGGGAAAAGGGAGATTAATATAATTTCCTGTCATTTCTGAACGAATCTTTAAATTACGAACTCAACTTCGTTTCTCTATTCTCTTTAGACTCCCTGATTCTTCTTATTTCATAGAACCCACCGCAGAAACGAGACACACTGCAGATAACTCTAACACAGAATACCTTTCTTCAGGATCATCGACACCGAACTTTCACATTTTCCAACAAGTTTCCCGTGCCTAGACATCTTCCCTATAGCGTAAACAATAGATGTTCGCCTTCATACTGGACGCTCCGTTATGCGGTGGTTAGGAGTTGAGAAATTGGAAATTATCCTGAGCAGAAAATCGTATAGGTACTGCTGGTGCGCTGCATAATCTCGGTCGAACACCCCTCAGTATGGGACAAACATGCGTAAACCCCTAAAAACGATCGTATCGAGTAGATGGCCTGCAGTCGTGCTCTACGATCTGTGACTCGTATACTCTTTGACTTGACGGGACTTGGCACTATTTCTTATTCTCTCACCTGCTCACAGTTCGAAATCCCTGCAATAATGGATTTTTTTTAGGTGGGCTAGGGGCTGTTTCAACGAGTCACACGCACGAGACAGCACCCCCGCCATTAATTCAAGCTCTACACTCTATTTCACACTGCGAAACCTGTCTGTATAACGTATATATGGCTTGGGCCTTCAGTGGAATAGAGAAAAGACGATTTCACGACAATGCGAGAAACTGAGGCTCGGCACACGATTCAACGAAGTCGAAGAGATGACATTGTGGCTGTGAAATAAGGGTAGAACGAAGGGCGAGCCACCCAGAAGCCTCAAAGGATGGATGCTGGGCCCAACAATGATTTCACGAAAATTTTGACGGTCCTAGGAAATAGAGAGAAGGCAAGCTCTGTCGAGGAAGTCGTTAACGGACCAAAATCTTATTCTATGTCAGCCATCGCTTTAGATATTTATTGCCATTTATGGGTGCTGTTGTGTATACGTGCCTTCGACATTCAGCAATACGCGAGGTCATTCCCCGGAGACATACGCGTGGTTAGTTCTTCTTGGGCTGCACACGATGTAGGATTGTAAAGAAGAAGAAGAAGAGCTAACACGCATTCTGGTTCTGCTGATAGATATATATATCTTGTTTAGATTTTTTAATTCTTCAGAGACGTTCTGGTACTGTGCAGTATTTTTCACAGCAGTATATGCGAACTTCCTCCCTTTCAAGATCACACTTGGCAGGAGTAGAAAAGCCAACACAATAGTATTCAGGTTTGCGTGAACATCAGGAACGAAAATATGGGCGGAGTATGGTAAAATTCTCAGTGGTTTCCGCTTTCATTCACAATGGTTCCCCACGACTCTCATGATACAAACCGATTATTCAGGACCACCACGGGAGTCACGATCGATAGAGATATAATTGGTCAATTTTCAATTTTACGTAACTTAACATTATCGCGACCGCAAGTTTGCAAAAAAACGTTTTACGTTTTTGAAAATTAGTCAACAAACGAAGACCTAAATGCAATAACTTTCAAAGGATTCTCCGCAATGTCATTTGGATATATGAAATACTAATAACACAGGATAACATAGCAAAATTATTCATTTTACGATTTTGACCTGACTCCCCAACCCCTTAATCTGTCAACGATAGTGGTTCGGCAGAAAAAAATTGGCTGCTGCATTCATAAGGAAGAAGAAGTCGTCGCTTCTGCGCTCGGTGATGTTTGAACGGGACGTTCGATGGGTCAGTGCCGGTTTGCCGGGCTGGCTAGCGCGCGAGATCGTAAATCATCGAAGGGCAAAGGGAAATCTAGCAAACCACACTACCGGGCCGTAAAGTTTTACGGTGTTTGGCCCTTAAAGGTCGACTCGAAGCGGGGATTCTTCGGTATGTATGTACACGTGGTGTATGCTGAGCGGATGGCGTGCGGATTCTCACTCCCGCGCCCCTTGTAATGTACTAGTCCCTCATCACGGTCGTATAAATCTTGACGGAAGTGAAACTTTTCGAGCTCGGATGTCGACTGTCTGTGTGTACACAGTCAGCTTGTCCAGCAGCTCTCTTGCCGATCAGTGTTTCAACAATATCGGTCGACTTCAGCATTGTCCAAATGACTGCTCGTCCTCGGCAGCATCGAACGGCCAACCGATGTTGGAACGCGAGGAACCACCGAACGTGATATACGATCTTATTAAGATACTTGATTTACAGTGTCCCTTAAGCGCATTGGCCGCGGAGTCGAAATGGCCGCGAGGCACTGGCCGGGAAGAGAAAATCGACTTTCTCACGAAGCTTTTCCTTTTTTCTAAACTCGAATTTTTTTTTAATCTTACTAAGTGACGCGAAATTGCGACAAAAAGCGTCGAAGAATTTACGAGGAAGGTGTCAAAAAATGAGAGCGTTCAATTTTCCTTGTATTTTTTAACCTTGGATTATCTTTACACTTTAACTTCCTGCATCGTGACTTGAATTTTTTTCAATCCACGTACCAAGAGACGTAAAATTACGACTAAAAGTGCGGAAGAATTTATGAGGGGCGGTACCAGAGGTCGCAAAAATGCAGAATGACCGATTTTTCTTCCATTTTTCATCCTCGCAGTTCTCAGAATAACGTACCTGCCGCTTATTCATCTTCTTTTTACACTTCATCTTCTCGATGTATAACAACGATTAAAATCCTTTTGTGAATGATCGTTTGAATTTAGTGAACTTCGAAAAGACTTCTCCTTTTTCAAGGGGATGATCAAATAAGACGGCAGAGGGAGTCGAAGAGTCGATTTTTGCATGTCATCGCAGGATCATTAAGGGGAGATTGAAATCGATTTTCCTCTTGAAGAGTTGTTTCATGCTTAAAAAGCTTAACCAATCGAGAGTCGAACGATCGTTTGGTTCTTTCGTTCAAATCTCCGTTCAATTTTAAATTATTATCACGACGAGGAAGATGATCCCTTCAGGATTTAACTTTTTTTCAATATTTACAGAGTAGATCTGGTGTTACCTGGCGCAGGGTTTACATCTCCCTTGTCATGATATATAAAAATCTGCAAAAAAATTCAAAAGGCGTGTGCAGGGACACTCTAAATATCTCTGAAGTCTTCGGAGGTGATTTACCGATTTTAGTAAGAAGCGTGTTTTTTTTTTCGATTACAAAAATTATTTTAAAAATTGCTTACGAATGACCGTTGATAACGGTATTCTGCTCATGTTAAATAATCCACAAATTCGAAAATAAAAAATTGTAAAAGTACAATTTGTTCGATATTTAAAAAGTTATAAAGAGTAATAAATAAAAATTTCTTAACATTTGTCGATCGAATGATTATCAAATCTTGTTCATTAGTGTACAATCATATAAAAATAATAGAAACGTTCTCAACAAAATCATTTATACAGCAAGCCGAGAATAAAAAAATTACGCTAAGTAGACAAATCAAGTAATTAATGATGAAAGAGAATGCGCGTTCACTTTTAAATTCACTGCACCTACTCATAATAATAATAGTTCAACTTGTATTTTATCTCATTGGCCTTTTTCATCACTGGAACAACATTCGTCACGATGGCGCGAACGTGAAATTGTAGGCACCGCATTATTGGAAAACATAGCGCAGCACCAAGCCACATCATACATCAAGCTGTCGATTGTAAACTCTCGGCACAGTATATAGTAAGTCAAGTATAGACAAAAGGAGTTCACCAGTCACATTGCTATGTCGACAAGACACAGGCAAGACTTTGTTGTACAACCAAACAAATAACAATTCCGTCAGATATAAACTATTTAATATTTACATGGATAAACAATTGGTAACATTTCGTAAAAAAGATTAAGAACGACACTCGGATTTTTAGGGCCAAACATACATCAAATGATCATGCACTGTACATTCAAGTAATTCGGAGACTTAATGAATTAAAAGATAAACTTTGACAGACGTGGTATAAACATTGATACGTTTTTTTTTCAATTCCGTTATCTAAACCTTATTCCACGCATATACATTACATAAACCTTTGAATCCAAATCATTAAACGGCTATAAGAGTCGTAAGCGGATCGCCATTGCAAATTTTTGTATTCCTTATTATCGAGAAACATAATGAATTTATTTGTGTGATACACATAAACCGTTTCCACGTTATCGATATTATGTTTAATAACAAATGACATATTTTGATTGACAGAGCAAATCAAACTGTACAGCACCGAACCTACAGGTGAATTTATGAAGGCTGAGTGAAGATACGAGTTGGCAAGCGAGGCAAGAAGATCTCCTCACCTTCCGAGCACCAGGCGCAATGCGTCAAGCAGGTAAATCATTAGACGATTTTCGTGTTCGAAAAGAGGCAAGAGACCCCTGCCGTTTCGAGCATTAGTTCATCTGTCTCTTGCTTCGCTTTGCTTTTGCGTCGACTTTCAACCACTGAATGTTGTATAGCGGTGTATATACGTATGTTTGTACGGCACGGGCTGCTGTTCTCGTTTCTGTATATCTATCTTTATTTCTCTAGTCGAGTTTGGTCTTGGTCAGCGCGCCCGATGGCCTAATAATATATGAATCCCACGCATCGAACCCGCAGCACCACGGGATACAGCAAACGACATGTGTTTCTCTGATGCCTTCTCTCCCCTTGCGCGTTCTACTCTTTTCTCTACTTTATATTCGTCTTGTTCTTCTTCATCGCCTCCCTTTCACTCTGCGCACCCTTACGCTGCTCACCCTCGTACCCTGTATGCTTCTTTTTCGCTCTCTCTCTCTATCCCTCTTTCTCTGACTTTGCACCTTTCTGACAATTCGTAGTCTCTAAAACTACCGGAAAACTTCTTTCACCGCGTATTGCATTATTTCATGGTCCTTGATGAAGAAAATTGCCCACTCCCATGCTCGATATTCGACAGGCGCGACGAAGGCCATGGCAATCGTGCCGCCAGTCAACAAAATCACCCTCTCGCGTGCCAGATGGAATTTATTTTCTCGTTCGAAACCGAATGCAATCAGCGATATCATTTTGAAATTAATATATATCCATTGTGTGAAGAAGAAAGGAGAGTAACATGCTACAAATTATGTGGACCTACCTCACTTTGACTTTTGTAAAAGCCCAATGAATTTATTAAATTCTATATTCAGTAATTGAATTGTAACTCGTGATATTTTTTATTAAATGTAATTTTATTGTATACACATATATATTATATATTTACCGATCACAGCAGGGCGATAAATGCAGGATCACAGATGGATCTAATCATATTTACCGCACATACGGTACATTAATATTCTGTCAAATATTTTTATACTGAGAGAAAAATACCGAAAAAACAACTAAGCTGCGATTTCGCATAGCAAAATAAATGTCTAATTAATGCAATGAAATACTTTTCTGATCAACAAAATATTTAATTAAAAAAATGTTTTGTTCGTTCGATCACCTAAAATATTTAGTACGCTTTCCGCTATCGAAGATTTAGTGGATTTTACACAGAACGCGATTTATATTTTATATGTTATATTTTATATTATACATTTTAAACTTTTCTTATAACTATAAATGTTGACGCTCTTCTCAAAGAATGCAGAAAGGTATAATTCTAAATTCCTACCTACCGTACTGGAGTTTACGTGAAATATTTTCCCACGTAATTAATGCTTACTAATGTGAGCCCGAGGCTTCATTTTCAACGGGATTATCCGCATCACAGATTTCTCTCGCTCGTGCCCCACCAGTTTCGATTTTGGAGATAAATATTTCATATTGTATAATAATAATACGAGATCGGTAGCATCGTACAGTGACAATGATAAAGGGACTATGATATGTCGTGGTAGAATGCATAACATTACGTACGCGCATGAATACAAAATGTTCATGATGTTAGGGCCTCCCTCAAACCCCGAAATCCTGTTCTCCACGCGGCATTGAGTAAACATGACATTAGTCCCAAGAGCACAGAGGGAAAAAGGGACTCTTCCACCCTCGTCTTGTCTATCTTTTGCCTCTCTCGTTTATGTTGTATACTGGCGATAACAAATGCGCGGCGATATAAAATAATAAGCCTATTAGTCACAGGGTCACGCGGGGGCTACGTGCTTCGTATAAAAGCGCTGCAGCAGCACGAGCCCCCGAACCCAGTATAGAAGAAGAAGAAGAAGAAGAAGAAGAAGAAGAAGGAGAAGGAGAAGGAGAAGGAGAAGGAGAAGGAGAAGAAGAAGGAGAAGGAGAAGGAGAAGGAGAAGGAGAAGGAGAAGAAGAAGATGAAGAGGAAGAGGAAAATGAAGACTATGACTATACCTACACACCCCGGCAGCAACAGCATCACCCATGGTCCCGCAGTATTCAACCTCATCCGGGATTTATGGTACGTCCGCTCATTCATAAAAATATTATTCAAATTTAGAACGTCTAGACGTGGTGCGTTGGGGACCTGATACGAAGAGAGAAAAGAGTACGCCTGATCCCGAATCGGGACTTTTTAACAGGCCCTCCATTTTTTTCTCCTTCATTGATAATCAATTTACGCGCCAAACGAAAAAAATCTCGTTGATTTTTGGAACAAACACGCTTTGAATAGATCGAGGTTATCACTTTTCCTATTTTTACTTCCTCATAGAGACAGCTTTGCTTTAATGAAAAATAAAAATGGAAATTTTAATGTCAGGGTGCTCAACATACTTTTAAACATCTAGAACTCATATTTAGAAAGAAAGTTTGGATACACGAAAGGGGGTGCGTGTGCACCTGTGCGTGTGTGTGTGTATCAGATTTGTCAAATCTTGAACCTCTATAAATTAAGATTCATCAATCGAACTTAAATTTCTACGCGAGTAGACGTTACGTTTCTTTATTTCTTATTATATTGATTATATTGACTTATTATATAGTAGTAGTAGTAGTAGTAGTAGTAGTAGTAGTAGTAGTAGTAGTAATAGTATTTTTATTGATTAAGGTTTTACATGTGTGATTGTGTTACATATTCGTATTAATACGTATTTGGCATATAAAAAAAATCATGTCACATTTAAAAGTTCGTAGAAGTAGAACATTTTCTTGTATCACAATTTTTTTATTCCACTTACTCCCTGACGTAATAAATTGGCATGAAAAAATGTTATTCCGAAATAGATAAATAAAAAATCTTAAAAAAACTTCAGTAAAAGTACCGTCAACTCGTACAAAATTGCAAAATTTGATAAACACTAAAAGGCTCGAGGACTAATTGACCGAATTGACAACAATTCCTAACATTGAAATGAATCATCATACGAACCAAAATTCAAAACTAATATTTTTAAATATAAAATATTCGGCGTACGCAATTGCTCTTGAGTCACAGACAACCGTTGAGATAAAGATGACAAGCGAGAGATAATATGTGATGACCGAATAGAGAATTTGGGAGAAAGTGTGTAGAACGATAGTGACGACGGCCTGCCGAAGTATCGAAAAGAGAAAATCGAACCCGGATTGTTCTGATACTGAGTAAGATCGAATTCGGATTATTCAGGTACTGAGTAAGAGCGCTGTTCACTGCGCTGATGTCACATATCTATTCTTTTTATTCGAATCGTCTACTTACATACAAGAGAAGCATCGTTACACACCTCCATTTAATGAACTCGACGTCTTCGTCGACTGTACAAATGAGATGGGTATCAGGTTACGCAATTGTAATGGAGCGATGCGTGTGTACCTCGTTGGGTTTTATTTACGTATATACCTTGCTGGGCTTTCTATGCTCCAGCTGTACAATTTGTGCATATGAGGACGTGTTTTTGTAGGCCCGAATACTACTGATGCCGTCCGATGACCGGACAAAGAATTTGAGGAAGTATGTAGAATGGTAGTGACGATTGTCTGCCGAAGTATCGAAGAGAGAAAATATATAGTGATCACCGTGGATCGAAGCTAGACTGTTCTGATACTGAGTAAGAGCGTTAACTACTGCGCTGATGTCACCTACTATATACATATATTTATCTCATTCGAATCGTTTACTAACACGGAGAGAACAATTTTGTTATATTAACAGAAATTTAACTAGCCTATCAAATATTTTGTTCATATAATGACAGCAAATGCATTTGCTATTATCTATATCAACAAATATTTGTTGGCCCAACAAAATCATTTTTTCCGTGTATATGCAAGGCAGGCATCGTTACAAAGACAATTTAAATATATATCATATGAATGATGAGCTTTTCGTAGCCTTTGTAAGCCTTTGTATTATGCATATATGCTAATGATATGGAGAATTTGTAGCGTTTCTGTTTGCGTAGAGGGGTCATCGAGCTGCAACTGATGAATCGTATAATGCGATAAGACTATGACACTGGCTTCGTCGCGGTTCTTCCCAGTCGACTCGCTGACGTCGCATGCGCTACATTTATCTCTGGGAAGTACCGGAGTTTCTAATTACGAGTCTCGCAGGCGTTCCGTCAATATATAAGACATACCGCGCATAGCTAACGATATTCAGATTGTAATTTCTTCTCGCAGAGTGTAGCACGCACCGATCAGAAGGTAAGTTAATTTCACATGTTTTGTCTCATAAAAAAAAACAATACGCGAAATATACTAAAAAAATATATTTTTTATATATCTGCCGGATATGTCTCAGATGTAGAATAATTTTTTCGATATTTCTTGAACGTATCTTGCGCCGAAAAATGTTAGATATCGTTTATATATTCGTATCGACGTATTTTCTTTAATTTCGAGTGGGCTGTTTCATATTTTTTAAATTCGCATCACTTGATCATAATTGATATAATTTTTTGAATATCGCAGATCATTTAAAAAAAAATGAAGTTCACGATGATATTCGTACTTTTTGCGGCGATCCTCGTTGCTATTTCCGCCCTGCCTTCCCCTCGCCGAGTGAGACTTCCACCACCCAGCGGTGGAAATCCATCATTCCCAGGATACGGATCATTCAACCCTAGAGGGGTAAGTATCATTGTTACGTTCTCACATTTTTCCACAAGAAAATTTATTATTTCCAAGCATTTGTCTCAAGGTTCAACTATTTTTTATTTACACGTTCGATACAACTCAATGTCACTACATTTTATACCATTCGAGATCAATCGGATAAAAGATAATGTTAAGTCAAATATATTTTTACGTTAGCGACAAATGAAAATTTAATTAGTCGAGATTTCAATCTAATACATTTGATTAAATTTAACTTTTTCACTGCGAGTGTAATAAATACTCAGTTTAATTGCAATCCAGCATAATCTGCTATCGACATCGTTTAAGCCAATTTTTTACGATTAATTATACTTCAGGATATCAATTTTCATCGTTAATCAGGCCAGTTTACAGTTTTTATCGGTAATTTTTGTCCATTTCTTCTTCATCGAGTCGTAACAATCACCAACTGTATATATTCGATATGTACTCGATAGACAGTTGAAAATTTAATTTTCTGTTTTTATATATAGCGCCGTTCTCTTGACGACGGAATGATAAGTGTGGAACAACCTGTTGGCAGTGACCCGAACCTTAAAGTTCACATAAGCCAATAATTATCGGACGATCGGTATACGGATGCATTGAGGTTGACGACAGTGGCACGAAGACGCCGCACTCACCATCTTGAGTCGACTCTAGAATCCAAGATTATATCATTTCCGGTGTTAGATCCGGAAGTTTGATCGACGCAAAGGTTGACAAAATACGCAAAGAATTGAAGATCGATTAAGGTTCTTATTTTAATGGAACTTTCGGATACTCAATGGCTAAACTGCCAGAGTCAACACCACATTTATTGTACGACGATGTCACGAAACACGATCTATATACTTTTAAGGTTTTATATTTATTATACTTTTACGAGCTCTATCCGGCATCCGCAGCCAACTCACACAACTAATGTATCACATTCGCACGTGGGCACAAGAAAACTGCTGAAAAACTGTGCCATACGCAGTTGGCCGTTTCAACAGAGATTGGTGTTGCTACAGGGAATAACTATACTCCAGAAAAATAACCTCCTGTTCCATAATTTTATACGCCAGCTAGTATACTTGTAAGCAGTCACCCATCCGAATAACGGCAGCACAAAGTGCTGATTCATTCGGGGGACCACCGAAGCTGCACTCCAGCCGTGCATCTACCAGTGTCCTTAGTCACAAATCATGAGTTATTTATTGAATAAAATGTTATTTAAACAAATGTTTCAACTTTTTTGCTTCCTTATAAAGAAAACTTTGTTAACATGAACATACATTTTTTTTCGAGATTTCAACATAAGGTTACTGAAAAAATTATCGTGAAGAAAATTGGTTTGGTAAAAATGTCCGAAAGTGTGCAGGCGCGTGCGCGTATGTGTGTGTGTGTCAAAAAACTCGCGAATGGTTAGAGAAACGTATCTACAACTTGACAGATGTAAAATCATAAACCATTTTCGATTTTGTGATTATTATTAAAAATAAACTTAATAATTCATTATACAGTTCATTTACTTATAATTCAGACATTGTTTTAAATTTTTTAAAAATATGTTCATGAACGATCGAACTGCCAAAAAATTTCGATTATAGAGCCAATCAGTTGTTCATAATTGTAAAGACGTAATAGCATGTATGGAATTAAATTAGGTTGAAACCGTGATAAACGTTCGTATTATTTGATATTTCGAACTTTTCGAGAATTTCGACGAGTACGAGATTCTAGAAAATTTTAGATTTTCATTTTGATAACTCTTGAATTAAAAAGAAAAATTAACTAATATTTGTAGAAAAACAAGCTTCCTCTTGAAATGTTTTCTTAAAACGTTTCAAAGTAGAACCTTGCATGATGCTTCCTCATTCCTTTGGTTCATTATCCACTCAGCTTCCTCTACGAGAAAACAACAATTTTGATTAACGTACTTTCTCATAGAGAAGACTGTGTGAACATCGGTTCCAAAGAATGAAGAAACAACTTGCAAGGTTTCACTTTGCAACTAAAAAAAAAGTAAACTTTTCCGTTTACTGATTTTGTATTTTACTTCTTCGTAGAAAAAGTTATCATGGAAAGAAATCTATTCGAGAATATAATGTCAGTACACTCGAAATACTTTGAATGGTCCAAAAAACATATTTAGAATAAAATGTCCAGCAATATTTTCATTCGACAAACTACTTTTTTTACTTCAAAGATGAAAAATTCCCTTGCAAAAAAGAAAACCCCAACATCACGAATCGAGATGACCGAAATATGCATTTTCGCAAAGTCAGATACTGGATTTGATAAATATTTGATTGATTTTGTATTATTATCCTTCGAGTAGACATTTTTTAAGGTGCAGTAGAAAAAAATCATACACAGATGAGAAAAAAAAACACTCGAAAAAATGCATTTTGAGTACAAATTATAATATAAAACAAAACGAAAGCAAACAAAAAATATATGTGTATACATATATATTAGATTTCACTACAATTTACTGATTTTGTATTTCCTCTTTCAGGCACAAGATCAAGCGAAAATGGAAAGTGGTATGACGACGGTTGAGAAGCTAAACGAGCTTCGTATTTCCAGCTTCATAGTCGTTGTCGACAGGATCTGGTACAAAAGATGTCGCATAAAGTGCGTGACAAGTGCGACCGGTGAAACGTTTATTTTATTATTTTTGTGTGCGTGTGTGTGTTTTTATTTTCTTTTCATAAGGGAAATTAGGCTCGAATATAATGACGAGAGGCACGATTCTATCCTGTCAGAGATATTTTCTGTTCTGTTCAGGAGACGACGAGCTTTTATTTGTCGTTTTATATTGTCATTTCAATATTCGATTCAGCTCAGCCCGCTGGTACTGAATGCGAAAACCGTGAGCCACTCGTCGAGGTGCTGGATCCGAGAGAATCTCTGGAGCACAGAGCCAACACACGGAGACAAGTTATTGGCATTTCTCCTTTACGACATCGACTTCATATCACGACATTCTTGCCAACTCCCCGCACGCGTTTATACACATATAAATATATATATATTTACATACCTTATTCCGCATATACAGTATTATAGTGTATTTCACGTTTATAATTTATGCATCGTCGACTATACACACGATTATTTCGCAAGATAGTAGAACCTATATATAGTGCATGGGTTTGCACGTGGGACGTGAAAATTATGAACTGTCGTACAGCCCGAAACAAAAATATATATTATCCTGGGTACCGAAGCATCGCACCGTGCCACCGTCTTCACGGTCGCACGAGAATTATGCACTTTTGAACGAGACGTTTCTCGCACCCCCCTTCTCCTCTTTTATGTAGCTTCTATTCACGTATTTTCTGCTCTTCGTGCCACACACAAAATTCACGTTGGTGCCCTGTTGCTCCTGCTCCTTCCGTCGCCCACGCTTACATCTTGATTCTCGCGCGTATTCTTTAGCATCATAAATAATTCTCACATTCGTGGAAGCTTTATCGTATTATTCTCCTTCTCCTTCTCCTCGAGATCTTCCGCCACTTTTTTATTTTCACTCTTACACATGTTTTGCTTATGGATCGACATTTTGATCGCCGGAATGAACCTCTGTACCATCATTACTAGTGAAGATACTTTGTGTTAACTGTTTGTCGTATTTTTATGAAAATTTCCTATTTTTAAGGCTTCTCTGTATGTAAAACTTGATACTAGCCCTAAATTTTATTAATACCGAAACCCTCGTCGTTACACATTTATCACGTACGATAATATTCTTTAAAACTGTTTACTAAACCCCTGAACTTGTCAACCCTCGCTCTTTGTAGCTTGAACCATGTGTGCACAACGAACACCTCTAGACTCTCACCCTGCATGTTTAATCCCTGCATGCACGGCTCAGCCGAGCCCGTGCTATGCGTATACATAATAAATAGTTTGTACGTACTATACCGCGCTGAGATTAAATTATTCCCGCTGTGCCTTCGTAATCCACAAATTTGTATTTGGGGATTACAGCATCAGCTTAAAGAAAAGCCATCGCTATCTGCGTTACTTTCATCCAACCTGTCCCTCTAATTTCTCAATTAGAACGAGAACTCGACATTTCATCAGTATTCTGCTATTCTTTCACATTAATTTTATCAATTCGTATTTCACTATTTTAATAAAAACAAATTCTAATAAAAACACCTTGATATTTAAACAGCTAGAGTTAGACCATAGCCCCTATAGTATCACCGTAGTTATGAAAAGAAAGTATTTACTGTAACTTTCATTCAACAAATATCCAATTTCTTAAATTTCTTAATTAGATTAAGAATTCGATATTTTATCGAATAATTTTTTATTCTTTATCATCAAAACGGTACGAGACAGATTGCGGAATTTTCTCATCGCGTTAAATATCTCTACCGCGTTTAATCTTTTAGGTAAAAGACGACAATGATAAGTTGTAGAATGGTGAGACGCTGACCTTTTAACCGAAAGATCCATCGTAGCGACGAAATTTGCATCACAGCTTTTGTTGCTGATCGAGATATAGTATATCGTCTTAATTTGACCGATTCGTATTTTACTTAACTAGGTAATACATGCGCGTTAAAGTCCGCACCCGGATTGCCGCCTGCGTTCCGGCGTTCTTGTATAGAGTTGAAAGGTTAAGGAGGGTGGAGCGTTAGAGAATTTTTATTATTTTAACGCCAGTAGAAAATCTCATATAGATTAATTCTTAAATTAGTAGTATGCAAAATTTGAAAGAGATTCACCGTTTAGCCGCCGAGCTATTGACTATGCAATTTGAACTATTTAACATTGCTCTTATGGAAAAGTCATAGCCTTACGACATTCAAACTGTATCTGAAAAAATTTGGTAAGAGATGTTTGTTCAAAAGATGTATCAATGACAAGATGATACTATCGGGAAACGTACATTCAAATTGCCAAGGAATTCACCGTCTAAATTTTGAGCTAGCACGAGTAGAAGGAATCTTCCAGCTTAAAATAAATTTCGGCACGATCGGAGTTCCGTACATCGGACCTCTCGCTTCGGAACTACTTGCCCCGCACCGCACACGCCACCGGACCAATCCTCCGAGAGCCTAGCGCTCTACCCTCCTTAAGGGAACTGTAGTGCCCGTCTTCTTACGTCAGATTGGACACTGACGTAAATTTGCTTTCTTAATGATTTTTCTGGGAAACGAATAAAACGAAAACCAAATACTTGACATTGGGACCTTTTTAGCAAGTAAACAATTTTAATTAAAAAAATCCAATTAAAATACGTTACTAGTTAAATAGTAGAGTTACAATTAATCCCGATCTTTTAATTAATGAGAAAAATGTTCTCTTTAAATAATCTGCTATAAATTGTACCATTAGATGAACAGAAGCTCGAAAAGCAAGTCGCACACATGTTTTTTTTACTTTTTCATTCCTCATCAGTCTCTACACTTAGTAAATCTCCCCTCCTTCCCCCTTTTATATTATTCGTTCTTTCATTATTTTTTCTTAATCGTCGAGAGAGCCAGAGAGCAGAGAGTACACGAGTTGGCGCGTG
This sequence comes from Cylloceria caligata, assembly GCA_963942595.1. NCBI lineage: Eukaryota > Metazoa > Arthropoda > Insecta > Hymenoptera > Ichneumonidae > Cylloceria > Cylloceria caligata. Next base: position 7,854,735 of record OZ012706.1, on the reverse strand, counting down.
GTTTTCTTGGTTTGCTCGGGTTGCTCGGTTTGCTCGCGATACGGGGGGTACCGTATTGCACGTGGGGGGTACAACGTCCGACATACGGAGACCAGGCCCACATATACCTAAACGCTCAGTGGCTGCTATGAAAGTGCGCGAGCGCGCGCCCAATGCCCATGGGCCCTGGTGCGGTACCCCCGTTGGCCCTTGAATAAAAGCGAGATGGGGGGTCCCACGGGGTAGCTCCCTTTCCTCTGCGGTACCTCGTCCCTGTCGTCGTTGCAGCTTCTGCTTCTGGTTTCATCCCCCCACGACGATCTCTCGCTGGGCGGTGAACAGCTCGCCGACGGAAACACGAGTGCCAAATGCGTAATGATCGCTAAACGAGACTCGATGACACCCCGTCGTCGACGCGACGATACGCAAGGGCCCGACGACTATGACCTGCCTTCGCTGTAACTGGAACCAAATGGTACCGATGTATTGTAAGCAACGCAATAATATCATCAACTATTCGACACGCAGTTGTCACCAAGTCAAAAAAAACTTGTCATACACAAACACGGTCCAGTTACTATTACACAGACAGAAAAATTTCGTGTAGCCGATAAGCATTTTGTTCATTTACGTGTCATTTTTATCAATAAACTAAATTTCAATTCATCCAATCGAATAGTAATAATAATTATATTTAACATATTAATTATGTAATTAATATTTTATTACAAGGAGAAAAGAGATTAGAGAGCTAATAATCGGTAGACAAAACTTATCTTTTATACTCTATGGAAATCGGTATTTATTATATTAATGGAATATTTAATTACATTAAATATGTCAATTAATAATTAAATGAATAAAAAATTATTTTAGCTGCACAGAAAGAAGAATATAATAAAAGTGACCTATATAAAGAACCTGTATATATAACCTAAGAAAAACTGTTAATAATTGGCTGGCAGTATTTCGAGTGGTGCCACCTGTCAACAAGTGTGAAATTTTCCGATACTTTTTGCGACATTTACGCGAATTATTCTTAAATATTAAGATTTTTTTTAAATATTGCACTCATTTACAGTAGTTTTAACCAGCCATATGATCATTTTTAGTTAAACATTTTCTGCGCAGTCAAATTATTGGGTGGGTGGTAATTATCGTACCACTCATCCAGACCATAAAGTTTGACTTTCCACGGATTCTTTTTCAGGCCCTGGCTTCATCAGGCGAAAGCGAAGTCAATGACATACACGGTGATCCTGTCAATTCGAGTGCGGCATTCGTGACGACGTCAAGCTGGTAATCACAGTCGAAAATTTTCCGTCCGGTCGGTGACGAAAGTAGCGAGAGGGAGACGGAGACCTGGTTAAACCCACGTAGCCATAGGAGGATCACCAGGTGCGTTATCCCTGGGGCAGTTGTTTGCGAGCATCAACGGCCGATGCGCGAGCGCTTTGCTCTCGGCGTTCTCCCTCAAAAAGTCGAGGAGGCTTCGGCGCGAGCGACGCGACGGCCGATCGAAAATTACAGAGCAGAGTAGAGAGCGCGATGATGCCTCCCAGGGCGAGAGGGCCATTCAATCCGCGAAAAACCCGGGAGGCCGCGACGTTGACAATGCTCACCCCCCACGGCATCGTCAAGGTATTTGCGGGGGGTCTTTTGCCCCACTGACGAATTCTCCTCGCGCTTTCTGAACTTCTCTGCTAGCTTTTTGCGCGCACTCCTTTCTTCTCTCATCTCAACGTCGTCCTCACTCGATGCCTCTCCGCATATGCGCAATCTGCCTGTAAATACATGGACGAGTGCTCGCGTGCGTGAGTGCTTTCATCGAGATGAGTATATCTATGTATACGTGATGTCCATGTACAAAGTAAGCATCGCGCACCAGATTGACGCACGGATCCACGTTGAAGGGTCCTACCCGTGTTATATTATTATTCGTGACAGAAACGAGGCAGGGTATCGACGATGGCTGAGAGTAAGTTTCAGCGCATTCAGGACAGCTCGACAGAAGCGCGACGCACGTGCGCCACGCCATTCCCTCGACTACCGCGCTCTCTGTGGTCCTGGATATCAACGACCACAAAGCTGAATCTTCTTCTTCTTGACATGAATTACGTAATTTGATAATTAAACCGTTATTTCTATAGTGTTTTGAATTATAATCAAAGTAATCGAAATCTTGAGTGAGTCTCATATTCAACGCCCGTTCAAATCATCAAATTAAAGATTTCTTTTTATATCTTGACTCCAGTATTGAATGGCGGCACGTTTGTAGGCCTCATTAGTCGAAGGCGCACACGATTCGACTCTTCAAAACATTCCCAGCAGCATGTTGGGTTTATACGATGAAGCTGACTACATGACTATAGTATCTCGTGGAGTTATTTAAAAAGAAATTATATCGAGTCGTTCAGCTTCATTGTAAAGTGAAGAGCTCGTACCGGGACCACCTTTCATGTTGTTCGTCTCGATGGCGGCTCGCGCACGTTTTGCCTTCTGCCCGCAATCGAGTAACGTACCGTCTTGTATCGTATCGTGAAGAAGAGAAGCGTTGAGTTGTCTTCGGCCCTATAACCGCGCACGAGACGTGACGAGAGAAGAGGGCGTATATCATTGTATCGGGGCATTGTTGCACGATGAGAAGGAGCAGATGAGTTTTGCCGCTTTTTTCATCTTGGAGACTCGTCGGCTTTTAGTCATTGTATCTATTCGCCGTGCGTATTTATATCTACTGTATAATGTATATTTATATTTATGAATCCTTCAGCTGTTTCATGATCTCATTCAACTCTCAATAAAATCGTTTGGATCAATTTATTGTTTTCCTTCATTTATCGACGATTGATATATCGGGCAATGAAATAATAAACGGTAGACAATGCGCAAAGACTGATACACTGTTATTTTCTTACTAATAGTCTGGTGGTTTCTTGATAGGAACACCACATTTTGGCAAAAGGATCGACTGTATCGACACAGATTTTTCGGCATCAGTTTCCCTCTACCATCGTGCAATTCAATAGTGTGGCATAACTCGATTACACATGTATCACAGAGAAGATTTACAGGAAATAACGTATACTCTATTGAGTATACGCTGAAATACAATGAATAAAAATATATAATACATAACCGAGTAAAATAAAATGTCAATCAATGGTTGATTAATGGTAGATCAACGAATGAAATGAAACAACTGTGTCATACGGAATCAACTATGAGTCTACCATACGAGTGAACCATAAGTCTAGGATCGTGATAGTGGGCTTACTTTATTGGTTGATCAAGCGTACAATTTTTTTTACTCAGGTAATCATAATATAAAATTTTATATGTTTGTTTAAATTAATATTTGTCAAGTAGTCCCCTAGACGGTGTGCTCTAAGCAAAAAATATGGTACTTGCGACTATTAAAGGTGACAATTAATACTAAGTAAGTGTTGATTCACGAGACTATTTTTATAGTTACCGATTACCGTAACTACCTTCCATTGGATTCACGATTTAAAAAATTCATACAACTATAAGAAAGGTTGCATGGGCTAATGCATGGGTACTAAGGAATCAGTTGTTGTCATTCAATAATTTCCAGAACTACGACGGTTTCTCCGTGTGTACCAATTTCTTTTCGTATATTATCTCTTTGCAAGAAAAAAAATTGATAAACCGTTCGACATTGCGAAGTATTATTGACTAGTGACAGTTACAAACGTTATAGGAGCTCGAGTTAGTCGAGTAAGTCAAGCGTCAAGAAGGGAGTGAACAAAAAAAGATGAGATGTGAAGTAGAGCGCGTGCAGCAACGCGTGCTTTAAGATGTTGAAGCACCAGTAAACATCTGGCGCGTTGAATAAACGAGATCTGCGCGAGCGAGAAACGGCAAAATTCAGAGCGGAGTGAGAAACAGCTCGCGAGAGTCGAGTGGTGAACTTGAGAACAGAAGTGCACTTGGGCGCGAGCCGTACCGGAATAAAGGTTTCTACCTTTCTGAGCTTTCTTTATTTTCTTCTGCACTGCGTGAGTGCCAACGATTCCATGCTTTATGCCAACTACACAATTCTACTGTTTCCGTTTGATTTGGCCGATTTAACGATAGAAGCCCAATGATAGAAGAAATTTATCGGCATGAAGAACTTAATCTTAAAGATTCTTAATCGTGTTTAATTTGAGGACAAATTCATCACTTAAGCTTTAAATTTCTAATACATATAAACGGAGAAAAAAATGTTTAGATGAAGTTACCTGAATTTACTTTGAGCTAATTGAATGCAGTTGAGATAGTTTGATGTAATTGTCTAAAAGTCAAAGTCAGATTAGATTCAGCAATATTCACGGTGATCTTGAGTCAGTTATATCATACGGTTGAACCAAGCTATATTCAGTTAGTTCAACTGCACAATTTGATTTTTTACCTCATGACGATTTTCAATCAGATTGTATATCCTACCGTTCAATCTGGAATTATATGAGGATACAAACATAAAACTGTTAACTGCAATTTAAAGTACAAGACTCAACGATCATTTTCAGTCAGAATGTTAAAAAAAATTTTAATGATACGAAAAACTTCTGTATTTCTTAAAGATTTTTATTCAGATTGTCAGTCCCTCCTATTTCATACTAGATCTTTGTAACATAAATTCTATAATTCGCATCTACCGCACAATTGTACTGTTTACTTTTCATTTGTTCAATATAATGATAAATAATTTTAAAAAAAGATAATTCGCAGAATCTTGAACTTGATCTTCAAGAAATCTGGTATATGTCGGAAGCTCATAGTCTGAGATATGCCAGAGAGAGAGAGAGAGAGAGAGAGAGAGAGGTTCTCTTCGTATCACAAATTCACGAGCGTGTCGTCCACCTCCTCCTTCGCATGTTTCCATCTTGGTCACTTGCGTCTGTCGGCAAGTTTCGTGTCTACCAAGAAAGAAAACGGGTGCTAAGTCACGCGCCGCCCGCGGTGCACGTTGTCATTGCAATCCTCGCGGGTGTGCATATCTCTCTCTCTCTCTCTCTCTCTCTCTCTCTCTCTCTCTCTCTCTCTCTCTCTCTCTCTCTCTCTCTCTCTCTCTCTATCTATCTATCTCCACGTTCGCTCTGCACGCACACGCGAACACTTCTTCCCTCGAAAACACATCTTTGCCCAAGACGTGCATTCCTCTCCCTTGCTCTCTGGATTTCTTGTTTGATAACTCGCCCAACTACACCGAGAATTATATCTCGGAAATGGCATTGGAAAACATATTTAAATAATGTAATTCTAAAAATTAATTAGGAATTTATTAGCAAGCATTTTTTTATTTTTCATTTTGTGTCGAGCATAAAATAATGGAAAGACGAGGCTCCGTAGTGTCCCAGATGAGATGGAACGGATGGCCGCGACTTCCTCGACTCGCATCCGAGCGACGCTCGGACCAGAATGAAATTCCACTCGGTGCTGACTCGTCGTTGCTCAAGGGGGCGATTGAGGACACGAGACGCGCGTGCGTGCGTGACCAAGCCTCTTCCAGGCTTCGTTCAACATGCCGCGAGTCGACGCGCGCTTCGCCAAGGTGGAGGCGCAGAGGTATGAAAAAAAAAACGCAGCACGAGAACTGTAAAAGTCGATTGTCGGGGTAACGCCCAGCTACGAGCTGACCAATCGCCGGGAGGCGATTTCTCACGAGCCTTTCAGATGCTGTCCGCGCTTCGTAGTCTCTTCACTCCTCTTTTTTATTTTCTCTTTTTATTTCATTCGTAAAACAGTCTCGTTATTACAGTCAGCAGAGTGGTACACGGGATAGAAATTTTCTTGTCTCAACGCCATCTTAGATCGCTGTTGGACATTGTAACCCAGCGATAAATATTTTATTGATTTTCTAATGAAGAAACGAGAACATTTCTTGGACTCGTTTTAATCGGAGTCTCGGCGCTTAATTAATGAGAAAATCCCGTCGTTTAATTCAATGTTTATACACAAAAAATTGTCGTACCGCTGAGTATAAATCATGTGCGGATTCGTTACACAGAAATATATTATTTTAATAATATCCATATAAATTAATTGAAGTACCAAGCTCAAGGTTTTCACCAGTGATTCGCTAAGTAGAATGTTAAAATCGCTGTAAGGCTACTTTTATTCGATTCTTCATAGTGCTGAGGCAATAAAACATTTAAGGTAGTTTTTGCGCGGTAATCGGAACGAAAATTTATTCTGACTAGGCGTATTAGAGAAACATAGAAAATCCTATTGACGGCTCAAAATATTTTGGTTCAGATTGTAATTACTGCCAACCATTTAAATCGAATTGCTATAGTAATATTCGTATCTGATACGTTCTCTTGACTGGCTGAACGAGCGTGGCAACGCTGCACGATCCGTCCTGTTGGCTACACTGTACGAATCTATATAACGTACCGTATACTCTTGCGACGTTTGTCAATGAAAGTAAGTTGTGAGGTTATGTGCGGAGATAATATAACAGCAGCAAAATGCCGATTTCCGTTCGATTCAAACGACGATTTAGAAAAAAAAGTGTATTCGAGAAAAGGAAAAAAGCTATAAGGTGTATGAACGAAGCGAAATGGAAAATTCGTTATATATTTTGGGTATTAGGTAAATTATCGTTAGATTACTTTGAAAGTTCGCGCCCTGAGATAAGAGCACCTTACAGGCGCACAGCGCTTTGACGACCACGAATGAGAGCGAGAGATTAGAGAGAGAACAACATATCCGAACTCCGTCTGTTTATAATTACAGTGCGGTGTTGCCGTATCGCTCAGGTTTGGTTACTCGAAACCTTCGAACAATTAAGTGTGCAATATTTTATCGTCAAAACTAGTTAGTCAATTGCTTTGAAATTTGCTGAGGTGATGCGTTATACATCTTTCTTCCTCATAAAAAAATTTAAGAAAAATTGTAAGAAGGATTTTGTTTTTGGAATCGAAAGTGTACCCTGATTATTGCTTAACATAGGTGATGCCGTGTATAAGGATATTTTTCTTAAATTGAATATCTCGGTTTATAAATAGTCAATAATTTCGAAATTTTACCAATGTATTGGAAAAGCGTTGAATAATGAGCAGGAAAAGTTTTAATTATTTTCTAAGAAAGCAACTACCCCTCAAGAACTATCTTTATGTTTCAAAGAAAGTATGTAAGACTCGGTTGAATTTTATAAATGAGTGTATTTTTCGCCTTTTTTTGCTCCGTTATTTTCTTTATAACGATCCTTCGATGCACCGCAGCATCCATACGCAAACAATGAGACTTTACGTCTCGCCGATCTGCGTCAACGTCTTTTTTCATTCACTCACTCATATTCCTCGGTACCCGCCCAGCTTGGCGGTGGCAAGACAGTTAGAATGAACAAAATGCGTTATACTGCTCTCGCAGTTCATATAACGAACTCGGTCTCATTATTATCGCGAGCATATAGGTAAATCGCACAATCGCGTCTCAGGGGTCTCTGACGCGTCGCAGTCGTCGACTAATAGAGTGTAGATGGTGCCGAAAAGTACAAAGAGCGGGCAAGTGAAACGGACAGAGGCAAAGAGCCACATAAAGCGTTGAAATGGCTCCGATATGTCGACGAAAGACGAGGCGAAACTGATCGTGAGAAAAATCTCTCGCTCAGCTCCATAATTTTCGACTTCCGTTCTCATAAAGTCCGCGAGAGTCGACTAACAATGCGAGATTTTTGCTCTGGCTCCGATCGGACAGGAGCAACGCCTTCTTCCCCCATCACTGAACGGTGAAACGGGGCCCCCCAGCGGAGCATCGCGAGCTCCCTTTCTCGCCTTCCTTCCGTTTCATCTACGACTCAAAGCCACCTGGAGCCTACCGTAGGTAACCTGATGCCGCCATTGTCGCAGGTGCCTATTTGTCCCGGGCCCTTAAGAGTCGCCAGGAACAATACCTATGCGCTCGAGTCAAACGCGAATGCATCCGCGAAACGAGTACGACTCTATCAAGAGTATTCTCTCTCTCTCTCTCTCTCTCTCGCTTTTTCATTCTGTACCGATTATCCTTTTGTAAGGAACACAGAGTCAACGATTTTACGCCTCGAGAATCTCAACGACTGTTTTCCCTCTCCAAACTACTTGAAGCACGTGCGCTAAAGTACAGGGCGAGAAGACTGAAGTCATTTTACCTCGAGCACAAACGGATCTATCGCGATTTCGTTAAATGAATAAATTCTTATCGAGATTCGTGCAGTAATCGATATTCCTGGGATTGTAACAGAAAAATACAAAATATTTTGTTGGTTACCGTCATAATTATTAAAGAGGAAAGAAATGATAATTAATTAATTACAGCTATTGCTCAAACTCAAATCGCTCAAAGTTTTTTGTTTACGATTGCACCAAATTGCATAAAAATGTTTACTGCAATGCATTCACATTTTTGTTCCAGTAGTATTTCCATCATGAATAACAAGTACATTTAATAAATATATTAGAAATTATATTTTTCGTATATTGCTTCTTCGTAGAGGAAACTGTTTTCGTGAAAGAAATTTTATCGAGATTTTAATGTCAGGGTACTTAAATAGTCCCAAAACGTCGATAAATCATATTTAGAAAAAAAAATTCTGTGTGCACGTACGTGTATGTGTGTGTGTACGTGTGTGTGCGTGTGTGCGTGTGATGAACTTGCAAAATTGCAATGGATATATCTCGAGGGTGGGTTACTCGATCACCCTGAAACTTTGCACACGGGTCGGAACGCAATCCCCATCAGTTTGTTGCAATTTTCGTCCACATCGCTAACGAGTGTCTCATTTTATGATTGTTTGAATTTATCAAAAGAAAAGAAGATACGTTCTCTAGCTCGTAAATTTTTAACTATCGAGTTAAAATTTAATACAAGGATAGACTAGGGGACAAGGTTCTTTGGTATTGAGTTTGACGAGAACCGATCAAGGCGTTCAAATTTTATAGAATCATGAATTTTAGTAGTTTTTCGAAAATAAAAAAAATGTTCCCTCTTATTTTCGTAAATGTTCATCTATCAAACTAAAACTTGACATACAAATTCGCTAGGGTACAAGAATATTTGTTTCAGAATTTGATGAGAATCGATTAAGGGGTTTAAACTTTGTGAAATTTGCAAATTCACTAAATCTTCAATTTTATTGAAAATTTTAATACCACTTCTTCCACGAAGAAGCTGGAATTGAGATAATTATTCCCCATAGAGAAGAATCTGTGGGTTGACGAGAATTATGAGGAAGCAATATGAAAATTTCAAATTTACACGTATTAAAAATATTTTTTATATGGATTATGAAATATAGGCGAATTTATATATTTTTACATTATTCAGAATATATCCGTCGGATATATCTCAAAATATATGTAATATATACAATTTTTTGTAAAAAATATATTCAATATTTGTTCAAATATATGTTTTTACATAAAATTTTTTTTCCATGGGACTTGGAAATATTAGATTATTAAAATTTTGTTACTGGAACGTCCGAGCATTTTTACATTTCAACGTGAAATGACGTATTTATGTGTTTAATAAATTTCAAAAACATTTTCAATGGAGACAGTGAGTACCGTTGTAAATTATAAAAATATTCCCTTTGTATATTTTCATAGAATCTCATCGTTGTAGCCTTTGCAATTTCCTTTACGTTTGTAAATTTACAAACTCCGCGAGGATGCTGAACTCACGAGCAGTAAAATCTTAGCGGATCATATTTTTTTATGTGATCTTTCTTACACCGAGGTAGAACAGAGATGCGTTACTGCTGTTATTTATTTCTTATGACGTAAATTTAATATATTTGTTATTTATTTTCAAAAGACGAAAGATCATCGTTTCAATATGTACCTGTCCCGTCGTCAAACACACTTCGATCCCTCATTTGCACGTTTCAGTGTAAATAGCAACAAATAAAAGCTTCGTTGGGTTCGTGAATGAAAATCGAGAATGTAATATTGACCAAAATTAATTTAATTATCGCAAGATTATAAAATTAATAAGTGTTAAGTCGTTTTCAAATAGATCCAGTGTATATCGCAGGCGCAACGATATACTTGTCAAGGCGTGGTGTAGCACGGTTTACATTCGAACGGGGGACTCTCGAAACCCTCCTCGCCATGGGACATCATGCTCCGTACGCCTCGGGGTGCAAAACCGAGCATGGGTCACCGTGCCTAATAACTTCGTATTAGCATTGTCGCGGTGCAACTCAAGGGGATATATTCTCAAGCCTCCTCTCAAAGGTCGTCTTGTGACTCAGTTCTTACTTTCCTATCCCCGGAAAAATAGTAAAATTGACTCAGTTTTTCCCCTCATGACGTATTTTCTTCCTTGAACGATAAAAGTTCCAACATTTGCCTCACAGTGAATTCTCAATAATTGTTTACCGCACACACTGAGAGATTGAACAATTTTATGATAGCAACTATCGAAATTGATAACTTTTAATTGTTGTACCATGCGACTATTTTTATGTTTACCATAGTTACCTTTAATTGGTTTCTCTATAAAAATAATCCATACAACTATAAAAATGATAGCATGAACTAACAATTAATAGTTGTCACTCAATCCCCATGCAGAAATTCGATTAGGGATCTTCTATGGGCCCTTCTAGTCTTCCCCAACTCTTAACGGGGCTTAGAAGGGAAATCTAACAATTGACTTTCTAGGTTCGTCTCACTTGAAAGTATGGGGACTTTATACATTATCTGATTAGGGCATATAAAGGCTGCCTCATTAAACCCCTATTTAACCATCCAACAAAACTAATTTAAAAAGATTTATTCGCGATCAATCGATCGGTTTATCTTAATCCTTTTAATTAGAAACTCCAACTTATCCGACAGAATGGTACATGTTAATCACTGATAAAACCCACGTCAATATTTTGTCTTTGATGGGATTTGAACCTACGACCTTGCGAATTGCTGATTTTACGCCGCGCCTTAACGCAAGTGGCTTTACACATCTTTACAAATATAAATACAATTGTTTAATTGTCTATTTGAAGTATTAAAAATGTAAACACGCCCTGACTTTATATAGTTATGTGATTCCGACAAAAATAATATAAATAAAAGAACCTTCGGTAACTTTACACGGGAATTCATTATCTCAGTTATAACGTGTTGTCCCGATAAAAAATTCCGCGGGTTCTCATAATATTGACGAATGTGTAACACACATATATCGTATAGTGAACTTTTTGTAACGTTTATAATATTTAACCATTGATTCGATCAATATTTAACAATATGTTAATTGACAATCGTTGAGTACCGATTAACAATTGAATATGGAAGTTGAAGGTGCTGTATAGACGATACACTGTACTTTTTGTACGCATAAAACGTTGAGTAATTGTTCATCGATGGATGGTGAAGAATCGTTAATTAATAATCGGTTAATAATTGTTAGTCAACATATTGTTGATGACTGATATTGAGAAATCGAGAAGTCAAGCACTGACAATTCTGTATCTCTTTACTTCTTATTTAACAATTGTACAATAATCCGTACGTTTAATTAAAATGTACCATAGACTAAAAATTATTAACATTGTATATTAACCGCATTCTGTGTGGAGTCAGCATTTCATAAGTGAATTAAGCGAATTCACAACGAAAATAATGTTACGTTTCTAACAGTTTAGTTAACAATTCGATAATTATTAATAAATGCTTATTTTTCCCACTGGAATATTTATAATTCATTGATAATTGCTAATAGACGATAAGCTATTGAGTTCCCGAATACGTCAGGTTTCATTATATTTTTCTGTCTAAGATTTTTCGGGAAGTTTATGTGGGTTGCGGTAAGGTACTAGTTTGGAATCTCTACCGTGGAATCCCTGACGAACCCTAAACAGGACCTCATTGAGGAATCCCTATTGTGGCCACTGTGGATGACCCTATTTGAACCTGGAATTTTATTAGGGAAGCATTTATGGATTCGTACATGATCCTAGTTTAGAATCCCTATTATGGAAATACTGCTAAACCCTAACAAGGCCCTATTCTTAATCGTGACTGCCGGACAAAATTTCTACATGTGTAGTTATCAGAACTACCACGATTTCTTTGAGTGCAACTAATATAGGCACCAACGAAACTTGGTTCGTTCAAACAATTCTTTTTTTCCTTTCATATCTAAGCTGAATCGTAAAGGAATTAGCACAATCTATTATTTATCTTCAATTATTTTTTGACTGTGTCAACCCATTATTTCTTTTTTCCGTACATGAATATAATTGATAATATATTTTAATATATTTTACTTACAAAATTATTTGTATTTGAATTATTTTAAACACGAATTCTTCTATAATACTTTAAATCCCTCGAGACCGGCGGAGCTACTTCCTGACAAGAGGTTTAGCAAAACTTGGTAAGAGCAGAAAATGTAAGTACTGTCTTCAAAGGGGTCGTCGAAGGGCGGAACCACCTTCGTTATCTTGCTCCTTGGAGACACGAAAATTTCTCGCGTCAAAATTCATTAGTGCAATTGCACCTTAGGGATCGTCTTGGTGCACTCGTCAGTTCGAAAAATGTGCAAATTGTCGCATTTACAAAGAATCAATAATAGACATTACTCGCCGCGTTCTATTATTGTCAATAAGTACGTGGTGCTCGCGCGAAAAATAGGAGTGGTACTCAGATTGCAGCGAGTAAACGTCTGCTATTAGTTCATGCTAGAGGTTGTGCATCCGAAAATTCAATAGGCCAATTCGTTCTGTACTCCGGGGATCGTGCAATTCGTCGAAATTTTGCGTTATTCAAAATTCCACGGTTCGTCTCTCGGGTAATTATTCTCGACTGGAGAAATTTGGGTGGCAGGTACCTGCTGCCTCTGCAACAGAGGTTAAATTTCTTTTTTTTTCCTCCTCTTCCTCCTCCTCTTCTTCTTCTTCTTCTTCTTGTATTTCCATAACCCCAGCAGCGATGATTTATGGACTTGTGAAGAGAACATAACGCTTTGCCCTTTTTCACAAGAGAAAACGTAATATATTTTGCATTTTGCACTGCACGTTGCATGAGTCATTGACATCGACATTGATGGTAAGAGTCCTATACCGTACTGTATACAATGACGAGTCATTAATTTTAGTCAATTTCTATACAAAACAAATAAGCGATACGAATAAAACAATTATTGTGAAATAAAAATAAAACAATAAAATTCTCTAGGTTCCATGCTTCTGCGTAATCTCAAAGGACTGGAGGACGGCTGGTTGGTCGCTGGAAAGTACGAGGACATAATAATGGAGGCAAATAAAAATCCGTAAAATATGTGAGTAATAAAAAGTGGACAATAGAGGAGTAAATTAATATTCAGGTGCTGCGGTGCGACGAGGTTGGTCGTCGAGGCGCCTCGATCACCGTTGTTGTCTCTGTTGCAGGACAACTTCGGCTCGGTGAAGGGGTGAGCGCCGTGTGGGCGTGCTTGGAGGGATGAGAGGACGCGAGATCGTGGATGCTGTAAAAGAGAGACAGAAGTCGAGGCAAAAGGTGGTTGAGAGGAGATTCGAGTAGGGACAGTAATTTATCAAGCGCAGATAGGGATCACCGTTGGTCGCGTGTGCCGCACAGCCAAAGTCTTGTCCTATTCTAATCCCAGCTCTTTCCACAGTCGAGATAAGTTCAGAAGAAGAAGAAGAAGAAGAAGAAGAAGAAGAAGAAGAAGAAGAAGAATGAGAGAAGCAAATGAAATTCAAGAAAGCATCGAAGCCTTCGTACCTTCCGAAAAATTCGTAATCTCTCGAGTTTTCTGTTATTCAAGATGTTTTTTATTTTGTTGTCTTTTTTTTAAGTACGCAAGCGAAAAGGTTTTCTTCGGTATCGATGCTATAGATTTCTTTACCTGCAAGCTGAATTTATCGATGTGGAAGTTTTCCTCCTATGGAAGAGGCACCGGACAATAATTCCTCGAGCTCATCGGAGCCAGAAGGCCAAAGTGTGCAAGCGCTCAGCCAAAAATGCCAGACATACCAGCGGGCGCGCGCCCAGACGCCGCCTGACTACGTCGCTGCTGCCGGAGCAACGAAAAATAATAGAGAAGAAAAAGAAGACAGAAGAATAGTTCTCCCTCTTTGCTGACTGTGATACGAAGGGGACACCGAGGCAATTTTATGACGAACTTTTCCTACAGCCGTACAAATTGAAGTTCGGGGGCTGTTCTCTCTCACTACTGATAATTCAATGATATCATGGAGAACGCTGACAATGTATAAATCTACCGGAAAATATGATCAATTTATTAGGCAAATTTTCGAGTGCTTTTCGCAGATGATCCGTCGCTTTCGATAACCTCTCGATCAAGCACGAACCATGAAATTAATCGTGCAGTGTCTAATGGTCAAATTTTTGAATGGGGAAAGGCATAAGTGGCCCTTCTTCACGGTATTCAACGAGTTTGGTCATCAGAGATTCACACACAAGAGGCCAGAATGAAATTTTAGCGCTCTTAATCAAGATTGGAAATTCATTCAGTGATGGAGCGAGATGAAGAATCAAATTTCGGTCTCAACAGCGAATCTCAAGTGTGTATCACGTAGTATACGGAGCTCTTCCTCCTCGCTCGACCTGTAAATGAAACCGCTTTGGCATATCGCGTGCCCGGATGATCGGGATCTCTGGCGGGGGGTCACATCTCCCAGCGTGGTCTGTTTGGCATGCGAGCGGAGTATCAGCACGGATATGGGATACGAGATCGCAGCCGAACTCCTCGCGCCCGCGTCGCCATTAATAAATTGATAATTCATTCGGTATGCGAGGCAACATATTATGCGCGTCAACACAATCGCTCGAATCGAGAGAAAGACGACGATAGACTAAAAAAAAGCTTGAGAGGAGAAAAAAAATGAGATAAGGAATACAAATAAGCGGGGGAAAATAGTGCAATGAAGGAGTAGGTAGAAGAAGAAGAAGAAGAAGAAGAAGAAGAGAGGCATCTCTCGACGTTTCGGTTTCGCCACCATAAATCTCACGTATTTGGCGGTGGCGCGCGGTGAGCGCAGCCTGACGCGAGCGCTTCTAACGATATATTCTGATATAATTAAAACAATAAATAAGATGGCGTCCCACCGGGAGCCGGGAGGGGGTCGAACTCACTTGGGAATTACGTGCGCAACCTATACGACTACGAACGCTCCGATTATTTTCTCTCTCTCTCTCTCTCTCGCTCGCTCTAAGTAGAGCGCCTTAGACGTATATCACGAGAGGAAAATAACTCCTGAGATGCGGGCTCGACGCAGAGAGTCTCTGGGGTTCGAGAGAGAGGCTTGACCAAGCGCATCCTGTATATATACCTAGTACGCAGAGGGTGGCAAAGAGGATACAGACTGTCCTCCCCTGGCATCAGATCCAATTTCTTTTTCTTAAGATAAACAGAAAATATAGATTTAAAAATGTTGCAAAGAGTTTCAAAGGTTTAAGTATTTCAAAATTTTTAATAAAATAATAGGCGAAATTTCGATCGGCGAATTATTCTCAGCTTCTCCTTGTGTTTGTCTTTGAATCGTTTACCTCCTATTTCTTCGTCCACTTATAGAACTAAAAGCATAGAGAGGAAAGAGGGAACGAGTGCTATCGTGGGCGGAGCGTGGCTTAATTGCCGGTTAAACGGGAGTCCTTTCTGGCTACTAAAATACAACCCATCATAATCGTCCAGAAGCTATGCGGCCACGCAGACGCATTCCCCCAATCTCTCTCGACCCATTACCCCGCTTGCGTAGTTATGGGGGCCGGCTCGGTTTCGCGTTTTAGCCACCGTTAAATTACACGTTTGTTTTAAGACCCGTGAGCGAGGGAAAAGAAAGAAGATGAAGGCCTGAAGGGCTCTCTGCCCCCGAATAACCCAATCTGTGCCTGATTTATTGTTTTCACATCCACACGCTACTCAGCCGGAACCTTAAAACCAGAAAAACTGAGACGGAGAATTTGGACTGCAAATAAAAAAGGAGGAATGAGTTTAAGAGAATCCTATTGGAAAGCAAAGACTTCGACAGGAATTACAAAATTCCCATTTTGCTATCTTCCAATGAATTTTCAATACATGTTGTTTTTATTTTTGTTTGGGTACTTGACACTACGAAAATAAATTTGTATTTGTATAAATGCTCATTTCGACGATTAAACAAAAATGTTCTCGTAATTAATTATATTTGGATAAATTCATAATTCTAATTAATTTGTCATTTTTCATTCTTCCAAAATATCTTCGATACATGTAATTTTATTTGGATACTTCACGATAAGAAAAAAAAAGTGTATTATAAACAAACGTTGAATTATTCAACACCTGCATAATCAACAAAAGCTTTGTGATAATTTTGTTTCCAAAACAGTTGTAGCCCAGCGATTTTATTTATTTATTTATTTATTTATTTATGCACACGCGTTACGATGGATAGAGTGAGATATGCGGGCGCCCTGAAGGTCCTTCAGTATCTTCACATCTCGATTTGTCCTCGGGCGAAAAGCAAGATTGATATCGAGGGAGATATTTAAGTGGTTTGCGGCCAATGAAGCGGTAATCAAGTGCGTCTCACTCTACTGTAGCAACTTCGTCACCACCCACCCTCCGCGACTGTCCAACATCGCCCTATTGTTACAAATCGATAATATACGATAACGAGCTTATCAACCTCTCCCTGTTGCCCCGGATATTGGTTGTATCCAACGAAAAGTCGTTATCCTCGTCCATTATGGTTAAAACAATTAGCGAAGCGAGTGGTAGCAGTGAATCGGTGGTGAGAAGGGGATGAACACAGTAGATAGACCATAGAGAACGGGTTCCCTGCAGGGCAAGTAATTATTCTCATTGCCTGCTCGTTCTTTTTTCTCTCTTTACATTCCCTTCTCACGTCCTATCCACATCGATTCATTTAGACTCTGACTCACAACAATTTTACGTCCTCAAATTCCGTCGATTGTATCTAGTAATATATCTAGCACAATAACTCGTTACCAACCGATCTCTCTATCAAATATTACGGGAATTAGATAAATAATCGTTGTGAAAAGAGCATCGGTAGATTTCTGACGTGTCAATAAGAACAATTGAAACGTCTTTCACGCCATAAGCTCCGGACTTAAACGATATAACGAGCCTTGAGGGATCAATTTTTAAAATAGAGGGAGGCTCGTCTGTATCGCTGCAACTATATACTGTTTCTGTCACGGAGATGCAGGTGCTCGTAGCTATTTGCACCTTCGGCACATTAATTCGGCTTAGCTCGTGAGGGCTGAAGAAGGGTCCCGAATTAGGGTTCGCTTTGCATCCCCTCTTCTTCGTTTTCACTCCTCTCTGTATTTTTCTCGTTCCCCCGTAACCCGATTAACCCGGAGCCTGATGCGAAATGAAGTTTTCCACCATCGGTTTATAGTATAATACTAACTCTGTTCTGGTAAGTATTACTCTATACTGAATAAAGAGCGGTAAAAAGGACCGAGAAGGAGATCCCTCCTTTAATCCGTTGAAAACTGGACGCAAAAGTTAGCGTACATTCGCTTATACCACGGCACGGGTTTTTAATTACGAAGTAATTACAAGGAGCAACAAGCGTCTCAGCTTCATCCACCCTTCTCTTTCTACCCCGCTAACTCTATGTATATATTTGTGCATTTATCTCGCTCTCTGATTCCTCAGCGAGCTGCAAGCGCCCGGCTCGTAATATACACTGGGCGATAAATTAATAAAACATGCTCACCACCGCGTTACCCGTGCCTGCGCTCAACCCCGCAATAGTATGGTATATATACAGGCGCGTTGTTAATTTCGTTGTGCGCACCGGCAGTGCATGGTAGTGCGCACTGCGGGTATATTGCCGCCCAGAGGATTCCCGCCGGCAGAGCCGACAGAGAAACTGCGCCTCGCGTGATAACAACTTCGTAATTAAAGAAACACGCCTCGTCTCCTGACTTGCTCTCCTTGTCCCTTGGCCGCCCACCAAACCGAGTTACCAGAACTTTTCGACGCTCTTTTCCTCGAGCGCTAATTACTACGCAACTCGAAGTCCTCTACCCCTGTGTAACACTAATTACAATTTTTCTCCGACACCGTGCTTCCTTCTTCAACAATACCGACGAACAGTGAGCAATGATTAAATATTTTTTTTCAGAATCAAGCCAAACGGTGAAATAATAAATATAATCATGAATTCTGAGAATTAAACTTAACGCATTGCAAGTGGAGTGGATACGGCAATGTTGGTTTAATATCATTTTCACTTCAATCTCATTAGCTTTTTGCTTCCTTATAGAAGAAGCTGTTTTCGTGGAAAATAATTGTCTCGTGATTTTTATGTAAGATTACTTTTAAAAGTCCCAAAACGTCAAGAAATCATATTTATGGAAAATGACCGTACGTATGTGTGTATATGTGAACGAGGAGAATGAATATATCCTAAAGAACGGGCTACTAGATCATCCTTAAATTTTACACACGGGAGGGACGTAACCCCCATTAGTTTGGTACAATTTTCACCCAAATCGCTAACGGGTGTATCATTTTATGGTTGTTTGAATTTTTTGAAAAATAAATAGCGTACCCCACGCTCTCTAGATTTCGTAAGTTTTCAGCTGTCGAGTTAAAACCTAATACAGGCATAGTCTAGGGGACAAAATTATTCGGTATTGAATTTGGCATGAATCGATCAAAGCTTTGAGAGTTTATAAAATTACAAAACTTTGTTTTTTTTCGAAAAAAATATATTTTTACTCTAACTTGCATAAATTTTCATCTATCAAATTGATACTTGGTATACAAATTGGCTAGGATACAATGATACTTTGTTTTCAATTTAGTAAGAATAGATTAAGGGACTTTAACTTTATGAAATTTGCAATTTCCAAATTTTGGAATTTTATTGAAAATTTTAATATCGTTTCTTCTATGAGAAAGCCAAAATTGTGATAAACATATCCCGTAGAGGAGAATCTATGGTTGGCAAGAAACATGAGAATGAAATGTGATATTTTCAAATTCACACGTCTCGTTTTCAATATTAATAAGAACTCGATGTTATTTTATAATCTTAAACTAAATCATCAATTATGTGTTATCTGTTCGTAATCCCCTCCACCGGAGCAGAGTCTTTATTTTTTAATCCGGCGGGTTTTAAAGTGAAAAAAAAATGTCTTGATGAAAAATAATGTGGACGATTGAATAAAATCTTGTCTTTTGACGGATGAGATCACGGGGTGTTTCGGTAGTAGCGGTAGTATTTCCAATAGTGGTTTTATCAAATTTAATGATATATCAAAGCAAAGAAACAAGAGAGAATCTTTTTCTCTCTGTAGATGATAGAAAAGGACGATGATGCATGAAATGTGTCAGAGTGGACACGTGCGTGTACATATCGTCGAGGGATTGCCCTCCGTGTAAATACTGAATACATAACCAGGCTTTTGTATATAAATTTAAGGCAGGGATAAGCGAATCTCTCGGTCCTAGCGGGTGCCTAAACGTTGATATTACCGTGCGTGGGGATGAGAATCGATCGATCCTACAGTTACCGATCGATACTACGACCGGATTAATGTACAACACATTCCTTAAGGATGTATTACAGCAGCAAGGGAGCTGGAGTTACGATCCATATCACAGGATTTGAATTATAATAATGGAGGCTATAAAAGTAACATAAAATCATTTGATTATTTAATTTTATTCTTAAGGAAATTAGCAATGGTGCATTATGGAAATAAAATACAAATAATTTTCTAGAAACTTTCATAGAACTATAGAATCGATGGGATGCAATGGTATAGCCTCTAATAATCCTTGATTATAAGTTTAAGTTGAAAATTGTAATCGCGGTTTGTTTTAATTAGTAAATAATACGCAAAATGCGGTATGCCCCTGCCGAGCGACGCTGCTTTCTCATTTAAGAGTTCGCTGTTAAGGGAGCGAGTATTCCCCATACCTTTGCAAGACACTCTGCGTGAGCTCGCACTGATGTTGCTAAAATCTTCCGGTATCTCGTTAATTTTCGCCTAGGGCATTAGTTTGCTTAATAAAGCGTTATTTATCGAAGCTAACTATGAGAATTCGCTAGTGCGACTCACCTCTCGCTGGTACAGCATCTTTTTATTATATTATACTTGCTACTGAAAATTTCTGGATCGCTGAGTTCCCGTGACACGTTCTTGTTGACGAGAACGAGACCAAAGAGGCCGGAGATTTCACGCGGATAGATTTCAAATCGCTGCAAATCCTATCCATCGTGCACTGGTGCTCGCGCACCGATCCCTACTGAGTTTCTAGCACCCCATCGCTCTCTTTATATCGGGGAACCCCTTTATGAATGAAAAAAAACTCCCCCGAGCTCACGCTATTTAATGTCGCATCAGATACGACGCAAAATTGTGTAAAATCACCTGAAGGATTAAACCGACGATACAAACAGCAAACTTTTATACAACTTCTCATGTAACAGTATGATACGACTTAAAAAAAATGTATCTACTTGCTTAAGGATTACACGCGAGAATGACAATATATCCCTCCAGGGATAAGAATCATCGTGGTACATTTGTTTTCTTTTTTTTTTTTCTTCATTTCATTACAATCCTCAGGACCAACTTGGAGACAGCTACTTGTGCAGTATATAGAGTGAGGATTGGGTAAATCGCATTATCCTTGGTAAACCCTTCGAGACTAGAGTTCCGTGATAAACTAAAAAAGACACTGTGAGAGTAAATGTGTATATGGATTATTTTAGAGGCTCAGGTATATCTTCAAGTTAATTAAGTTCAATTTAGTTTATCTGCACGAGGACACGACGAGTGTATTTACTAGATATTTTTCTCTGAGGGTAAGCTCTGAACGAAACTACTTTTGATTAGACAGTTTAGAGATGTTGGTACCGATAGCTCTAGTAGGGAAGTTACCGACTGAGGATAATTCATCTGGTGTTGCAGGAGCCATTTTCTAGGTTATCATCACTGAGTAATCTATCACTCTAACAGCGATGATGTGTGATACTACGCGGTCAATAACAAAAACTATAATCCGAATTTCTTTGCCGCGGTCGATCTGTCGGATAATAGCAGAGGATATCCGTTATATAGACAAATCTAATTTGTTTTTTAAATTTAAAGAATTTTAAAGAACTTTAAAGAATTTTAAGGATCGGTTGAACCATTCAAAAGTTATTGCGACTTTAACGATTAACAAAATCTGGGAAAATCGAGGATCCTGTATTAAGCCCCTTTGCGCTCTATCTCTCACAGGAGCCGAGAAAAACGCGAAAAACGGAATTTTCTATATTTCGCACTTCAGATGGACCCTATCTGATGTATTTCGTCGTGCTGATAACGAATCTGGCCGTGGATTTGCGATATCTCCAACAGGAGCTGAGAAAATCGCAGAAAACCGAATTAACCGAAAACCACCTTCTTTTCGTTTACTAAAATGACGATATCTATCGTTTCCTCGCTAATAACGACTGTTTCCGTTGTTCAATGGCTTTCTTACTAACAAGGCTTGATAATACATCGATTTCCATGCATTTAAGACAGTATCACAATTTTTTTTAATTTTTTTGCGACAGATAATCGATTTGTTAGTCATGTGAAAAATCGTATTTTAGTGGTAACATACAATCTGCGCTATCGGCTCGAAAAATCGAAATATCGAGATGAGCCTAGTCGCATTTTCTTTGTTTTTCTGTGCACTTTCGAATGCTACAAGAATTTTAAGGATCGGTTGATCCATTCAAAAGTTATGGCGACTTTAACGATTAACAAAATCAGGGAAAATCGAGGATCCTGTATTAAGCCCCTTTTCGCTCTATCTCTCACAGGAGCCGAGAAAAACGCGAAAAACGGATTTTTCTCTATTTCGCACTTTAGATGGACCCTATCTGATGAATTTCGTCGTGCTGATAACGAATCTGGCCGTGGATTCGCGATATCTCCAACAGGAGCTGAGAAAATCGCAGAAAACCGAATTAACCGAAAACCACCTACTTTTCGTTTACTGAAATGACGATATCTATCGTTTCCGCGCTAATAACGACTGTTTCCGTTGCTCTTTGGCTTTCTAACTAACAAGGCTTGATAATACATCAATTTCCATTCATTTAAAACCATGGCACAATTAAAAAAAATTTTTTTGCGACAGATAATCGATTTGTTAGTCATGTGAAAAATCGTATTTTAGTGGTAACATACAATCTGCGCTCTCGGCTCGAAAAATCGAAATATCGAGATGAGCCTAGTCGCATTGTCTTTGTTTTTCTGTGCACTTTCGAATGCAACAAGAATTTTAAGGATCGGTTGAACCATTCAAAAGTTATGGTGACTTTAACGATTAACAAAATCAGGGAAAATCGAGGATCCTGTATTAAGCCCCTTTTCGGTCTATCTCTCACAGGAGGCGAGAAAAACGCGAAAAACGGATTTTTCTATATTTCGCACTTCAGATGGACCCTATCTGATGTATTTCGTCGTGCTGATAACGAATCTGGCCGTGGATTCGCGATATCTCCAACAGGAGCTGAGAAAATCGCAGAAAACCGAATTAACCGAAAACCACCTACTTTTCGTTTACTGAAATGACGATATCTATCGTTTCCGAGCTAATAACGACTGTTTCCGTTGCTCTTTGGCTTTCTAACTAACAAGGCTTGATAATACATCGATTTCCATGCATTTAAGACAGTAGCACAATTTGTTTAATTTTTTTGCGACAGATAATCGATTTGTTAGTCATGTGAAAAATCGTATTTTAGTGGTAACATACAATCTGCGCTCTCGGCTCGAAAAATCGAAATATCGAGATGAGCCTAGTCGCATTTTCTTTGTTTTTCTGTGCACTTTCAAATGCTACAAGAATTTTAAGGATCGGTTGATCCATTCAAAAGTTATGGCGACTTTAACGATTAACAAAATCAGGGAAAATCGAGGATCCTGTATTAAGCCCCTTTTCGCTCTATCTCTCACAGGAGCCGAGAAAAACGCGAAAAACGGATTTTTCTCTATTTCGCACTTTAGATGGACCCTATCTGATGTATTTCGTCGTGCTGATAACGAATCTGGCCGTGGATTCGCGATATCTCCAACAGGAGCTGAGAAAATCGCAGAAAACCGAATTAACCGAAAACCACCTACTTTTCGTTTACTGAAATGACGATATCTATCGTTTCCGCGCTAATAACGACTGTTTCCGTTGCTCTTTGGCTTTCTAACTAACAAGGCTTGATAATACATCAATTTCCCTCCATTTAAAACCATGGCACAATTTTTTGAAATTTTTTTGCGACAGATAATCGATTTGTTAGTCATGTGAAAAATCGTATTTTAGTGGTAACATACAATCTGCGCTCTCGGCTCGAAAAATCGAAATATCGAGATGAGCCTAGTCGCATTTTCTTTGTTTTTCTGTGCACTTTCGAATGCAACAAGAATTTTAAGGATCGGTTGATCCATTCAAAAGTTATGGCGACTTTAACGATTAACAAAATCAGGGAAAATCGAGGATCCTGTATTAAGCCCCTTTTCGCTCTATCTCTCACAGGAGCCGAGAAAAACGCGAAAAACGGATTTTTCTATATTTTGCACTTCAGATGGACCCTACCTGATGTATTTCGTCGTGCTGATAACGAATCTGGCCGTGGATTTTTGATATCTCCAACAGGAGTTGAGAAAATCGCAGAAAACCGAATTAACCGAAAAGCACCTTCTTTTCGTTTACTAAAATGACGATATCTATCGTTTCCTCGCTAATAACGACTGTTTCCGTTGTTCTGTGGCTTTCTTACTAACAAGGCTTGATAATACATCGATTTCCATGCATTTAAGACAGTAGCACAATTTTTTTCAATTTTGTTGCGACAGATAATCGATTTGTTAGTCATGTGAAAAATCGTATTTTAGTGGTAACATACAATCTGCGCTCTCGGCTCGAAAAATCGAAATATCGAGATGAGCCTAGTCGCATTTTCTTTGTTTTTCTGTGCACTTTCGAATGCAACAAGAATTTTAAGGATCGGTTGATCCATTCAAAAGTTATGGCGACTTTAACGATTAACAAAATCAGGGAAAATCGAGGATCCTGTATTAAGCCCCTTTTCGCTCTATCTCTCACAGGAGCCGAGAAAAACGCGAAAAACGGATTTTTCTCTATTTCGCACTTTAGATGGACCCTATCTGATGTATTTCGTCGTGCTGATAACGAATCTGGCCGTGGATTCGCGATATCTCCAACAGGAGCTGAGAAAATCGCAGAAAACCGAATTAACCGAAAACCACCTACTTTTCGTTTACTGAAATGACGATATCTATCGTTTCCGCGCTAATAACGACTGTTTCCGTTGCTCTTTGGCTTTCTAACTAACAAGGCTTGATAATACATCAATTTCCATTCATTTAAAACCATGGCACAATTAAAAAAAATTTTTTTGCGACAGATAATCGATTTGTTAGTCATGTGAAAAATCGTATTTTAGTGGTAACATACAATCTGCGCTCTCGGCTCGAAAAATTAAGATATCGAGATGAGCCTAGTCGCATTTTCTTTGTTTTTCTGTGCACTTTCGAATGCAACAAGAATTTTCAGGATCGGTTGATCCATTCAAAAGTTATGGCGACTTTAACGATTAACAAAATCAGGGAAATCGAGGATCCTGTATTAAGCCCCTTTTCGCTCCATCTCTCACAGGAGCCGAGAAAAACGCGAAAAACGGATTTTTCTATATTTCGCACTTCAGATGGACCCTATCTGATGTATTTTGTCGTGCTGATAACGAATCTGGCCGTGGATTTGCGATATCTCCAACAGGAGTTGAGAAAATTGCAGAAAACCGAATTAACTGAAAACCACCTTCTTTTCGTTTACTGAAATGACGATATCTATCGTTTCCGCGCTAATAACGACTGTTTCCGTTGCTCTTTGGCTTTCTAACTTACAAGGCTTGATAATACATCAATTTCCCTCCATTTAAAACCATGGCATAATTTTTTGAAATTTTTTTGCGACAGATAATCGATTTGTTAGTCATGTGAAAAATCGTATTTTAGTGGTAACATACAATCTGCGCTCTCGGCTCGAAAAATTAAGATATCGAGATGAGCCTAGTCGCATTTTCTTTGTTTTTCTGTGCACTTTCGAATGCAACAAGAATTTTTAGGATCGGTTGATCCATTCAAAAGTTATGGCGACTTTAACGATTAACAAAATCAGGGAAATCGAGGATCCTGTATTAAGCCCCTTTTCGCTCCATCTCTCACAGGAGCCGAGAAAAACGCGAAAAACGGATTTTTTCTATATTTCGCACTTCAGATGGACCCTATCTGATGTATTTCGTCGTGCTGATAACGAATCTGGCCGTGGATTCGCGATATCTCCAACAGGAGCTGAGAAAATCGCAGAAAACCGAATTAACCGAAAACCACCTACTTTTCGTTTACTGAAATGACGATATCTATCGTTTCCGAGCTAATAACGACTGTTTCCGTTGCTCTTTGGCTTTCTAACTAACAAGGCTTGATAATACATCGATTTCCATGCATTTAAGACAGTAGCACAATTTGTTTAATTTTTTTGCGACAGATAATCGATTTGTTAGTCATGTGAAAAATCGTATTTTAGTGGTAACATACAATCTGCGCTCTCGGCTCGAAAAATCGAAATATCGAGATGAGCCTAGTCGCATTTTCTTTGTTTTTCTGTGCACTTTCAAATGCTACAAGAATTTTAAGGATCGGTTGATCCATTCAAAAGTTATGGCGACTTTAACGATTAACAAAATCAGGGAAAATCGAGGATCCTGTATTAAGCCCCTTTTCGCTCTATCTCTCACAGGAGCCGAGAAAAACGCGAAAAACGGATTTTTCTCTATTTCGCACTTTAGATGGACCCTATCTGATGTATTTCGTCGTGCTGATAACGAATCTGGCCGTGGATTCGCGATATCTCCAACAGGAGCTGAGAAAATCGCAGAAAACCGAATTAACCGAAAACCACCTACTTTTCGTTTACTGAAATGACGATATCTATCGTTTCCGCGCTAATAACGACTGTTTCCGTTGCTCTTTGGCTTTCTAACTAACAAGGCTTGATAATACATCAATTTCCCTCCATTTAAAACCATGGCACAATTTTTTGAAATTTTTTTGCGACAGATAATCGATTTGTTAGTCATGTGAAAAATCGTATTTTAGTGGTAACATACAATCTGCGCTCTCGGCTCGAAAAATCGAAATATCGAGATGAGCCTAGTCGCATTTTCTTTGTTTTTCTGTGCACTTTCGAATGCAACAAGAATTTTAAGGATCGGTTGATCCATTCAAAAGTTATGGCGACTTTAACGATTAACAAAATCAGGGAAAATCGAGGATCCTGTATTAAGCCCCTTTTCGCTCTATCTCTCACAGGAGCCGAGAAAAACGCGAAAAACGGATTTTTCTATATTTTGCACTTCAGATGGACCCTACCTGATGTATTTCGTCGTGCTGATAACGAATCTGGCCGTGGATTTTTGATATCTCCAACAGGAGTTGAGAAAATCGCAGAAAACCGAATTAACCGAAAAGCACCTTCTTTTCGTTTACTAAAATGACGATATCTATCGTTTCCTCGCTAATAACGACTGTTTCCGTTGTTCTGTGGCTTTCTTACTAACAAGGCTTGATAATACATCGATTTCCATGCATTTAAGACAGTAGCACAATTTTTTTCAATTTTGTTGCGACAGATAATCGATTTGTTAGTCATGTGAAAAATCGTATTTTAGTGGTAACATACAATCTGCGCTCTCGGCTCGAAAAATCGAAATATCGAGATGAGCCTAGTCGCATTTTCTTTGTTTTTCTGTGCACTTTCGAATGCAACAAGAATTTTAAGGATCGGTTGATCCATTCAAAAGTTATGGCGACTTTAACGATTAACAAAATCAGGGAAAATCGAGGATCCTGTATTAAGCCCCTTTTCGCTCTATCTCTCACAGGAGCCGAGAAAAACGCGAAAAACGGATTTTTCTCTATTTCGCACTTTAGATGGACCCTATCTGATGTATTTCGTCGTGCTGATAACGAATCTGGCCGTGGATTCGCGATATCTCCAACAGGAGCTGAGAAAATCGCAGAAAACCGAATTAACCGAAAACCACCTACTTTTCGTTTACTGAAATGACGATATCTATCGTTTCCGCGCTAATAACGACTGTTTCCGTTGCTCTTTGGCTTTCTAACTAACAAGGCTTGATAATACATCAATTTCCATTCATTTAAAACCATGGCACAATTAAAAAAAATTTTTTTGCGACAGATAATCGATTTGTTAGTCATGTGAAAAATCGTATTTTAGTGGTAACATACAATCTGCGCTCTCGGCTCGAAAAATTAAGATATCGAGATGAGCCTAGTCGCATTTTCTTTGTTTTTCTGTGCACTTTCGAATGCAACAAGAATTTTCAGGATCGGTTGATCCATTCAAAAGTTATGGCGACTTTAACGATTAACAAAATCAGGGAAATCGAGGATCCTGTATTAAGCCCCTTTTCGCTCCATCTCTCACAGGAGCCGAGAAAAACGCGAAAAACGGATTTTTCTATATTTCGCACTTCAGATGGACCCTATCTGATGTATTTTGTCGTGCTGATAACGAATCTGGCCGTGGATTTGCGATATCTCCAACAGGAGTTGAGAAAATTGCAGAAAACCGAATTAACTGAAAACCACCTTCTTTTCGTTTACTGAAATGACGATATCTATCGTTTCCGCGCTAATAACGACTGTTTCCGTTGCTCTTTGGCTTTCTAACTTACAAGGCTTGATAATACATCAATTTCCCTCCATTTAAAACCATGGCATAATTTTTTGAAATTTTTTTGCGACAGATAATCGATTTGTTAGTCATGTGAAAAATCGTATTTTAGTGGTAACATACAATCTGCGCTCTCGGCTCGAAAAATTAAGATATCGAGATGAGCCTAGTCGCATTTTCTTTGTTTTTCTGTGCACTTTCGAATGCAACAAGAATTTTTAGGATCGGTTGATCCATTCAAAAGTTATGGCGACTTTAACGATTAACAAAATCAGGGAAATCGAGGATCCTGTATTAAGCCCCTTTTCGCTCCATCTCTCACAGGAGCCGAGAAAAACGCGAAAAACGGATTTTTTCTATATTTCGCACTTCAGATGGACCCTATCTGATGTATTTTGTCGTGCTGATAACGAATCTGGCCGTGGATTTGCGATATCTCCAACAGGAGCTGAGAAAATCGCAGAAAACCGAATTAACCGAAAACCACCTACTTTTCGTTTACTGAAATGACGATATCTATCGTTTCCTCGCTAATAACGACTGTTTCCGTTGTTCTATGGCTTTCTTACTAACAAGGCTTGATAATACATCGATTTCCATGCATTTAAGACAGTAGCACAATTTTTTTTAATTTTTTTGCGACAGATAATCGATTTGTTAGTCATGTGAAAAATCGTATTTTAGTGGTAACATACAATCTGCGCTCTCGGCTCGAAAAATCGAAATATCGAGATGAGCCTAGTCGCATTTTCTTTGTTTTTCTGTGCACTTTCGAATGCAACAAGAATTTTAAGGATCGGTTGATCCATTCAAAAGTTATGGCGACTTTAACGATTAACAAAATCAGGGAAAATCGAGGATCCTGTATTAAATCCCTTTTCGCTCTAGCTCTCACAGGAGCCGAGAAAAACGCGAAAAACGGATTTTTCTATATTTCGCACTTCAGATGGACCCTATCTGATGTATTTCGTCGTGCTGATAACGAATCTGGCCGTGGATTCGCGATATCTCCAACAGGAGCTGAGAAAATCGCAGAAAACCGAATTAACCGAAAACCACCTACTTTTCGTTTACTGAAATGACGATATCTATCGTTTCCGCGCTAATAACGACTGTTTCCGTTGCTCTTTGGCTTTCTAACTAACAAGGCTTGATAATACATCAATTTCCATTCATTTAAAACCATGGCACAATTAAAAAAAATTTTTTTGCGACAGATAATCGATTTGTTAGTCATGTGAAAAATCGTATTTTAGTGGTAACATACAATCTGCGCTCTCGGCTCGAAAAATTAAGATATCGAGATGAGCCTAGTCGCATTTTCTTTGTTTTTCTGTGCACTTTCGAATGCAACAAAAATTTTCAGGATCGGTTGATCCATTCAAAAGTTATGGCGACTTTAACGATTAACAAAATCAGGGAAATCGAGGATCCTGTATTAAGCCCCTTTTCGCTCCATCTCTCACAGGAGCCGAGAAAAACGCGAAAAACGGATTTTTCTATATTTCGCACTTCAGATGGACCCTATCTGATGTATTTTGTCGTGCTGATAACGAATCTGGCCGTGGATTTGCGATATCTCCAACAGGAGCTGAGAAAATCGCAGAAAACCGAATTAACCGTAAACCACTTACTTTTCGTTTACTGAAATGACGATATCTATCGTTTCCTCGCTAATAACGACTGTTTCCGTTGTTTTATGGCTTTCTTACTAACAAGGCTTGATAATACATCGATTTCCATGCATTTAAGACAGTAGCACAATTTTTTTTAATTTTTTTGCGACAGATAATCGATTTGTTAGTCATGTGAAAAATCGTATTTTAGTAGTAACATACAATCTGCGCTCTCGGCTCGAAAAATCAAAATATCGAGATGAGCCTAGTCGCATTTTCTTTGTTTTTCTGTGCACTTTCGAATGCAACAAGAATTTTAAGGATCGGTTGAACCATCCAAAAGTTATGGTGACTTTAACGATTAACAAAATCAGGGAAAATCGAGGATCCTGTATTAAGCTTCTTTTCGCTCTATCTCTCACAGGAGGCGAGAAAAACGCGAAAAACGGATTTTTCTATATTTCGCACTTCAGATGGACCCTATCTGATGTATTTCGTCGTGCTGATAACGAATCTGGCCGTGGATTTGCGATATCTCCAACAGGAGTTGAGAAAATCGCAGAAAACCGAATTAACCGAAAACCACCTTCTTTTCGTTTACTAAAATGACGATATCTATCGTTTCCGCGCTAATAACGACTGTTTCCGTTGCTCTTTGGCTTTCTAACTAACAAGGCTTGATAATACATCAATTTCCATCCATTTAAAACCATATCACAATTTTAAAAAATTTTTTTGCGACAGATAATCGATTTGTTAGTCATGTGAAAAATCGTATTTTAGTGGTAACATACAATCTGCGCTCTCGGCTCGAAAAATCGAAATATCGAGATGAGCCTAGTCGCATTTTCTTTGTTTTTCTGTGCACTTTCGAATGCAACAAGAATTTTAAGGATCGGTTGAACCATCCAAAAGTTATGGTGACTTTAACGATTAACAAAATCAGGGAAAATCGAGGATCCTGTATTAAGCCCCTTTTCGCTCTATCTCTCACAGGAGCCGAGAAAAACGCGAAAAACGGATTTTTCTATATTTCGCACTTCAGATGGACCCTATCTGATGTATTTCGTCGTGCTGATAACGAATCTGGCCGTGGATTTGCGATATCTCCAACAGGAGCTGAGAAAATCGCAGAAAACCGAATTAACCGTAAACCACTTACTTTTCGTTTACTGAAATGACGATATCTATCGTTTCCTCGCTAATAACGACTGTTTCCGTTGTTTTATGGCTTTCTTACTAACAAGGCTTGATAATACATCGATTTCCATGCATTTAAGACAGTAGCACAATTTTTTTTAATTTTTTTGCGACAGATAATCGATTTGTTAGTCATGTGAAAAATCGTATTTTAGTAGTAACATACAATCTGCGCTCTCGGCTCGAAAAATCAAAATATCGAGATGAGCCTAGTCGCATTTTCTTTGTTTTTCTGTGCACTTTCGAATGCAACAAGAATTTTAAGGATCGGTTGAACCATCCAAAAGTTATGGTGACTTTAACGATTAACAAAATCAGGGAAAATCGAGGATCCTGTATTAAGCTTCTTTTCGCTCTATCTCTCACAGGAGGCGAGAAAAACGCGAAAAACGGATTTTTCTATATTTCGCACTTCAGATGGACCCTATCTGATGTATTTCGTCGTGCTGATAACGAATCTGGCCGTGGATTTGCGATATCTCCAACAGGAGTTGAGAAAATCGCAGAAAACCGAATTAACCGAAAACCACCTTCTTTTCGTTTACTAAAATGACGATATCTATCGTTTCCGCGCTAATAACGACTGTTTCCGTTGCTCTTTGGCTTTCTAACTAACAAGGCTTGATAATACATCAATTTCCATCCATTTAAAACCATATCACAATTTTAAAAAATTTTTTTGCGACAGATAATCGATTTGTTAGTCATGTGAAAAATCGTATTTTAGTGGTAACATACAATCTGCGCTCTCGGCTCGAAAAATCGAAATATCGAGATGAGCCTAGTCGCATTTTCTTTGTTTTTCTGTGCACTTTCGAATGCAACAAGAATTTTAAGGATCGGTTGA
The DNA here is from genome assembly GCA_963942595.1 of Cylloceria caligata. NCBI lineage: Eukaryota > Metazoa > Arthropoda > Insecta > Hymenoptera > Ichneumonidae > Cylloceria > Cylloceria caligata. The sequence continues at coordinate 7,823,337 of OZ012706.1, read as the reverse complement.
ACCATCCAAAAGTTATGGTGACTTTAACGATTAACAAAATCAGGGAAAATCGAGGATCCTGTATTAAGCCCCTTTTCGCTCTATCTCTCACAGGAGCCGAGAAAAACGCGAAAAACGGATTTTTCTATATTTCGCACTTCAGATGGACCCTATCTGATGTATTTCGTCGTGCTGATAACGAATCTGGCCGTGGATTTGCGATATCTCCAACAGGAGCTGAGAAAATCGCAGAAAACCGAATTAACCGAAAACCACCTTCTTTTCGTTTACTAAAATGACGATTTCTATCGTTTCCGCGCCAATAACGACTGTTTCCGTTGCTCTGTGGCTTTCTAACTAACAAGGCTTGATAATACATCGATTTCCATGCATTTAAGACAGTAGCACAATTTTTTTTAATTTTTTTGCGACAGATAATCGATTTGTTAGTCATGTGAAAAATCGTATTTTAGTGGTAACATACAATCTGCGCTCTCGGCTCGAAAAATTAAGATATCGAGATGAGCCTAGTCGCATTTTCTTTGTTTTTCTGTGCACTTTCGAATGCAACAAGAATTTTAAGGATCGGTTGAACCATCCAAAAGTTATGGTGACTTTAACGATTAACAAAATCAGGGAAAATCGAGGATCCTGTATTAAGCCCCTTTTCGCTCTATCTCTCACAGGAGCCGAGAAAAACGCGAAAAACGGATTTTTCTATATTTCGCACTTCAGATGGACCCTATCTGATGTATTTCGTCGTGCTGATAACGAATCTGGCCGTGGATTTGCGATATCTCCAACAGGAGCTGAGAAAATCGCAGAAAACCGAATTAACCGTAAACCACTTACTTTTCGTTTACTGAAATGACGATATCTATCGTTTCCTCGCTAATAACGACTGTTTCCGTTGTTTTATGGCTTTCTTACTAACAAGGCTTGATAATACATCGATTTCCATGCATTTAAGACAGTAGCACAATTTTTTTTAATTTTTTTGCGACAGATAATCGATTTGTTAGTCATGTGAAAAATCGTATTTTAGTAGTAACATACAATCTGCGCTCTCGGCTCGAAAAATCAAAATATCGAGATGAGCCTAGTCGCATTTTCTTTGTTTTTCTGTGCACTTTCGAATGCAACAAGAATTTTAAGGATCGGTTGAACCATCCAAAAGTTATGGTGACTTTAACGATTAACAAAATCAGGGAAAATCGAGGATCCTGTATTAAGCTTCTTTTCGCTCTATCTCTCACAGGAGGCGAGAAAAACGCGAAAAACGGATTTTTCTATATTTCGCACTTCAGATGGACCCTATCTGATGTATTTCGTCGTGCTGATAACGAATCTGGCCGTGGATTTGCGATATCTCCAACAGGAGTTGAGAAAATCGCAGAAAACCGAATTAACCGAAAACCACCTTCTTTTCGTTTACTAAAATGACGATATCTATCGTTTCCGCGCTAATAACGACTGTTTCCGTTGCTCTTTGGCTTTCTAACTAACAAGGCTTGATAATACATCAATTTCCATCCATTTAAAACCATATCACAATTTTAAAAAATTTTTTTGCGACAGATAATCGATTTGTTAGTCATGTGAAAAATCGTATTTTAGTGGTAACATACAATCTGCGCTCTCGGCTCGAAAAATCGAAATATCGAGATGAGCCTAGTCGCATTTTCTTTGTTTTTCTGTGCACTTTCGAATGCAACAAGAATTTTAAGGATCGGTTGAACCATCCAAAAGTTATGGTGACTTTAACGATTAACAAAATCAGGGAAAATCGAGGATCCTGTATTAAGCCCCTTTTCGCTCTATCTCTCACAGGAGCCGAGAAAAACGCGAAAAACGGATTTTTCTATATTTCGCACTTCAGATGGACCCTATCTGATGTATTTCGTCGTGCTGATAACGAATCTGGCCGTGGATTTGCGATATCTCCAACAGGAGCTGAGAAAATCGCAGAAAACCGAATTAACCGAAAACCACCTTCTTTTCGTTTACTAAAATGACGATTTCTATCGTTTCCGCGCCAATAACGACTGTTTCCGTTGCTCTGTGGCTTTCTAACTAACAAGGCTTGATAATACATCGATTTCCATGCATTTAAGACAGTAGCACAATTTTTTTTAATTTTTTTGCGACAGATAATCGATTTGTTAGTCATGTGAAAAATCGTATTTTAGTGGTAACATACAATCTGCGCTCTCGGCTCGAAAAATTAAGATATCGAGATGAGCCTAGTCGCATTTTCTTTGTTTTTCTGTGCACTTTCGAATGCAACAAAAATTTTAAGGATCGGTTGATCCATTCAAAAGTTATGGCGACTTTAACGATTAACAAAATCAGGGAAAATCGAGTATCCTGTATTAAGTCCCTTTTCGCTCTATCTCTCACAGGAGCCGAGAAAAACGCGAAAAACGGATTTTTCTATATTTCGCACTTCAGATGGACCCTATCTGATGTATTTCGTCGTGCTGATAACGAATCTGGCCGTGGATTTGCGATATCTCCAACAGGAGCTGAGAAAATCGCAGAAAACCGAATTAACCGAAAACCACCTACTTTTCGTTTACTGAAATGACGATATCTATCGTTTCCGCGCTAATAACGACTGTTTCCGTTGCTCTTTGGCTTTCTAACTAACAAGGCTTGATAATACATCAATTTCCCTCCATTTAAAACCATGGCACAATTTTTTGAAATTTTTTTGCGACAGATAATCGATTTGTTAGTCATGTGAAAAATCGTATTTTAGTGGTAACATACAATCTGCGCTCTCGGCTCGAAAAATCGAAATATCGAGATGAGCCTAGTCGCATTTTCTTTGTTTTTCTGTGCACTTTCGAATGCAACAAGAATTTTGAGGATCGGTTGAACTATTCAAAAGTTATGGCGACTTTAACGATTAACAAAATCAGGGAAAATCGAGGATCCTGTATTAAGCCACTTTTCGCTCTATCTCTCACAGGAGCCGAGAAAAACGCGAAAAACGGATTTTTCTATATTTCGCACTTCAGATGGACCCTATCTGATGTATTTCGTCGTGCTGATAACGAATCTGGCCGTGAATTTGCGATATCTCCAACAGGAGTTGAGAAAATTGCAGAAAACCGAATTAACTGAAAACCACCTTCTTTTCGTTTACTGAAATGACGATATCTATCGTTTCCGCGCTAATAACGACTGTTTCCGTTGCTCTTTGGCTTTCTAACTTACAAGGCTTGATAATACATCAATTTCCCTCCATTTAAAACCATGGCATAATTTTTTGAAATTTTTTTGCGACAGATAATCGATTTGTTAGTCATGTGAAAAATCGTATTTTAGTGGTAACATACAATCTGCGCTCTCGGCTCGAAAAATTAAGATATCGAGATGAGCCTAGTCGCATTTTCTTTGTTTTTCTGTGCACTTTCGAATGCAACAAGAATTTTTAGGATCGGTTGATCCATTCAAAAGTTATGGCGACTTTAACGATTAACAAAATCAGGGAAATCGAGGATCCTGTATTAAGCCCCTTTTCGCTCCATCTCTCACAGGAGCCGAGAAAAACGCGAAAAACGGATTTTTTCTATATTTCGCACTTCAGATGGACCCTATCTGATGTATTTTGTCGTGCTGATAACGAATCTGGCCGTGGATTTGCGATATCTCCAACAGGAGCTGAGAAAATCGCAGAAAACCGAATTAACCGAAAACCACCTACTTTTCGTTTACTGAAATGACGATATCTATCGTTTCCTCGCTAATAACGACTGTTTCCGTTGTTCTATGGCTTTCTTACTAACAAGGCTTGATAATACATCGATTTCCATGCATTTAAGACAGTAGCACAATTTTTTTTAATTTTTTTGCGACAGATAATCGATTTGTTAGTCATGTGAAAAATCGTATTTTAGTGGTAACATACAATCTGCGCTCTCGGCTCGAAAAATCGAAATATCGAGATGAGCCTAGTCGCATTTTCTTTGTTTTTCTGTGCACTTTCGAATGCAACAAGAATTTTAAGGATCGGTTGATCCATTCAAAAGTTATGGCGACTTTAACGATTAACAAAATCAGGGAAAATCGAGGATCCTGTATTAAATCCCTTTTCGCTCTAGCTCTCACAGGAGCCGAGAAAAACGCGAAAAACGGATTTTTCTATATTTCGCACTTCAGATGGACCCTATCTGATGTATTTCGTCGTGCTGATAACGAATCTGGCCGTGGATTCGCGATATCTCCAACAGGAGCTGAGAAAATCGCAGAAAACCGAATTAACCGAAAACCACCTACTTTTCGTTTACTGAAATGACGATATCTATCGTTTCCGCGCTAATAACGACTGTTTCCGTTGCTCTTTGGCTTTCTAACTAACAAGGCTTGATAATACATCAATTTCCATTCATTTAAAACCATGGCACAATTAAAAAAAATTTTTTTGCGACAGATAATCGATTTGTTAGTCATGTGAAAAATCGTATTTTAGTGGTAACATACAATCTGCGCTCTCGGCTCGAAAAATTAAGATATCGAGATGAGCCTAGTCGCATTTTCTTTGTTTTTCTGTGCACTTTCGAATGCAACAAAAATTTTCAGGATCGGTTGATCCATTCAAAAGTTATGGCGACTTTAACGATTAACAAAATCAGGGAAATCGAGGATCCTGTATTAAGCCCCTTTTCGCTCCATCTCTCACAGGAGCCGAGAAAAACGCGAAAAACGGATTTTTCTATATTTCGCACTTCAGATGGACCCTATCTGATGTATTTTGTCGTGCTGATAACGAATCTGGCCGTGGATTTGCGATATCTCCAACAGGAGCTGAGAAAATCGCAGAAAACCGAATTAACCGTAAACCACTTACTTTTCGTTTACTGAAATGACGATATCTATCGTTTCCTCGCTAATAACGACTGTTTCCGTTGTTTTATGGCTTTCTTACTAACAAGGCTTGATAATACATCGATTTCCATGCATTTAAGACAGTAGCACAATTTTTTTTAATTTTTTTGCGACAGATAATCGATTTGTTAGTCATGTGAAAAATCGTATTTTAGTAGTAACATACAATCTGCGCTCTCGGCTCGAAAAATCAAAATATCGAGATGAGCCTAGTCGCATTTTCTTTGTTTTTCTGTGCACTTTCGAATGCAACAAGAATTTTAAGGATCGGTTGAACCATCCAAAAGTTATGGTGACTTTAACGATTAACAAAATCAGGGAAAATCGAGGATCCTGTATTAAGCTTCTTTTCGCTCTATCTCTCACAGGAGGCGAGAAAAACGCGAAAAACGGATTTTTCTATATTTCGCACTTCAGATGGACCCTATCTGATGTATTTCGTCGTGCTGATAACGAATCTGGCCGTGGATTTGCGATATCTCCAACAGGAGTTGAGAAAATCGCAGAAAACCGAATTAACCGAAAACCACCTTCTTTTCGTTTACTAAAATGACGATATCTATCGTTTCCGCGCTAATAACGACTGTTTCCGTTGCTCTTTGGCTTTCTAACTAACAAGGCTTGATAATACATCAATTTCCATCCATTTAAAACCATATCACAATTTTAAAAAATTTTTTTGCGACAGATAATCGATTTGTTAGTCATGTGAAAAATCGTATTTTAGTGGTAACATACAATCTGCGCTCTCGGCTCGAAAAATCGAAATATCGAGATGAGCCTAGTCGCATTTTCTTTGTTTTTCTGTGCACTTTCGAATGCAACAAGAATTTTAAGGATCGGTTGAACCATCCAAAAGTTATGGTGACTTTAACGATTAACAAAATCAGGGAAAATCGAGGATCCTGTATTAAGCCCCTTTTCGCTCTATCTCTCACAGGAGCCGAGAAAAACGCGAAAAACGGATTTTTCTATATTTCGCACTTCAGATGGACCCTATCTGATGTATTTCGTCGTGCTGATAACGAATCTGGCCGTGGATTTGCGATATCTCCAACAGGAGCTGAGAAAATCGCAGAAAACCGAATTAACCGTAAACCACTTACTTTTCGTTTACTGAAATGACGATATCTATCGTTTCCTCGCTAATAACGACTGTTTCCGTTGTTTTATGGCTTTCTTACTAACAAGGCTTGATAATACATCGATTTCCATGCATTTAAGACAGTAGCACAATTTTTTTTAATTTTTTTGCGACAGATAATCGATTTGTTAGTCATGTGAAAAATCGTATTTTAGTAGTAACATACAATCTGCGCTCTCGGCTCGAAAAATCAAAATATCGAGATGAGCCTAGTCGCATTTTCTTTGTTTTTCTGTGCACTTTCGAATGCAACAAGAATTTTAAGGATCGGTTGAACCATCCAAAAGTTATGGTGACTTTAACGATTAACAAAATCAGGGAAAATCGAGGATCCTGTATTAAGCTTCTTTTCGCTCTATCTCTCACAGGAGGCGAGAAAAACGCGAAAAACGGATTTTTCTATATTTCGCACTTCAGATGGACCCTATCTGATGTATTTCGTCGTGCTGATAACGAATCTGGCCGTGGATTTGCGATATCTCCAACAGGAGTTGAGAAAATCGCAGAAAACCGAATTAACCGAAAACCACCTTCTTTTCGTTTACTAAAATGACAATATCTATCGTTTCCGCGCTAATAACGACTGTTTCCGTTGCTCTTTGGCTTTCTAACTAACAAGGCTTGATAATACATCAATTTCCATCCATTTAAAACCATATCACAATTTTAAAAAATTTTTTTGCGACAGATAATCGATTTGTTAGTCATGTGAAAAATCGTATTTTAGTGGTAACATACAATCTGCGCTCTCGGCTCGAAAAATCGAAATATCGAGATGAGCCTAGTCGCATTTTCTTTGTTTTTCTGTGCACTTTCGAATGCAACAAGAATTTTAAGGATCGGTTGAACCATCCAAAAGTTATGGTGACTTTAACGATTAACAAAATCAGGGAAAATCGAGGATCCTGTATTAAGCCCCTTTTCGCTCTATCTCTCACAGGAGCCGAGAAAAACGCGAAAAACGGATTTTTCTATATTTCGCACTTCAGATGGACCCTATCTGATGTATTTCGTCGTGCTGATAACGAATCTGGCCGTGGATTTGCGATATCTCCAACAGGAGCTGAGAAAATCGCAGAAAACCGAATTAACCGAAAACCACCTTCTTTTCGTTTACTAAAATGACGATTTCTATCGTTTCCGCGCCAATAACGACTGTTTCCGTTGCTCTGTGGCTTTCTAACTAACAAGGCTTGATAATACATCGATTTCCATGCATTTAAGACAGTAGCACAATTTTTTTTAATTTTTTTGCGACAGATAATCGATTTGTTAGTCATGTGAAAAATCGTATTTTAGTGGTAACATACAATCTGCGCTCTCGGCTCGAAAAATTAAGATATCGAGATGAGCCTAGTCGCATTTTCTTTGTTTTTCTGTGCACTTTCGAATGCAACGAAAATTTTAAGGATCGGTTGATCCATTCAAAAGTTATGGCGACTTTAACGATTAACAAAATCAGGGAAAATCGAGTATCCTGTATTAAGTCCCTTTTCGCTCTATCTCTCACAGGAGCCGAGAAAAACGCGAAAAACGGATTTTTCTATATTTCGCACTTCAGATGGACCCTATCTGATGTATTTCGTCGTGCTGATAACGAATCTGGCCGTGGATTTGCGATATCTCCAACAGGAGCTGAGAAAATCGCAGAAAACCGAATTAACCGAAAACCACCTACTTTTCGTTTACTGAAATGACGATATCTATCGTTTCCGCGCTAATAACGACTGTTTCCGTTGCTCTTTGGCTTTCTAACTAACAAGGCTTGATAATACATCAATTTCCCTCCATTTAAAACCATGGCACAATTTTTTGAAATTTTTTTGCGACAGATAATCGATTTGTTAGTCATGTGAAAAATCGTATTTTAGTGGTAACATACAATCTGCGCTCTCGGCTCGAAAAATCGAAATATCGAGATGAGCCTAGTCGCATTTTCTTTGTTTTTCTGTGCACTTTCGAATGCAACAAGAATTTTGAGGATCGGTTGAACTATTCAAAAGTTATGGCGACTTTAACGATTAACAAAATCAGGGAAAATCGAGGATCCTGTATTAAGCCACTTTTCGCTCTATCTCTCACAGGAGCCGAGAAAAACGCGAAAAACGGATTTTTCTATATTTCGCACTTCAGATGGACCCTATCTGATGTATTTCGTCGTGCTGATAACGAATCTGGCCGTGAATTTGCGATATCTCCAACAGGAGCTGAGAAAATCGCAGAAAACCGAATTAACCGAAAACCACCTGCTTTACGTTTACAAAAATCACGATATCTATCGTTTTCTCTGTAATAGCGACTGTTTCCGCTGCGCTTTGACTTTCTAACGAACAAGGCTTGATAATACATCAATTTCCATGCATTTAGGACCGTAGAATAATTTTTTTCAATTTTTTTGCGAAAGATAATCGATTTTTTACTTAGGTGAAAAATGCTATTTTTGAGGTGACACACAATCTGCGCTCTCGGATCGAAAAATTGAAATATCGGGATCAGCCTAGTCGCATTTTCTTTGTTTTTCTGTGCTCTTTCGAATGCAAAAAGAATTTTAAGGATCGGTTGAACCATTTAAAAGTTATGGCGACTTTAACGATTAACAAAATCAGGGAAAATCGAGGATCCTGTATTAAGCCCCTTTTCGCTCTATCTCTCACAGGAGGCGAGAAAAACGCGAAAAACGGATTTTTCTATATTTCGCACTTCAGATGGACCCTATCTGATGTATTTCGTCGTGCTGATAACGAATCTGGCCGTGGATTTGCGATATCTCCAACAGGAGTTGAGAAAATCGCAGAAAACCGAATTAAACGAAAACCACCTTCTTTTCGTTTACTAAAATGACGATATCTATCGTTTCCTCGCTAATAACGACTGTTTCCGTTGTTCTATGGCTTTCTAACTAACAAGGCTTGATAACACATCGATTTCCATGCATTTAAGACAGTAGCACAATTTTAAAAAATTTTTTTGCGACAGATTATCGATTTGTTAGTCATGTGAAAAATCGTATTATTGTGGTAACATACAATCTGCGCTCTCGGCTCGAAAAATCGAAATATCGAGATGAGCCTAGTCGCATTTTCTTTGTTTTTCTGTGCACTTTCGAATGCAACAAGAATTTTAAGGATCGGTTGAACCATCCAAAAGTTATGGTGACTTTAACGATTAACAAAATCAGGGAAAATCGAAGATCCTGTATTAAGCCCCTTTTCGCTCTATCTCTCACAGGAGCCGAGAAAAACGCGAAAAACGGATTTTTCTATATTTCGCACTTCAGATGGACCCTATCTGATGTATTTCGTCGTGCTGATAACGAATCTGGCCGTGGATTTGCGATATCTCCAACAGGAGTTGAGAAAATCGCAGAAAACCGAATTAACCGAAAACCACCTTCTTTTCGTTTACTAAAATGACGATATCTATCGTTTCCGCGCTAATAACGACTGTTTCCGTTGCTCTTTGGCTTTCTAACTAACAAGGCTTGATAATACATCAATTTCCATCCATTTAAAACCATACCACAATTTTAAAAAATTTTTTTGCGACAGATAATCGATTTGTTAGTCATGTGAAAAATCGTATTTTAGTGGTAACATACAATCTGCGCTCTCGGCTCGAAAAATTAAGATATCGAGATGAGCCTAGTCGCATTTTCTTTGTTTTTCTGTGCACTTTCGAATGCAACAAGAATTTTAAGGATCGGTTGAACCATCCAAAAGTTATGGTGACTTTAACGATTAACAAAATCAGGGAAAATCGAGGATCCTGTATTAAGCTTCTTTTCGCTCTATCTCTCACAGGAGGCGAGAAAAACGCGAAAAACGGAATTTTCTATATTTCGCACTTCAGATGGACCCTATCTGATGTATTTCGTCGTGCTGATAACGAATCTGGCCGTGGATTTGCGATATCTTCAACAGGAGTTGAGAAAATCGCAGAAAACCGAATTAACCGAAAACCACCTTCTTTTCGTTTACTAAAATGACGATATCTATCGTTTCCGCGCTAATAACGACTGTTTCCGTTGCTCTTTGGCTTTCTAACTAACAAGGCTTGATAATACATCAATTTCCATCCATTTAAAACCATATCACAATTTTAAAAAATTTTTTTGCGACAGATAATCGATTTGTTAGTCTTGTGAAAAATCGTATTTTAGTGGTAACATACAATCTGCGCTCTCGGCTCGAAAAATCGAAATATCGAGATGAGCCTAGTCGCATTTTCTTTGTTTTTCTGTGCACTTTCGAATGCAACAAGAATTTTGAGGATCGGTTGAACTATTCAAAAGTTATGGCGACTTTAACGATTAACAAAATCAGGGAAAATCGAGGATCCTGTATTAAGCCACTTTTCGCTCTATCTCTCACAGGAGCCGAGAAAAACGCGAAAAACGGATTTTTCTATATTTCGCACTTCAGATGGACCCTATCTGATGTATTTCGTCGTGCTGATAACGAATCTGGCCGTGAATTTGCGATATCTCCAACAGGAGCTGAGAAAATCGCAGAAAACCGAATTAACCGAAAACCACCTGCTTTACGTTTACAAAAATCACGATATCTATCGTTTTCTCTGTAATAGCGACTGTTTCCGCTGCGCTTTGACTTTCTAACGAACAAGGCTTGATAATACATCAATTTCCATGCATTTAGGACCGTAGAATAATTTTTTTCAATTTTTTTGCGAAAGATAATCGATTTTTTACTTAGGTGAAAAATGCTATTTTTGAGGTGACACACAATCTGCGCTCTCGGCTCGAAAAATTAAGATATCGAGATGAGCCTAGTCGCATTTTCTTTGTTTTTCTGTGCACTTTCGAATGCAACAAGAATTTTAAGGATCGGTTGAACCATCCAAAAGTTATGGTGACTTTAACGATTAACAAAATCAGGGAAAATCGAGGATCCTGTATTAAGCTTCTTTTCGCTCTATCTCTCACAGGAGCCGAGAAAAACGCGAAAAACGGATTTTTCTATATTTCGCACTTCAGATGGACCCTATCTGATGTATTTCGTCGTGCTGATAACGAATCTGGCCGTGGATTCGCGATATCTCCAACAGGAGCTGAGAAAATCGCAGAAAACCGAATTAACCGAAAACCACCTACTTTTCGTTTACTGAAATGACGATATCTATCGTTTCCGAGCTAATAACGACTGTTTCCGTTGCTCTTTGGCTTTCTAACTAACAAGGCTTGATAATACATCGATTTCCATGCATTTAAGACAGTAGCACAATTTGTTTAATTTTTTTGCGACAGATAATCGATTTGTTAGTCATGTGAAAAATCGTATTTTAGTGGTAACATACAATCTGCGCTCTCGGCTCGAAAAATCGAAATATCGAGATGAGCCTAGTCGCATTTTCTTTGTTTTTCTGTGCACTTTCAAATGCTACAAGAATTTTAAGGATCGGTTGATCCATTCAAAAGTTATGGCGACTTTAACGATTAACAAAATCAGGGAAAATCGAGGATCCTGTATTAAGCCCCTTTTCGCTCTATCTCTCACAGGAGCCGAGAAAAACGCGAAAAACGGATTTTTCTCTATTTCGCACTTTAGATGGACCCTATCTGATGTATTTCGTCGTGCTGATAACGAATCTGGCCGTGGATTCGCGATATCTCCAACAGGAGCTGAGAAAATCGCAGAAAACCGAATTAACCGAAAACCACCTACTTTTCGTTTACTGAAATGACGATATCTATCGTTTCCGCGCTAATAACGACTGTTTCCGTTGCTCTTTGGCTTTCTAACTAACAAGGCTTGATAATACATCAATTTCCCTCCATTTAAAACCATGGCACAATTTTTTGAAATTTTTTTGCGACAGATAATCGATTTGTTAGTCATGTGAAAAATCGTATTTTAGTGGTAACATACAATCTGCGCTCTCGGCTCGAAAAATCGAAATATCGAGATGAGCCTAGTCGCATTTTCTTTGTTTTTCTGTGCACTTTCGAATGCAACAAGAATTTTAAGGATCGGTTGATCCATTCAAAAGTTATGGCGACTTTAACGATTAACAAAATCAGGGAAAATCGAGGATCCTGTATTAAGCCCCTTTTCGCTCTATCTCTCACAGGAGCCGAGAAAAACGCGAAAAACGGATTTTTCTATATTTTGCACTTCAGATGGACCCTATCTGATGTATTTCGTCGTGCTGATAACGAATCTGGCCGTGGATTTTTGATATCTCCAACAGGAGTTGAGAAAATCGCAGAAAACCGAATTAACCGAAAAGCACCTTCTTTTCGTTTACTAAAATGACGATATCTATCGTTTCCTCGCTAATAACGACTGTTTCCGTTGTTCTGTGGCTTTCTTACTAACAAGGCTTGATAATACATCGATTTCCATGCATTTAAGACAGTAGCACAATTTTTTGAAATTTTTTTGCGACAGATAATCGATTTGTTAGTTATGTGAAAAATCGTATTTTAGAGGTAACATACAATCTGCGCTCCCGGCTCGAAAAATTGAAATATCGGGATCAGCTTAGTCGCATTTTCTTTGTTTTTCTGTGCTCTTTCGAATGCAAAAAGAATTTTAAGGATCGGTCGAACCATTTAAAAGTTATGGCGACTTTAACGATTAACAAAATCAGGGAAAATCGAGGATCCTGTATTAAGCCCCTTTTCGCTCTATCTCTCACAGGAGCCGGGAAAAACGCGAAAAACGGATTTTTCTATATTTCGCACTTCAGATGGACCCTATCTGATGTATTTCGTCGTGCTGATAACGAATCTGGCCGTGGATTTGCGATATCTCTAACAGGAGCTGAGAAAATCGCAGAAAACCGAATTAACCGAAAACCACCTTCTTTTCGTTTACTGAAATGACGATATCTATCGTTTCCGCGCTAATAACGACTGTTTCCGTTGTTCTATGGCTTTATAACTAACAAGGCTTGATAATACATCGATTTCCATGCATTTAAGACAGTAGCACAATTTTTTGAAATTTTTTTGCGACAGATAATCGATTTGTTAGTTATGTGAAAAATCGTATTTTAGAGGTAACATACAATCTGCGCTCCCGGCTCGAAAAATTGAAATATCGGGATCAGCTTAGTCGCATTTTCTTTGTTTTTCTGTGCTCTTTCGAATGCAAAAAGAATTTTAAGGATCGGTCGAACCATTTAAAAGTTATGGCGACTTTAACGATTAACAAAATCAGGGAAAATCGAGGATCCTGTATTAAGCCCCTTTTCGCTCTATCTCTCACAGGAGCCGGGAAAAACGCGAAAAACGGATTTTTCTATATTTCGCACTTCAGATGGACCCTATCTGATGTATTTCGTCGTGCTGATAACGAATCTGGCCGTGGATTTGCGATATCTCCAACAGGAGTTGAGAAAATCGCAGAAAACCGAATTAACCGAAAACCACCTACTTTTCGTTTACTAAAATGACGATATCTATCGTTTCCGCGCTAATAACGACTGTTTCCGTTGCTCTTTGGCTTTCTAACTAACAAGGCTTGATAATACATCAATTTCCATCCATTTAAAACCATATCACAATTTAAAAAAATTTTTTTGCGACAGATAATCGATTTGTTAGTCTTGTGAAAAATCGTATTTTAGTGGTAACATACAATCTGCGCTCTCGGCTCGAAAAATCAAAATATCGAGATGAGCCTAGTCGCATTTTCTTTGTTTTTCTGTGCACTTTCGAATGCAACAAGAATTTTAAGGATCGGTTGATCCATTCAAAAGTTATGGCGACTTTAACGATTAACAAAATCAGGGAAAATCGAGGATCCTGTATTAAGCCCCTTTTCGCTCTATCTCTCACAGGAGCCGAGAAAAACGCGAAAAACGGATTTTTCTCTATTTCGCACTTTAGATGGACCCTATCTGATGTATTTCGTCGTGCTGATAACGAATCTGGCCGTGGATTCGCGATATCTCCAACAGGAGCTGAGAAAATCGCAGAAAACCGAATTAACCGAAAACCACCTTCTTTTCGTTTACTAAAATGACGATATCTATCGTTTCCTCGCTAATGACGACTGTTTCCGTTGTTCCGTGGCTTTCTTACTAACAAGGCTTGATAATACATCGATTTCCATGCATTTAAGACAGTAGCACAATTTTTTTCAATTTTTTTGCGACAGATAATCGATTTGTTAGTCATGTGAAAAATCGTATTTTAGTGGTAACATACAATCTGCGCTCTCGGCTCGAAAAATCAAAATATCGAGATGAGCCTAGTCGCATTTTCTTTGTTTTTCAGTGCACTTTCGAATGCAACAAGAATTTTAAGGATCGGTTGAACCATCCAAAAGTTATGGTGACTTTAACGATTAACAAAATCAGGGAAAATCGAGGATCCTGTATTAAGCCCCTTTTCGCTCTATCTCTCACAGGAGGCGAGAAAAACGCGAAAAACGAATTTTTCTATATTTCGCACTTCAGATGGACCCTATCTGATGTATTTCGTCGTGCTGATAACGAATCTGGCCGTGGATTTGCGATATCCCCAACAGGAGCTGAGAAAATTGCAGAAAACCGAATTAACTGAAAACCACCTTCTTTTCGTTTACTGAAATGACGATATCTATCGTTTCCGCGCTAATAACGACTGTTTCCGTTGCTCTTTGGCTTTCTAACTTACAAGGCTTGATAATACATCAATTTCCCTCCATTTAAAACCATGGCATAATTTTTTGAAATTTTTTTGCGACAGATAATCGATTTGTTAGTCATGTGAAAAATCGTATTTTAGTGGTAACATACAATCTGCGCTCTCGGCTCGAAAAATCAAAATATCGAGATGAGCCTAGTCGCATTTTCTTTGTTTTTCTGTGCACTTTCGAATGCTACAAGAATTTTAAGGATCGGTTGATCCATTCAAAAGTTATGGCGACTTTAACGATTAACAAAATCAGGGAAAATCGAGGATCCTGTATTAAGCCCCTTTTCGCTCTATCTCTCACAGGAGCCGAGAAAAACGCGAAAAACGGATTTTTCTCTATTTCGCACTTTAGATGGACCCTATCTGATGTATTTCGTCGTGCTGATAACGAATCTGGCCGTGGATTTGCGATATCTCCAACAGGAGTTGAGAAAATCGCAGAAAACCGAATTAACCGAAAAGCACCTTCTTTTCGTTTACTAAAATGACGATATCTATCGTTTCCGCGCTAATAACGACTGTTTCCGTTGCTCTTTGGCTTTATAACTAACAAGGCTTGATAATACATCGATTTCCATGCATTTAAGACAGTAGCACAATTTTTTTTAATTTTTTTGCGACAGATAATCGATTTGTTAGTCATGTGAAAAATCGTATTTTAGTGGTAACATACAATCTGCGCTCTCGGCTCGAAAAATCAAAATATCGAGATGAGCCTAGTCGCATTTTCTTTGTTTTTCTGTGCACTTTCGAATGCAACAAGAATTTTAAGGATCGGTTGAACCATCCAAAAGTTATGGTGACTTTAACGATTAACAAAATCAGGGAAAATCGAGGATCCTGTATTAAGCTTCTTTTCGCTCTATCTCTCACAGGAGGCGAGAAAAACGCGAAAAACGGATTTTTCTCTATTTCGCACTTTAGATGGACCCTATCTGATGTATTTCGTCGTGCTGATAACGAATCTGGCCGTGGATTTGCGATATCTCCAACAGGAGTTGAGAAAATCGCAGAAAACCGAATTAACCGAAAACCACCTACTTTTCGTTTACTAAAATGACGATATCTATCGTTTCCGCGCTAATAACGACTGTTTCCGTTGCTCTTTGGCTTTCTAACTAACAAGGCTTGATAATACATCAATTTCCATCCATTTAAAACCATATCACAATTTAAAAAAATTTTTTTGCGACAGATAATCGATTTGTTAGTCTTGTGAAAAATCGTATTTTAGTGGTAACATACAATCTGCGCTCTCGGCTCGAAAAATCAAAATATCGAGATGAGCCTAGTCGCATTTTCTTTGTTTTTCTGTGCACTTTCGAATGCAACAAGAATTTTAAGGATCGGTTGATCCATTCAAAAGTTATGGCGACTTTAACGATTAACAAAATCAGGGAAAATCGAGGATCCTGTATTAAGCCCCTTTTCGCTCTATCTCTCACAGGAGCCGAGAAAAACGCGAAAAACGGATTTTTCTCTATTTCGCACTTTAGATGGACCCTATCTGATGTATTTCGTCGTGCTGATAACGAATCTGGCCGTGGATTCGCGATATCTCCAACAGGAGCTGAGAAAATCGCAGAAAACCGAATTAACCGAAAACCACCTTCTTTTCGTTTACTAAAATGACGATATCTATCGTTTCCTCGCTAATGACGACTGTTTCCGTTGTTCCGTGGCTTTCTTACTAACAAGGCTTGATAATACATCGATTTCCATGCATTTAAGACAGTAGCACAATTTTTTTCAATTTTTTTGCGACAGATAATCGATTTGTTAGTCATGTGAAAAATCGTATTTTAGTGGTAACATACAATCTGCGCTCTCGGCTCGAAAAATCAAAATATCGAGATGAGCCTAGTCGCATTTTCTTTGTTTTTCTGTGCACTTTCGAATGCAACAAGAATTTTAAGGATCGGTTGAACCATCCAAAAGTTATGGTGACTTTAACGATTAACAAAATCAGGGAAAATCGAGGATCCTGTATTAAGCTTCTTTTCGCTCTATCTCTCACAGGAGGCGAGAAAAACGCGAAAAACGGATTTTTCTCTATTTCGCACTTTAGATGGACCCTATCTGATGTATTTCGTCGTGCTGATAACGAATCTGGCCGTGGATTTGCGATATCTCCAACAGGAGTTGAGAAAATCGCAGAAAACCGAATTAAACGAAAACCACCTTTTTTTCGTTTACTAAAATGACGATATCTATCGTTTCCTCGCTAATAACGACTGTTTCCGTTGTTCTATGGCTTTCTAACTAACAAGGCTTGATAACACATCGATTTCCATGCATTTAAGACAGTAGCACAATTTAAAAAAATTTTTTTGCGACAGATTATCGATTTGTTAGTCATGTGAAAAATCGTATTATTGTGGTAACATACAATCTGCGCTCTCGGCTCGAAAAATCGAAATATCGAGATGAGCCTAGTCGCATTTTCTTTGTTTTTCTGTGCACTTTCGAATGCAACAAGAATTTTAAAAATCGGTTGAACCATCCAAAAGTTATGGTGTCTTTAACGATTAACAAAATCAGGGAAAATCGAGGATCCTGTATTAAGCCCCTTTTCGCTCTATCTCTCACAGGAGCCGAGAAAAACGCGAAAAACGGATTTTTCTATATTTCGCACTTCAGATGGACCCTATCTGATGTATTTCGTCGTGCTGATAACGAATCTGGCCGTGGATTTGCGATATCTCCAACAGGAGTTGAGAAAATCGCAGAAAACCGAATTAAACGAAAACCACCTTCTTTTCGTTTACTAAAATGACGATATCTATCGTTTCCTCGCTAATAACGACTGTTTCCGTTGTTCTATGGCTTTCTAACTAACAAGGCTTGATAACACATCGATTTCCATGCATTTAAGACAGTAGCACAATTTTAAAAAATTTTTTTGCGACAGATTATCGATTTGTTAGTCATGTGAAAAATCGTATTTTAGTGGTAACATACAATCTGCGCTCTCGGCTCGAAAAATCAAAATATCGAGATGAGCCTAGTCGCATTTTCTTTGTTTTTCTGTGCACTTTCGAATGCAACAAGAATTTTAAGGATCGGTTGAACCATCCAAAAGTTATGGTGACTTTAACGATTAACAAAATCAGGGAAAATCGAGGATCCTGTATTAAGCTTCTTTTCGCTCTATCTCTCACAGGAGGCGAGAAAAACGCGAAAAACGGATTTTTCTCTATTTCGCACTTTAGATGGACCCTATCTGATGTATTTCGTCGTGCTGATAACGAATCTGGCCGTGGATTTGCGATATCCCCAACAGGAGCTGAGAAAATTGCAGAAAACCGAATTAACTGAAAACCACCTTCTTTTCGTTTACTGAAATGACGATATCTATCGTTTCCGCGCTAATAACGACTGTTTCCGTTGCTCTTTGGCTTTCTAACTAACAAGGCTTGATAATACATCAATTTCCCTCCATTTAAAACCATGGCACAATTTTTTGAAATTTTTTTGCGACAGATAATCGATTTGTTAGTCATGTGAAAAATCGTATTTTAGTGGTAACATACAATCTGCGCTCTCGGCTCGAAAAATCGAAATATCGAGATGAGCCTAGTCGCATTTTCTTTGTTTTTCTGTGCACTTTCGAATGCAACAAGAATTTTAAGGATCGGTTGAACCATCCAAAAGTTATGGTGACTTTAACGATTAACAAAATCAGGGAAAATCGAGGATCCTGTATTAAGCCCCTTTTCGCTCTATCTCTCACAGGAGCCGAGAAAAACGCGAAAAACGGATTTTTCTATATTTCGCACTTCAGATGGACCCTATCTGATGTATTTCGTCGTGCTGATAACGAATCTGGCCGTGGATTTGCGATATCTCCAACAGGAGTTGAGAAAATCGCAGAAAACCGAATTAACCGAAAACCACCTTCTTTTCGTTTACTAAAATGACGATATCTATCGTTTCCGCGCTAATAACGACTGTTTCCGTTGCTCTTTGGCTTTCTAACTAACAAGGCTTGATAATACATCAATTTCCATCCATTTAAAACCATATCACAATTTTAAAAAATTTTTTTGCGACAGATAATCGATTTGTTAGTCATGTGAAAAATCGTATTTTAGTGGTAACATACAATCTGCGCTCTCGGCTCGAAAAATTAAGATATCGAGATGAGCCTAGTCGCATTTTCTTTGTTTTTCTGTGCACTTTCGAATGCAACAAGAATTTTTAGGATCGGTTGATCCATTCAAAAGTTATGGCGACTTTAACGATTAACAAAATCAGGGAAATCGAGGATCCTGTATTAAGCCCCTTTTCGCTCCATCTCTCACAGGAGCCGAGAAAAACGCGAAAAACGGATTTTTTCTATATTTCGCACTTCAGATGGACCCTATCTGATGTATTTTGTCGTGCTGATAACGAATCTGGCCGTGGATTTGCGATATCTCCAACAGGAGCTGAGAAAATCGCAGAAAACCGAATTAACCGAAAACCACCTACTTTTCGTTTACTGAAATGACGATATCTATCGTTTCCTCGCTAATAACGACTGTTTCCGTTGTTCTATGGCTTTCTTACTAACAAGGCTTGATAATACATCGATTTCCATGCATTTAAGACAGTAGCACAATTTTTTTTAATTTTTTTGCGACAGATAATCGATTTGTTAGTCATGTGAAAAATCGTATTTTAGTGGTAACATACAATCTGCGCTCTCGGCTCGAAAAATTAAGATATCGAGATGAGCCTAGTCGCATTTTCTTTGTTTTTCTGTGCACTTTCGAATGCAACAAGAATTTTAAGGATCGGTTGATCCATTCAAAAGTTATGGCGACTTTAACGATTAGCAAAATCAGGGAAAATCGAGGATCCTGTATTAAGTCCCTTTTCGCTCTAGCTCTCACAGGAGCCGAGAAAAACGCGAAAAACGGATTTTTCAATATTTCGCACTTCAGATGGACCCTATCTGATGTATTTCGTCGTGCTGATAACGAATCTGGCCGTGGATTCGCGATATCTCCAACAGGAGCTGAGAAAATCGCAGAAAACCGAATTAACCGAAAACCACCTACTTTTCGTTTACTGAAATGACGATATCTATCGTTTCCGCGCTAATAACGACTGTTTCCGTTGCTCTTTGGCTTTCTAACTAACAAGGCTTGATAATACATCAATTTCCATTCATTTAAAACCATGGCACAATTAAAAAAAATTTTTTGCGACAGATAATCGATTCGTTAGTCATGTGAAAAATCGTATTTTAGTGGTAACATACAATCTGCGCTCTCGGCTCGAAAAATTAAGATATCGAGATGAGCCTAGTCGCATTTTCTTTGTTTTTCTGTGCACTTTCGAATGCAACAAGAATTTTCAGGATCGGTTGATCCATTCAAAAGTTATGGCGACTTTAACGATTAACAAAATCAGGGAAATCGAGGATCCTGTATTAAGCCCCTTTTCGCTCCATCTCTCACAGGAGCCGAGAAAAACGCGAAAAACGGATTTTTCTATATTTCGCACTTCAGATGGACCCTATCTGATATATTTTGTCGTGCTGATAACGAATCTGGCCGTGGATTTGCGATATCTCCAACAGGAGCTGAGAAAATCGCAGAAAACCGAATTAACCGAAAACCACCTTCTTTTCGTTTACTAAAATGACGATTTCTATCGTTTCCGCGCCAATAACGACTGTTTCCGTTGCTCTGTGGCTTTCTAACTAACAAGGCTTGATGATACATCTATTTCCATCCATTTAAGACAGTAGCACAATTTTTTTTTATTTTTTTGCGACAGATAATCGATTTGTTAGTCTTGTGAAAAATCGTATTTTAGTGGTAACATACAATCTGCGCTCTCGGCTCGAAAAATCAAAATATCGAGATGAGCCTAGTCGCATTTTCTTTGTTTTTCTGTGCACTTTCGAATGCAACAAGAATTTTAAGGATCGGTTGATCCATTCAAAAGTTATGGCGACTTTAACGATTAACAAAATCAGGGAAAATCGAGGATCCTGTATTAAGCCCCTTTTCGCTCTATCTCTCACAGGAGCCGAGAAAAACGCGAAAAACGGATTTTTCTCTATTTCGCACTTTAGATGGACCCTATCTGATGTATTTCGTCGTGCTGATAACGAATCTGGCCGTGGATTCGCGATATCTCCAACAGGAGCTGAGAAAATCGCAGAAAACCGAATTAACCGAAAACCACCTTCTTTTCGTTTACTAAAATGACGATATCTATCGTTTCCTCGCTAATGACGACTGTTTCCGTTGTTCCGTGGCTTTCTTACTAACAAGGCTTGATAATACATCGATTTCCATGCATTTAAGACAGTAGCACAATTTTTTTCAATTTTTTTGCGACAGATAATCGATTTGTTAGTCATGTGAAAAATCGTATTTTAGTGGTAACATACAATCTGCGCTCTCGGCTCGAAAAATCAAAATATCGAGATGAGCCTAGTCGCATTTTCTTTGTTTTTCTGTGCACTTTCGAATGCAACAAGAATTTTAAGGATCGGTTGAACCATCCAAAAGTTATGGTGACTTTAACGATTAACAAAATCAGGGAAAATCGAGGATCCTGTATTAAGCTTCTTTTCGCTCTATCTCTCACAGGAGGCGAGAAAAACGCGAAAAACGGATTTTTCTCTATTTCGCACTTTAGATGGACCCTATCTGATGTATTTCGTCGTGCTGATAACGAATCTGGCCGTGGATTTGCGATATCTCCAACAGGAGTTGAGAAAATCGCAGAAAACCGAATTAAACGAAAACCACCTTTTTTTCGTTTACTAAAATGACGATATCTATCGTTTCCTCGCTAATAACGACTGTTTCCGTTGTTCTATGGCTTTCTAACTAACAAGGCTTGATAACACATCGATTTCCATGCATTTAAGACAGTAGCACAATTTAAAAAAATTTTTTTGCGACAGATTATCGATTTGTTAGTCATGTGAAAAATCGTATTATTGTGGTAACATACAATCTGCGCTCTCGGCTCGAAAAATCGAAATATCGAGATGAGCCTAGTCGCATTTTCTTTGTTTTTCTGTGCACTTTCGAATGCAACAAGAATTTTAAAAATCGGTTGAACCATCCAAAAGTTATGGTGTCTTTAACGATTAACAAAATCAGGGAAAATCGAGGATCCTGTATTAAGCCCCTTTTCGCTCTATCTCTCACAGGAGCCGAGAAAAACGCGAAAAACGGATTTTTCTATATTTCGCACTTCAGATGGACCCTATCTGATGTATTTCGTCGTGCTGATAACGAATCTGGCCGTGGATTTGCGATATCTCCAACAGGAGTTGAGAAAATCGCAGAAAACCGAATTAAACGAAAACCACCTTCTTTTCGTTTACTAAAATGACGATATCTATCGTTTCCTCGCTAATAACGACTGTTTCCGTTGTTCTATGGCTTTCTAACTAACAAGGCTTGATAACACATCGATTTCCATGCATTTAAGACAGTAGCACAATTTTTTAAATTTTTTTGCGACAGATAATCGATTTGTTAGTCATGTGAAAAATCGTATTTTAGTGGTAACATACAATCTGCGCTCTCGGCTCGAAAAATCGAAATATCGAGATGAGCCTAGTCGCATTTTCTTTGTTTTTCTGTGCACTTTCGAATGCAACAAGAATTTTAAGGATCGGTTGATCCATTCAAAAGTTATGGCGACTTTGACGATTAACAAAATCAGGGAAAATCGAGGATCCTGTATTAAGCCCCTTTTCGCTCTATCTCTCACAGGAGCCGAGAAAAACGCGAAAAACGGATTTTTCTATATTTCGCACTTCAGATGGACCCTATCTGATGTATTTCGTCGTGCTGATAACGAATCTGGCCGTGAATTTGCGATATCTCCAACAGGAGCTGAGAAAATCGCAGAAAACCGAATTAACCGAAAACCACCTGCTTTACGTTTACAAAAATCACGATATCTATCGTTTTCTCTGTAATAGCGACTGTTTCCGCTGCGCTTTGACTTTCTAACGAACAAGGCTTGATAATACATCAATTTCCATGCATTTAGGACCGTAGAATAATTTTTTTCAATTTTTTTGCGAAAGATAATCGATTTTTTACTTAGGTGAAAAATGCTATTTTTGAGGTGACACACAATCTGCGCTCTCGGATCGAAAAATTGAAATATCGGGATCAGCCTAGTCGCATTTTCTTTGTTTTTCTGTGCTCTTTCGAATGCAAAAAGAATTTTAAGGATCGGTTGAACCATTTAAAAGTTATGGCGACTTTAACGATTAACAAAATCAGGGAAAATCGAGGATCCTGTATTAAGCCCCTTTTCGCTCTATCTCTCACAGGAGGCGAGAAAAACGCGAAAAACGGATTTTTCTATATTTCGCACTTCAGATGGACCCTATCTGATGTATTTCGTCGTGCTGATAACGAATCTGGCCGTGGATTTGCGATATCTCCAACAGGAGTTGAGAAAATCGCAGAAAACCGAATTAACCGAAAACCACCTTCTTTTCGTTTACTAAAATGACGATATCTATCGTTTCCGCGCTAATAACGACTGTTTCCGTTGCTCTTTGGCTTTCTAACTAACAAGGCTTGATAATACATCAATTTCCATCCATTTAAAACCATACCACAATTTAAAAAAATTTTTTTGCGACAGATAATCGATTTGTTAGTCATGTGAAAAATCGTATTTTAGTGGTAACATACAATCTGCGCTCTCGGCTCGAAAAATTAAGATATCGAGATGAGCCTAGTCGCATTTTCTTTGTTTTTCTGTGCACTTTCGAATGCAACAAGAATTTTAAGGATCGGTTGAACCATCCAAAAGTTATGGTGACTTTAACGATTAACAAAATCAGGGAAAATCGAGGATCCTGTATTAAGCTTCTTTTCGCTCTATCTCTCACAGGAGGCGAGAAAAACGCGAAAAACGGAATTTTCTATATTTCGCACTTCAGATGGACCCTATCTGATGTATTTCGTCGTGCTGATAACGAATCTGGCCGTGGATTTGCGATATCTCCAACAGGAGTTGAGAAAATCGCAGAAAACCGAATTAACCGAAAACCACCTTCTTTTCGTTTACTAAAATGACGATATCTATCGTTTCCGCGCTAATAACGACTGTTTCCGTTGCTCTTTGGCTTTCTAACTAACAAGGCTTGATAATACATCAATTTCCATCCATTTAAAACCATATCACAATTTTAAAAAATTTTTTTGCGACAGATAATCGATTTGTTAGTCTTGTGAAAAATCGTATTTTAGTGGTAACATACAATCTGCGCTCTCGGCTCGAAAAATCGAAATATCGAGATGAGCCTAGTCGCATTTTCTTTGTTTTTCTGTGCACTTTCGAATGCAACAAGAATTTTGAGGATCGGTTGAACTATTCAAAAGTTATGGCGACTTTAACGATTAACAAAATCAGGGAAAATCGAGGATCCTGTATTAAGCCACTTTTCGCTCTATCTCTCACAGGAGCCGAGAAAAACGCGAAAAACGGATTTTTCTATATTTCGCACTTCAGATGGACCCTATCTGATGTATTTCGTCGTGCTGATAACGAATCTGGCCGTGAATTTGCGATATCTCCAACAGGAGCTGAGAAAATCGCAGAAAACCGAATTAACCGAAAACCACCTGCTTTACGTTTACAAAAATCACGATATCTATCGTTTTCTCTGTAATAGCGACTGTTTCCGCTGCGCTTTGACTTTCTAACGAACAAGGCTTGATAATACATCAATTTCCATGCATTTAGGACCGTAGAATAATTTTTTTCAATTTTTTTGCGAAAGATAATCGATTTTTTACTTAGGTGAAAAATGCTATTTTTGAGGTGACACACAATCTGCGCTCTCGGATCGAAAAATTGAAATATCGGGATCAGCCTAGTCGCATTTTCTTTGTTTTTCTGTGCTCTTTCGAATGCAAAAAGAATTTTAAGGATCGGTTGAACCATTTAAAAGTTATGGCGACTTTAACGATTAACAAAATCAGGGAAAATCGAGGATCCTGTATTAAGCCCCTTTTCGCTCTATCTCTCACAGGAGGCGAGAAAAACGCGAAAAACGGATTTTTCTATATTTCGCACTTCAGATGGACCCTATCTGATGTATTTCGTCGTGCTGATAACGAATCTGGCCGTGGATTTGCGATATCTCCAACAGGAGTTGAGAAAATCGCAGAAAACCGAATTAAACGAAAACCACCTTCTTTTCGTTTACTAAAATGACGATATCTATCGTTTCCTCGCTAATAACGACTGTTTCCGTTGTTCTATGGCTTTCTAACTAACAAGGCTTGATAACACATCGATTTCCATGCATTTAAGACAGTAGCACAATTTTAAAAAATTTTTTTGCGACAGATTATCGATTTGTTAGTCATGTGAAAAATCGTATTATTGTGGTAACATACAATCTGCGCTCTCGGCTCGAAAAATCGAAATATCGAGATGAGCCTAGTCGCATTTTCTTTGTTTTTCTGTGCACTTTCGAATGCAACAAGAATTTTAAGGATCGGTTGAACCATCCAAAAGTTATGGTGACTTTAACGATTAACAAAATCAGGGAAAATCGAAGATCCTGTATTAAGCCCCTTTTCGCTCTATCTCTCACAGGAGCCGAGAAAAACGCGAAAAACGGATTTTTCTATATTTCGCACTTCAGATGGACCCTATCTGATGTATTTCGTCGTGCTGATAACGAATCTGGCCGTGGATTTGCGATATCTCCAACAGGAGTTGAGAAAATCGCAGAAAACCGAATTAACCGAAAACCACCTTCTTTTCGTTTACTAAAATGACGATATCTATCGTTTCCGCGCTAATAACGACTGTTTCCGTTGCTCTTTGGCTTTCTAACTAACAAGGCTTGATAATACATCAATTTCCATCCATTTAAAACCATACCACAATTTTAAAAAATTTTTTTGCGACAGATAATCGATTTGTTAGTCATGTGAAAAATCGTATTTTAGTGGTAACATACAATCTGCGCTCTCGGCTCGAAAAATTAAGATATCGAGATGAGCCTAGTCGCATTTTCTTTGTTTTTCTGTGCACTTTCGAATGCAACAAGAATTTTAAGGATCGGTTGAACCATCCAAAAGTTATGGTGACTTTAACGATTAACAAAATCAGGGAAAATCGAGGATCCTGTATTAAGCTTCTTTTCGCTCTATCTCTCACAGGAGGCGAGAAAAACGCGAAAAACGGAATTTTCTATATTTCGCACTTCAGATGGACCCTATCTGATGTATTTCGTCGTGCTGATAACGAATCTGGCCGTGGATTTGCGATATCTCCAACAGGAGTTGAGAAAATCGCAGAAAACCGAATTAACCGAAAACCACCTTCTTTTCGTTTACTAAAATGACGATATCTATCGTTTCCGCGCTAATAACGACTGTTTCCGTTGCTCTTTGGCTTTCTAACTAACAAGGCTTGATAATACATCAATTTCCATCCATTTAAAACCATATCACAATTTTAAAAAATTTTTTTGCGACAGATAATCGATTTGTTAGTCTTGTGAAAAATCGTATTTTAGTGGTAACATACAATCTGCGCTCTCGGCTCGAAAAATCAAAATATCGAGATGAGCCTAGTCGCATTTTCTTTGTTTTTCAGTGCACTTTCGAATGCAACAAGAATTTTAAGGATCGGTTGAACCATCCAAAAGTTATGGTGACTTTAACGATTAACAAAATCAGGGAAAATCGAGGATCCTGTATTAAGCCCCTTTTCGCTCTATCTCTCACAGGAGGCGAGAAAAACGCGAAAAACGAATTTTTCTATATTTCGCACTTCAGATGGACCCTATCTGATGTATTTCGTCGTGCTGATAACGAATCTGGCCGTGGATTTGCGATATCCCCAACAGGAGCTGAGAAAATTGCAGAAAACCGAATTAACTGAAAACCACCTTCTTTTCGTTTACTGAAATGACGATATCTATCGTTTCCGCGCTAATAACGACTGTTTCCGTTGCTCTTTGGCTTTCTAACTTACAAGGCTTGATAATACATCAATTTCCCTCCATTTAAAACCATGGCATAATTTTTTGAAATTTTTTTGCGACAGATAATCGATTTGTTAGTCATGTGAAAAATCGTATTTTAGTGGTAACATACAATCTGCGCTCTCGGCTCGAAAAATCAAAATATCGAGATGAGCCTAGTCGCATTTTCTTTGTTTTTCTGTGCACTTTCGAATGCTACAAGAATTTTAAGGATCGGTTGATCCATTCAAAAGTTATGGCGACTTTAACGATTAACAAAATCAGGGAAAATCGAGGATCCTGTATTAAGCCCCTTTTCGCTCTATCTCTCACAGGAGCCGAGAAAAACGCGAAAAACGGATTTTTCTCTATTTCGCACTTTAGATGGACCCTATCTGATGTATTTCGTCGTGCTGATAACGAATCTGGCCGTGGATTTGCGATATCTCCAACAGGAGTTGAGAAAATCGCAGAAAACCGAATTAACCGAAAAGCACCTTCTTTTCGTTTACTAAAATGACGATATCTATCGTTTCCGCGCTAATAACGACTGTTTCCGTTGCTCTTTGGCTTTCTAACTAACAAGGCTTGATAATACATCAATTTCCATCCATTTAAAACCATATCACAATTTAAAAAAATTTTTTTGCGACAGATAATCGATTTGTTAGTCTTGTGAAAAATCGTATTTTAGTGGTAACATACAATCTGCGCTCTCGGCTCGAAAAATCAAAATATCGAGATGAGCCTAGTCGCATTTTCTTTGTTTTTCAGTGCACTTTCGAATGCAACAAGAATTTTAAGGATCGGTTGAACCATCCAAAAGTTATGGTGACTTTAACGATTAACAAAATCAGGGAAAATCGAGGATCCTGTATTAAGCCCCTTTTCGCTCTATCTCTCACAGGAGGCGAGAAAAACGCGAAAAACGAATTTTTCTATATTTCGCACTTCAGATGGACCCTATCTGATGTATTTCGTCGTGCTGATAACGAATCTGGCCGTGGATTTGCGATATCCCCAACAGGAGCTGAGAAAATTGCAGAAAACCGAATTAACTGAAAACCACCTTCTTTTCGTTTACTGAAATGACGATATCTATCGTTTCCGCGCTAATAACGACTGTTTCCGTTGCTCTTTGGCTTTCTAACTTACAAGGCTTGATAATACATCAATTTCCCTCCATTTAAAACCATGGCATAATTTTTTGAAATTTTTTTGCGACAGATAATCGATTTGTTAGTCATGTGAAAAATCGTATTTTAGTGGTAACATACAATCTGCGCTCTCGGCTCGAAAAATCAAAATATCGAGATGAGCCTAGTCGCATTTTCTTTGTTTTTCTGTGCACTTTCGAATGCTACAAGAATTTTAAGGATCGGTTGATCCATTCAAAAGTTATGGCGACTTTAACGATTAACAAAATCAGGGAAAATCGAGGATCCTGTATTAAGCCCCTTTTCGCTCTATCTCTCACAGGAGCCGAGAAAAACGCGAAAAACGGATTTTTCTCTATTTCGCACTTTAGATGGACCCTATCTGATGTATTTCGTCGTGCTGATAACGAATCTGGCCGTGGATTTGCGATATCTCCAACAGGAGTTGAGAAAATCGCAGAAAACCGAATTAACCGAAAAGCACCTTCTTTTCGTTTACTAAAATGACGATATCTATCGTTTCCGCGCTAATAACGACTGTTTCCGTTGCTCTTTGGCTTTATAACTAACAAGGCTTGATAATACATCGATTTCCATGCATTTAAGACAGTAGCACAATTTTTTTTAATTTTTTTGCGACAGATAATCGATTTGTTAGTCATGTGAAAAATCGTATTTTAGTGGTAACATACAATCTGCGCTCTCGGCTCGAAAAATCAAAATATCGAGATGAGCCTAGTCGCATTTTCTTTGTTTTTCTGTGCACTTTCGAATGCAACAAGAATTTTAAGGATCGGTTGAACCATCCAAAAGTTATGGTGACTTTAACGATTAACAAAATCAGGGAAAATCGAGGATCCTGTATTAAGCTTCTTTTCGCTCTATCTCTCACAGGAGGCGAGAAAAACGCGAAAAACGGATTTTTCTCTATTTCGCACTTTAGATGGACCCTATCTGATGTATTTCGTCGTGCTGATAACGAATCTGGCCGTGGATTTGCGATATCTCCAACAGGAGTTGAGAAAATCGCAGAAAACCGAATTAACCGAAAACCACCTACTTTTCGTTTACTAAAATGACGATATCTATCGTTTCCGCGCTAATAACGACTGTTTCCGTTGCTCTTTGGCTTTCTAACTAACAAGGCTTGATAATACATCAATTTCCATCCATTTAAAACCATATCACAATTTAAAAAAATTTTTTTGCGACAGATAATCGATTTGTTAGTCTTGTGAAAAATCGTATTTTAGTGGTAACATACAATCTGCGCTCTCGGCTCGAAAAATCAAAATATCGAGATGAGCCTAGTCGCATTTTCTTTGTTTTTCTGTGCACTTTCGAATGCAACAAGAATTTTAAGGATCGGTTGATCCATTCAAAAGTTATGGCGACTTTAACGATTAACAAAATCAGGGAAAATCGAGGATCCTGTATTAAGCCCCTTTTCGCTCTATCTCTCACAGGAGCCGAGAAAAACGCGAAAAACGGATTTTTCTCTATTTCGCACTTTAGATGGACCCTATCTGATGTATTTCGTCGTGCTGATAACGAATCTGGCCGTGGATTCGCGATATCTCCAACAGGAGCTGAGAAAATCGCAGAAAACCGAATTAACCGAAAACCACCTTCTTTTCGTTTACTAAAATGACGATATCTATCGTTTCCTCGCTAATGACGACTGTTTCCGTTGTTCCGTGGCTTTCTTACTAACAAGGCTTGATAATACATCGATTTCCATGCATTTAAGACAGTAGCACAATTTTTTTCAATTTTTTTGCGACAGATAATCGATTTGTTAGTCATGTGAAAAATCGTATTTTAGTGGTAACATACAATCTGCGCTCTCGGCTCGAAAAATCAAAATATCGAGATGAGCCTAGTCGCATTTTCTTTGTTTTTCTGTGCACTTTCGAATGCAACAAGAATTTTAAGGATCGGTTGAACCATCCAAAAGTTATGGTGACTTTAACGATTAACAAAATCAGGGAAAATCGAGGATCCTGTATTAAGCTTCTTTTCGCTCTATCTCTCACAGGAGGCGAGAAAAACGCGAAAAACGGATTTTTCTCTATTTCGCACTTTAGATGGACCCTATCTGATGTATTTCGTCGTGCTGATAACGAATCTGGCCGTGGATTTGCGATATCTCCAACAGGAGTTGAGAAAATCGCAGAAAACCGAATTAAACGAAAACCACCTTTTTTTCGTTTACTAAAATGACGATATCTATCGTTTCCTCGCTAATAACGACTGTTTCCGTTGTTCTATGGCTTTCTAACTAACAAGGCTTGATAACACATCGATTTCCATGCATTTAAGACAGTAGCACAATTTAAAAAAATTTTTTTGCGACAGATTATCGATTTGTTAGTCATGTGAAAAATCGTATTATTGTGGTAACATACAATCTGCGCTCTCGGCTCGAAAAATCGAAATATCGAGATGAGCCTAGTCGCATTTTCTTTGTTTTTCTGTGCACTTTCGAATGCAACAAGAATTTTAAAAATCGGTTGAACCATCCAAAAGTTATGGTGTCTTTAACGATTAACAAAATCAGGGAAAATCGAGGATCCTGTATTAAGCCCCTTTTCGCTCTATCTCTCACAGGAGCCGAGAAAAACGCGAAAAACGGATTTTTCTATATTTCGCACTTCAGATGGACCCTATCTGATGTATTTCGTCGTGCTGATAACGAATCTGGCCGTGGATTTGCGATATCTCCAACAGGAGTTGAGAAAATCGCAGAAAACCGAATTAAACGAAAACCACCTTCTTTTCGTTTACTAAAATGACGATATCTATCGTTTCCTCGCTAATAACGACTGTTTCCGTTGTTCTATGGCTTTCTAACTAACAAGGCTTGATAACACATCGATTTCCATGCATTTAAGACAGTAGCACAATTTTAAAAAATTTTTTTGCGACAGATTATCGATTTGTTAGTCATGTGAAAAATCGTATTTTAGTGGTAACATACAATCTGCGCTCTCGGCTCGAAAAATCAAAATATCGAGATGAGCCTAGTCGCATTTTCTTTGTTTTTCTGTGCACTTTCGAATGCAACAAGAATTTTAAGGATCGGTTGAACCATCCAAAAGTTATGGTGACTTTAACGATTAACAAAATCAGGGAAAATCGAGGATCCTGTATTAAGCTTCTTTTCGCTCTATCTCTCACAGGAGGCGAGAAAAACGCGAAAAACGGATTTTTCTCTATTTCGCACTTTAGATGGACCCTATCTGATGTATTTCGTCGTGCTGATAACGAATCTGGCCGTGGATTTGCGATATCCCCAACAGGAGCTGAGAAAATTGCAGAAAACCGAATTAACTGAAAACCACCTTCTTTTCGTTTACTGAAATGACGATATCTATCGTTTCCGCGCTAATAACGACTGTTTCCGTTGCTCTTTGGCTTTCTAACTAACAAGGCTTGATAATACATCAATTTCCCTCCATTTAAAACCATGGCACAATTTTTTGAAATTTTTTTGCGACAGATAATCGATTTGTTAGTCATGTGAAAAATCGTATTTTAGTGGTAACATACAATCTGCGCTCTCGGCTCGAAAAATCGAAATATCGAGATGAGCCTAGTCGCATTTTCTTTGTTTTTCTGTGCACTTTCGAATGCAACAAGAATTTTAAGGATCGGTTGAACCATCCAAAAGTTATGGTGACTTTAACGATTAACAAAATCAGGGAAAATCGAGGATCCTGTATTAAGCCCCTTTTCGCTCTATCTCTCACAGGAGCCGAGAAAAACGCGAAAAACGGATTTTTCTATATTTCGCACTTCAGATGGACCCTATCTGATGTATTTCGTCGTGCTGATAACGAATCTGGCCGTGGATTTGCGATATCTCCAACAGGAGTTGAGAAAATCGCAGAAAACCGAATTAACCGAAAACCACCTTCTTTTCGTTTACTAAAATGACGATATCTATCGTTTCCGCGCTAATAACGACTGTTTCCGTTGCTCTTTGGCTTTCTAACTAACAAGGCTTGATAATACATCAATTTCCATCCATTTAAAACCATATCACAATTTTAAAAAATTTTTTTGCGACAGATAATCGATTTGTTAGTCATGTGAAAAATCGTATTTTAGTGGTAACATACAATCTGCGCTCTCGGCTCGAAAAATCGAAATATCGAGATGAGCCTAGTCGCATTTTCTTTGTTTTTCTGTGCACTTTCGAATGCAACAAGAATTTTAAGGATCGGTTGATCCATTCAAAAGTTATGGCGACTTTAACGATTAGCAAAATCAGGGAAAATCGAGGATCCTGTATTAAGTCCCTTTTCGCTCTAGCTCTCACAGGAGCCGAGAAAAACGCGAAAAACGGATTTTTCAATATTTCGCACTTCAGATGGACCCTATCTGATGTATTTCGTCGTGCTGATAACGAATCTGGCCGTGGATTCGCGATATCTCCAACAGGAGCTGAGAAAATCGCAGAAAACCGAATTAACCGAAAACCACCTTCTTTTCGTTTACTAAAATGACGATATCTATCGTTTCCGCGCTAATAACGACTGTTTCCGTTGCTCTTTGGCTTTCTAACTAACAAGGCTTGATAATACATCAATTTCCATCCATTTAAAACCATGGCACAATTAAAAAAAATTTTTTTGCGACAGATAATCGATTTGTTAGTCATGTGAAAAATCGTATTTTAGTGGTAACATACAATCTGCGCTCTCGGCTCGAAAAATCGAAATATCGAGATGAGCCTAGTCGCATTGTCTTTGTTTTTCTGTGCACTTTCGAATGCAACAAGAATTTTAAGGATCGGTTGAACCATCCAAAAGTTATGGTGACTTTGACGATTAACAAAATCAGGGAAAATCGAGGATCCTGTATTAAGCCCCTTTTCGCTCTATCTCTCACAGGAGGCGAGAAAAACGCGAAAAACGGATTTTTCTATATTTCGCACTTCAGATGGACCCTATCTGATGTATTTCGTCGTGCTGATAACGAATCTGGCCGTGGATTTGCGATATCCCCAACAGGAGCTGAGAAAATTGCAGAAAACCGAATTAACTGAAAACCACCTTCTTTTCGTTTACTGAAATGACGATATCTATCGTTTCCGCGCTAATAACGACTGTTTCCGTTGCTCTTTGGCTTTCTAACTAACAAGGCTTGATAATACATCAATTTCCCTCCATTTAAAACCATGGCACAATTTTTTGAAATTTTTTTGCGACAGATAATCGATTTGTTAGTCATGTGAAAAATCGTATTTTAGTGGTAACATACAATCTGCGCTCTCGGCTCGAAAAATCGAAATATCGAGATGAGCCTAGTCGCATTGTCTTTGTTTTTCTGTGCACTTTCGAATGCAACAAGAATTTTAAGGATCGGTTGAACCATCCAAAAGTTATGGTGACTTTGACGATTAACAAAATCAGGGAAAATCGAGGATCCTGTATTAAGCCCCTTTTCGCTCTATCTCTCACAGGAGGCGAGAAAAACGCGAAAAACGGATTTTTCTATATTTCGCACTTCAGATGGACCCTATCTGATGTATTTCGTCGTGCTGATAACGAATCTGGCCGTGGATTTGCGATATCTCCAACAGGAGTTGAGAAAATCGCAGAAAACCGAATTAAACGAAAACCACCTTTTTTTCGTTTACTAAAATGACGATATCTATCGTTTCCTCGCTAATAACGACTGTTTCCGTTGTTCTATGGCTTTCTAACTAACAAGGCTTGATAACACATCGATTTCCATGCATTTAAGACAGTAGCACAATTTAAAAAAATTTTTTTGCGACAGATTATCGATTTGTTAGTCATGTGAAAAATCGTATTATTGTGGTAACATACAATCTGCGCTCTCGGCTCGAAAAATCGAAATATCGAGATGAGCCTAGTCGCATTTTCTTTGTTTTTCTGTGCACTTTCGAATGCAACAAGAATTTTAAAAATCGGTTGAACCATCCAAAAGTTATGGTGACTTTAACGATTAACAAAATCAGGGAAAATCGAGGATCCTGTATTAAGCCCCTTTTCGCTCTATCTCTCACAGGAGCCGAGAAAAACGCGAAAAACGGATTTTTCTATATTTCGCACTTCAGATGGACCCTATCTGATGTATTTCGTCGTGCTGATAACGAATCTGGCCGTGGATTTGCGATATCTCCAACAGGAGTTGAGAAAATCGCAGAAAACCGAATTAAACGAAAACCACCTTCTTTTCGTTTACTAAAATGACGATATCTATCGTTTCCTCGCTAATAACGACTGTTTCCGTTGTTCTATGGCTTTCTAACTAACAAGGCTTGATAACACATCGATTTCCATGCATTTAAGACAGTAGCACAATTTTAAAAAATTTTTTTGCGACAGATTATCGATTTGTTAGTCATGTGAAAAATCGTATTTTAGTGGTAACATACAATCTGCGCTCTCGGCTCGAAAAATCAAAATATCGAGATGAGCCTAGTCGCATTTTCTTTGTTTTTCTGTGCACTTTCGAATGCAACAAGAATTTTAAGGATCGGTTGAACCATCCAAAAGTTATGGTGACTTTAACGATTAACAAAATCAGGGAAAATCGAGGATCCTGTATTAAGCCCCTTTTCGCTCTATCTCTCACAGGTGCCGAGAAAAACGCGAAAAACGGATTTTTCTATATTTCGCACTTCAGATGGACCCTATCTGATGTATTTCGTCGTGCTGATAACGAATCTGGCCGTGGATTTTTGATATCTCCAACAGGAGTTGAGAAAATCGCAGAAAACCGAATTAACCGAAAAGCACCTTCTTTTCGTTTACTAAAATGACGATATCTATCGTTTCCGCGCTAATAACGACTGTTTCCGTTGCTCTTTGGCTTTCTAACTAACAAGGCTTGATAATACATCAATTTCCATCCATTTAAAACCATGGCACAATTTTAAAAAATTTTTTTGCGACAGATAATCGATTTGTTAGTCATGTGAAAAATCGTATTTTAGTGGTAACATACAATCTGCGCTCTCGGCTCGAAAAATCGAAATATCGAGATGAGCCTAGTCGCATTGTCTTTGTTTTTCTGTGCACTTTCGAATGCAACAAGAATTTTAAGGATCGGTTGAACCATCCAAAAGTTATGGTGACTTTAACGATTAACAAAATCAGGGAAAATCGAGGATCCTGTATTAAGCCCCTTTTCGCTCTATCTCTCACAGGAGGCGAGAAAAACGCGAAAAACGGATTTTTCTATATTTCGCACTTCAGATGGACCCTATCTGATGTATTTCGTCGTGCTGATAACGAATCTGGCCGTGGATTTGCGATATCTCCAACAGGAGTTGAGAAAATCGCAGAAAACCGAATTAAACGAAAACCACCTTCTTTTCGTTTACTAAAATGACGATATCTATCGTTTCCTCGCTAATAACGACTGTTTCCGTTGTTCTATGGCTTTATAACTAACAAGGCTTGATAATACATCGATTTCCATGCATTTAAGACAGTAGCACAATTTTTTTTAATTTTTTTGCGACAGATAATCGATTTGTTAGTCATGTGAAAAATCGTATTATTGTGGTAACATACAATCTGCGCTCTCGGCTCGAAAAATCGAAATATCGAGATGAGCCTAGTCGCATTGTCTTTGTTTTTCTGTGCACTTTCGAATGCAACAAGAATTTTAAGGATCGGTTGAACCATCCAAAAGTTATGGTGACTTTGACGATTAACAAAATCAGGGAAAATCGAGGATCCTGTATTAAGCCCCTTTTCACTCTATCTCTCACAGGAGGCGAGAAAAACGCGAAAAACGGATTTTTCTATATTTCGCACTTCAGATGGACCCTATCTGATGTATTTCGTCGTGCTGATAACGAATCTGGCCGTGGATTTGCGATATCTCCAACAGGAGTTGAGAAAATCGCAGAAAACCGAATTAAACGAAAACCACCTTCTTTTCGTTTACTAAAATGACGATATCTATCTTTTCCTCGCTAATAACGACTGTTTCCGTTGTTCTATGGCTTTATAACTAACAAGGCTTGATAATACATCGATTTCCATGCATTTAAGACAGTAGCACAATTTTTTAAATTTTTTTGCGACAGATAATCGATTTGTTAGTCATGTGAAAAATCGTATTTTAGTGGTAACATACAATCTGCGCTCTCGGCTCGAAAAATCGAAATATCGAGATGAGCCTAGTCGCATTTTCTTTGTTTTTCTGTGCACTTTCGAATGCAACAAGAATTTTAAGGATCGGTTGATCCATTCAAAAGTTATGGCGACTTTGACGATTAACAAAATCAGGGAAAATCGAGGATCCTGTATTAAGCCCCTTTTCGCTCTATCTCTCACAGGAGCCGAGAAAAACGCGAAAAACGGATTTTTCTATATTTCGCACTTCAGATGGACCCTATCTGATGTATTTCGTCGTGCTGATAACGAATCTGGCCGTGAATTTGCGATATCTCCAACAGGAGCTGAGAAAATCGCAGAAAACCGAATTAACCGAAAACCACCTGCTTTACGTTTACAAAAATCACGATATCTATCGTTTTCTCTGTAATAGCGACTGTTTCCGCTGCGCTTTGACTTTCTAACGAACAAGGCTTGATAATACATCAATTTCCATGCATTTAGGACCGTAGAATAATTTTTTTCAATTTTTTTGCGAAAGATAATCGATTTTTTACTTAGGTGAAAAATGCTATTTTTGAGGTGACACACAATCTGCGCTCTCGGATCGAAAAATTGAAATATCGGGATCAGCCTAGTCGCATTTTGTTTGTTTTTCTGTGCACTTTCGAATGCAAAAAGAATTTTGAGGATCGGTTAAACCATTCAAAAGTTATGGCGACTTTAACGAATAACAAAATCAGGGAAAATCGAGGATCCTGTATTAAGCCCCTTTTCGCTCTATCTCTCACAGGAGCCGAGAAAAACGCGAAAAACGGATTTTTCTATGTTTCGCACTTCAGATGGACCCTATCTGATGTATTTCGTCGTGCTGATAACGAATCTGGCCGTGGATTTGCGATATCTCCAACAGGAGTTGAGAAAATCGCAGAAAACCGAATTAACCGAAAACCACCTTCTTTTCGTTTACTAAAATGACGATATCTATCGTTTCCGCGCTAATAACGACTGTTTCCGTTGCTCTTTGGCTTTCTAACTAACAAGGCTTGATAATACATCAATTTCCATCCATTTAAAACCATATCACAATTTTAAAAAATTTTTTTGCGACAGATAATCGATTTGTTAGTCATGTGAAAAATCGTATTTTAGAGGTAACATACAATCTGCGCTCCCGGCTCGAAAAATTGAAATATCGAGATGAGCCTAGTCGCATTTTGTTTGTTTTTCTGTGCACTTTCGAATGCAAAAAGAATTTTGAGGATCGGTTAAACCATTCAAAAGTTATGGCGACTTTAACGAATAACAAAATCAGGGAAAATCGAGGATCCTGTATTAAGCCCCTTTTCGCTCTATCTCTCACAGGAGCCGAGAAAAACGCGAAAAACGGATTTTTCTATGTTTCGCACTTCAGATGGACCCTATCTGATGTATTTCGTCGTGCTGATAACGAATCTGGCCGTGGATTTGCGATATCTCCAACAGGAGTTGAGAAAATCGCAGAAAACCGAATTAACCGAAAACCACCTTCTTTTCGTTTACTAAAATGACGATATCTATCGTTTCCGCGCTAATAACGACTGTTTCCGTTGCTCTTTGGCTTTCTAACTAACAAGGCTTGATAATACATCAATTTCCATCCATTTAAAACCATATCACAATTTAAAAAAATTTTTTTGCGACAGATAATCGATTTGTTAGTCATGTGAAAAATCGTATTTTAGAGGTAACATACAATCTGCGCTCTCGGCTCGAAAAATCGAAATATCGAGATGAGCCTAGTCGCATTTTCTTTGTTTTTCTGTGCACTTTCGAATGCAACAAGAATTTTAAGGATCGGTTGAACCATCCAAAAGTTATGGTGACTTTAACGATTAACAAAATCAGGGAAAATCGAGGATCCTGTATTAAGCCCTTTTTCGCTCTATCTCTCACAGGAGGCGAGAAAAACGCGAAAAACGGATTTTTCTATATTTCGCACTTCAGATGGACCCTATCTGATGTATTTCGTCGTGCTGATAACGAATCTGGCCGTGGATTTGCGATATCTCCAACAGGAGTTGAGAAAATCGCAGAAAACCGAATTAAACGAAAACCACCTTCTTTTCGTTTACTAAAATGACGATATCTATCGTTTTCTCGCTAATAACGACTGTTTCCGTTGTTCTATGGCTTTCTAACTAACAAGGCTTGATAACACATCGATTTCCATGCATTTAAGACAGTAGCACAATTTTAAAAAATTTTTTTGCGACAGATTATCGATTTGTTAGTCATGTGAAAAATCGTATTATTGTGGTAACATACAATCTGCGCTCTCGGCTCGAAAAATCGAAATATCGAGATGAGCCTAGTCGCATTTTCTTTGTTTTTCTGTGCACTTTCGAATGCAACAAGAATTTTAAGGATCGGTTGAACCATTCAAAAGTTATGGCGACTTTAACGATTAACAAAATCAGGGAAAATCGAGGATCCTGTATTAAGCCCCTTTTCGCTCTATCTCTCACAGGTGCCGAGAAAAACGCGAAAAACGGATTTTTCTATATTTCGCACTTCAGATGGACCCTATCTGATGTATTTCGTCGTGCTGATAACGAATCTGGCCGTGGATTTGCGATATCTCCAACAGGAGTTGAGAAAATCGCAGAAAACCGAATTAAACGAAAACCACCTTCTTTTCGTTTACTAAAATGACGATATCTATCTTTTCCTCGCTAATAACGACTGTTTCCGTTGTTCTATGGCTTTATAACTAACAAGGCTTGATAATACATCGATTTCCATGCATTTAAGACAGTAGCACAATTTTTTGAAATTTTTTTGCGACAGATAATCGATTTGTTAGTCATGTGAAAAATCGTATTTTAGTGGTAACATACAATCTGCGCTCTCGGCTCGAAAAATCGAAATATCGAGATGAGCCTAGTCGCATTTTCTTTGTTTTTCTGTGCACTTTCGAATGCAACAAGAATTTTAAGGATCGGTTGAACCATCCAAAAGTTATGGTGACTTTAACGATTAACAAAATCAGGGAAAATCGAGGATCCTGTATTAAGCCCCTTTTCGCTCTATCTCTCACAGGTGCCGAGAAAAACGCGAAAAACGGATTTTTCTATATTTCGCACTTCAGATGGACCCTATCTGATGTATTTCGTCGTGCTGATAACGAATCTGGCCGTGGATTTTTGATATCTCCAACAGGAGTTGAGAAAATCGCAGAAAACCGAATTAACCGAAAAGCACCTTCTTTTCGTTTACTAAAATGACGATATCTATCGTTTCCGCGCTAATAACGACTGTTTCCGTTGCTCTTTGGCTTTCTAACTAACAAGGCTTGATAATACATCAATTTCCATCCATTTAAAACCATGGCACAATTAAAAAAAATTTTTTTGCGACAGATAATCGATTTGTTAGTCATGTGAAAAATCGTATTTTAGTGGTAACATACAATCTGCGCTCTCGGCTCGAAAAATCGAAATATCGAGATGAGCCTAGTCGCATTGTCTTTGTTTTTCTGTGCACTTTCGAATGCAACAAGAATTTTAAGGATCGGTTGAACCATCCAAAAGTTATGGTGACTTTAACGATTAACAAAATCAGGGAAAATCGAGGATCCTGTATTAAGCCCCTTTTCGCTCTATCTCTCACAGGAGCCGAGAAAAACGCGAAAAACGGATTTTTCTATATTTCGCACTTCAGATGGACCCTATCTGATGTATTTCGTCGTGCTGATAACGAATCTGGCCGTGAATTTGCGATATCTCCAACAGGAGCTGAGAAAATCGCAGAAAACCGAATTAACCGAAAACCACCTGCTTTACGTTTACAAAAATCACGATATCTATCGTTTTCTCTGTAATAGCGACTGTTTCCGCTGCGCTTTGACTTTCTAACGAACAAGGCTTGATAATACATCAATTTCCATGCATTTAGGACCGTAGAATAATTTTTTTCAATTTTTTTGCGAAAGATAATCGATTTTTTACTTAGGTGAAAAATGCTATTTTTGAGGTGACACACAATCTGCGCTCTCGGATCGAAAAATTGAAATATCGGGATCAGCCTAGTCGCATTTTGTTTGTTTTTCTGTGCACTTTCGAATGCAAAAAGAATTTTAAGGATCGGTTGAACCATTTAAAAGTTATGGCGACTTTAACGATTAACAAAATCAGGGAAAATCGAGGATTCTGTATTAAGCCCCTTTTCGCTCTATCTCTCACAGGAGGCGAGAAAAACGCGAAAAACGGATTTTTCTATATTTCGCACTTCAGATGGACCCTATCTGATGTATTTCGTCGTGCTGATAACGAATCTGGCCGTGGATTTGCGATATCTCCAACAGGAGTTGAGAAAATCGCAGAAAACCGAATTAAACGAAAACCACCTTCTTTTCGTTTACTAAAATGACGATATCTATCGTTTCCTCGCTAATAACGACTGTTTCCGTTGTTCTATGGCTTTCTAACTAACAATACTTGATAACACATCAATTTCCATCTATTTAAAACCATAGCACACCTTTAAAAAATTTTTTTGCGACAGATAATCGATTTGTTAGTCATGTGAAAAATCGTATTTTAGAGGTAACATACAATCTGCGCTCCCGGCTCGAAAAATTGAAATATCGAGATGAGCCTCGTCGCATTTTCTTTGTTTTTCTGTGCTCTTTCGAATGCAACAAGAATTTTAAGGATCGGTTGATCCATTCAAAAGTTATGGCGACTTTGACGATTAACAAAATCAGGGAAAATCGAGGATCCTGTATTAAGCCCCTTTTCGCTCTATCTCTCACAGGAGCCGAGAAAAACGCGAAAAACGGATTTTTCTATATTTCGCACTTCAGATGGACCCTATCTGATGTATTTCGTCGTGCTGATAACGAATCTGGCCGTGGATTTGCGATATCTCCAACAGGAGCTGAGAAAATCGCAGAAAACCGAATT
This sequence comes from Cylloceria caligata, assembly GCA_963942595.1. Taxonomy (NCBI): domain Eukaryota; kingdom Metazoa; phylum Arthropoda; class Insecta; order Hymenoptera; family Ichneumonidae; genus Cylloceria; species Cylloceria caligata. The sequence continues at coordinate 7,782,489 of OZ012706.1, read as the reverse complement.
AACCGAAAACCACCTGCTTTACGTTTACAAAAATCACGATATCTATCGTTTTCTCTGTAATAGCGACTGTTTCCGCTGCGCTTTGACTTTCTAACGAACAAGGCTTGATAATACATCAATTTCCATGCATTTAGGACCGTAGAATAATTTTTTTCAATTTTTTTGCGAAAGATAATCGATTTTTTACTTAGGTGAAAAATGCTATTTTTGAGGTGACACACAATCTGCGCTCTCGGATCGAAAAATCAAAATATCGAGATGAGCCTAGTCGCATTTTGTTTGTTTTTCTGTGCACTTTCGAATGCAAAAAGAATTTTGAGGATCGGTTAAACCATTTAAAAGTTATGGCGACTTTAACGAATAACAAAATCAGGGAAAATCGAGGATCCTGTATTAAGCCCCTTTTCGCTCTATCTCTCACAGGAGGCGAGAAAAACGCGAAAAACGGATTTTTCTATATTTCGCACTTCAGATGGACCCTATCTGATGTATTTCGTCGTGCTGATAACGAATCTGGCCGTGGATTTGCGATATCTCCAACAGGAGCTGAGAAAATCGCAGAAAACCGAATTAACCGAAAACCACCTTCTTTTCGTTTACTAAAATGACGATTTCTATCGTTTCCGCGCCAATAACGACTGTTTCCGTTGCTCTGTGGCTTTCTAACTAACAAGGCTTGATGATACATCTATTTCCATCCATTTAAGACAGTAGCACAATTTTTTTTTATTTTTTTGCGACAGATAATCGATTTGTTAGTTATGTGAAAAATCGTATTTTAGAGGTAACATACAATCTGCGCTCCCGGCTCGAAAAATTGAAATATCGAGATGAGCCTCGTCGCATTTTCTTTGTTTTTCTGTGCTCTTTCGAATGCAACAAGAATTTTAAGGATCGGTTGATCCATTCAAAAGTTATGGCGACTTTGACGATTAACAAAATCAGGGAAAATCGAGGATCCTGTATTAAGCCCCTTTTCGCTCTATCTCTCACAGGAGCCGAGAAAAACGCAAAAAACGGATTTTTCTATATTTCGCACTTCAGATGGACCCTATCTGATGTATTTCGTCGTGCTGATAACGAATCTGGCCGTGAATTTGCGATATCTCCAACAGGAGCTGAGAAAATCGCAGAAAACCGAATTAACCGAAAACCACCTGCTTTACGTTTACAAAAATCACGATATCTATCGTTTTCTCTGTAATAGCGACTGTTTCCGCTGCGCTTTGACTTTCTAACGAACAAGGCTTGATAATACATCAATTTCCATGCATTTAGGACCGTAGAATAATTTTTTTCAATTTTTTTGCGAAAGATAATCGATTTTTTACTTAGGTGAAAAATGCTATTTTTGAGGTGACACACAATCTGCGCTCTCGGATCGAAAAATCAAAATATCGAGATGAGCCTAGTCGCATTTTGTTTGTTTTTCTGTGCACTTTCGAATGCAAAAAGAATTTTGAGGATCGGTTAAACCATTTAAAAGTTATGGCGACTTTAACGAATAACAAAATCAGGGAAAATCGAGGATCCTGTATTAAGCCCCTTTTCGCTCTATCTCTCACAGGAGGCGAGAAAAACGCGAAAAACGGATTTTTCTATATTTCGCACTTCAGATGGACCCTATCTGATGTATTTCGTCGTGCTGATAACGAATCTGGCCGTGGATTTGCGATATCTCCAACAGGAGTTGAGAAAATCGCAGAAAACCGAATTAAACGAAAACCACCTTCTTTTCGTTTACTAAAATGACGATATCTATCGTTTCCTCGCTAATAACGACTGTTTCCGTTGTTCTATGGCTTTCTAACTAACAAGGCTTGATAACACATCGATTTCCATGCATTTAAGACAGTAGCACAATTTTAAAAAATTTTTTTGCGACAGATTATCGATTTGTTAGTCATGTGAAAAATCGTATTATTGTGGTAACATACAATCTGCGCTCTCGGCTCGAAAAATCGAAATATCGAGATGAGCCTAGTCGCATTTTCTTTGTTTTTCTGTGCACTTTCGAATGCAACAAGAATTTTAAGGATCGGTTGAACCATCCAAAAGTTATGGTGACTTTAACGATTAACAAAATCAGGGAAAATCGAGGATCCTGTATTAAGCCCCTTTTCGCTCTATCTCTCACAGGAGGCGAGAAAAACGCGAAAAACGGATTTTTCTATATTTCGCACTTCAGATGGACCCTATCTGATGTATTTCGTCGTGCTGATAACGAATCTGGCCGTGGATTTGCGATATCTCCAACAGGAGTTGAGAAAATCGCAGAAAACCGAATTAACCGAAAACCACCTTCTTTTCGTTTACTAAAATGACGATATCTATCGTTTCCTCGCTAATAACGACTGTTTCCGTTGTTCTATGGCTTTATAACTAACAAGGCTTGATAATACATCGATTTCCATGCATTTAAGACAGTAGCACAATTTTTTTAAATTTTTTTGCGACAGATAATCGATTTGTTAGTCATGTGAAAAATCGTATTTTAGTGGTAACATACAATCTGCGCTCTCGGCTCGAAAAATCAAAATATCGAGATGAGCCTAGTCGCATTTTGTTTGTTTTTCTGTGCACTTTCGAATGCAAAAAGAATTTTGAGGATCGGTTAAACCATTTAAAAGTTATGGCGACTTTAACGAATAACAAAATCAGGGAAAATCGAGGATCCTGTATTAAGCCCCTTTTCGCTCTATCTCTCACAGGAGGCGAGAAAAACGCGAAAAACGGATTTTTCTATATTTCGCACTTCAGATGGACCCTATCTGATGTATTTTGTCGTGCTGATAACGAATCTGGCCGTGCATTTGCGATATCCCCAACAGGAGCTGAGAAAATTGCAGAAAACCGAATTAACTGAAAACCACCTTCTTTTCGTTTACTGAAATGACGATATCTATCGTTTCCGCGCTAATAACGACTGTTTTCGTTGCTCTTTGGCTTTCTAACTAACAAGGCTTGATAATACATCAATTTCCCTCCATTTAAAACCATGGCACAATTTTTTGAAATTTTTTTGCGACAGATAATCGATTTGTTAGTCATGTGAAAAATCGTATTTTAGTGGTAACATACAATCTGCGCTCTCGGCTCGAAAAATCGAAATATCGAGATGAGCCTAGTCGCATTTTCTTTGTTTTTCTGTGCACTTTCGAATGCAACAAGAATTTTAAGGATCGGTTGAACCATCCAAAAGTTATGGTGACTTTAACGATTAACAAAATCAGGGAAAATCGAGGATCCTGTATTAAGCCCCTTTTCGCTCTATCTCTCACAGGAGCCGAGAAAAACGCGAAAAACGGATTTTTCTATATTTCGCACTTCAGATGGACCCTATCTGATGTATTTCGTCGTGCTGATAACGAATCTGGCCGTGAATTTGCGATATCTCCAACAGGAGCTGAGAAAATCGCAGAAAACCGAATTAACCGAAAACCACCTGCTTTACGTTTACAAAAATCACGATATCTATCGTTTTCTCTGTAATAGCGACTGTTTCCGCTGCGCTTTGACTTTCTAACGAACAAGGCTTGATAATACATCAATTTCCATGCATTTAGGACCGCAGAATAATTTTTTTCAATTTTTTTGCGAAAGATAATCGATTTTTTACTTAGGTGAAAAATGCTATTTTTGAGGTGACACACAATCTGCGCTCTCGGATCGAAAAATTGAAATATCGGGATCAGCCTAGTCGCATTTTGTTTGTTTTTCTGTGCACTTTCGAATGCAAAAAGAATTTTAAGGATCGGTTGAACCATTTAAAAGTTATGGCGACTTTAACGATTAACAAAATCAGGGAAAATCGAGGATTCTGTATTAAGCCCCTTTTCGCTCTATCTCTCACAGGAGCCGAGAAAAACGCGAAAAACGGATTTTTCTATATTTCGCACTTCAGATGGACCCTATCTGATGTATTTCGTCGTGCTGATAACGAATCTGGCCGTGGATTTGCGATATCTCCAACAGGAGCTGAGAAAATCGCAGAAAACCGAATTAACCGAAAACCACCTTCTTTTCGTTTACTAAAATGACGATATCTATCGTTGCCACGCTAATAACGACTGTTTCCGTTGTTCTTTGGCTTTCTAACTAACAAGGCTTGATGATACATCTATTTCCATCCATTTAAGACAGTAGCACAATTTTTTTTTATTTTTTTGCGACAGATAATCGATTTGTTAGTTATGTGAAAAATCGTATTTTAGAGGTAACATACAATCTGCGCTCCCGGCTCGAAAAATTAAAATATCGAGATGAGCCTAGTCGCATTTTGTTTGTTTTTCTGTGCACTTTCGAATGCAAAAAGAATTTTGAGGATCGGTTGAACCATTCAAAAGTTATGGCGACTTTAACGATTAATAAAATCAGGGAAAATCGAGGATCCTGTATTAAGCCCCTTTTCGCTCTATCTCTCACAGGAGCCGAGAAAAACGCGAAAAACGGATTTTTCTATATTTCGCACTTCAGATGGACCCTATCTGATGTATTTCGTCGTGCTGATAACGAATCTGGCCGTGGATTTGCGATATCTCCAACAGGAGCTGAGAAAATCGCAGAAAACCGAATTAACCGAAAACCACCTTCTTTTCGTTTACTAAAATCACGATATCTATCGTTTTCTCTGTAATAGCGACTGTTTCCGCTGCTCTGTGGCTTTCTAACTAACAAGGCTTGATGATACATCTATTTCCATCCATTTAAGACAGTAGCACAATTTTTTTTTATTTTTTTGCGACAGATAATCGATTTGTTAGTTATGTGAAAAATCGTATTTTAGAGGTAACATACAATCTGCGCTCCCGGCTCGAAAAATTGAAATATCGAGATGAGCCTAGTCGCATTTTCTTTGTTTTTCTGTGCTCTTTCGAATGCAAAAAGAATTTTGAGGATCAGTTGAACTATTCAAAAGTTATGGCGACTTTAACGATTAACAAAATCAGGGAAAATCGAGGATCCTGTATTAAGCCACTTTTCGCTCTATCTCTCACAGGAGCCGAGAAAAACGCGAAAAACGGATTTTTCTATATTTCGCACTTCAGATGGACCCTATCTGATGTATTTCGTCGTGCTGATAACGAATCTGGCCGTGAATTTGCGATATCTCCAACAGGAGCTGAGAAAATCGCAGAAAACCGAATTAACCGAAAACCACCTGCTTTACGTTTACAAAAATCACGATATCTATCGTTTTCTCTGTAATAGCGACTGTTTCCGCTGCGCTTTGACTTTCTAACGAACAAGGCTTGATAATACATCAATTTCCATGCATTTAGGACCGTAGAATAATTTTTTTCAATTTTTTTGCGAAAGATAATCGATTTTTTACTTAGGTGAAAAATGCTATTTTTGAGGTGACACACAATCTGCGCTCTCGGATCGAAAAATTGAAATATCGGGATCAGCCTAGTCGCATTTTGTTTGTTTTTCTGTGCACTTTCGAATGCAAAAAGAATTTTAAGGATCGGTTGAACCATTTAAAAGTTATGGCGACTTTAACGATTAACAAAATCAGGGAAAATCGAGGATTCTGTATTAAGCCCCTTTTCGCTCTATCTCTCACAGGAGCCGAGAAAAACGCGAAAAACGGATTTTTCTATATTTCGCACTTCAGATGGACCCTATCTGATGTATTTCGTCGTGCTGATAACGAATCTGGCCGTGGATTTGCGATATCTCCAACAGGAGCTGAGAAAATCGCAGAAAACCGAATTAACCGAAAACCACCTTCTTTTCGTTTACTAAAATGACGATATCTATCGTTGCCACGCTAATAACGACTGTTTCCGTTGTTCTTTGGCTTTCTAACTAACAAGGCTTGATGATACATCTATTTCCATCCATTTAAGACAGTAGCACAATTTTTTTTTATTTTTTTGCGACAGATAATCGATTTGTTAGTTATGTGAAAAATCGTATTTTAGAGGTAACATACAATCTGCGCTCCCGGCTCGAAAAATTAAAATATCGAGATGAGCCTAGTCGCATTTTGTTTGTTTTTCTGTGCACTTTCGAATGCAAAAAGAATTTTGAGGATCGGTTGAACCATTCAAAAGTTATGGCGACTTTAACGATTAATAAAATCAGGGAAAATCGAGGATCCTGTATTAAGCCCCTTTTCGCTCTATCTCTCACAGGAGCCGAGAAAAACGCGAAAAACGGATTTTTCTATATTTCGCACTTCAGATGGACCCTATCTGATGTATTTCGTCGTGCTGATAACGAATTTGGCCGTGGATTTGCGATATCTCCAACAGGAGCTGAAAAAATCGCAGAAAAACGAAATAACTGAAATATATTATATAAAAATAGTGATCGAATAATTAACACCGTCATACATTGTCAATACATAATTTATTTGCCAACACGCATTTTTCATAAATATATTATATATCAATATTCATCATATATATAATTTTTTCTTGTATGCATATATATAATTTTTCTTCTTTTTCATATAGTACGCCATTAATGTAATATAATATTCTTCATAGACCTTTTAGTAAAGATTTTGTACCATCCTGAGACGTTCCTACCACTTTACGAATTTCTTCATTACCCTTCAATAATATTTTCTTCGAATTATCGTTATATATTTTTGCAGATTATTCACTGAGCCCAATAAATTCTAATTCTATCGTTGAAAAAAGATAAATAAAGTATCCACATGAATTGTTTATGCTGTAAAGCGCGTTGTTCTTGATTCACCGATATGTGTCGGATATGTCTCGTCGTATTACAGTTATTGCGATTTTATTTACCGTTTGCGAATCATGCGTCATAGAAATCTGCAAAAATATACACGAATTTGTCATTCTCTAAATCATCATAATCGTCATCATAAGTGTATGCCCATGTCGACGCTTTAATATTTTCTGTTTTTATTTTATTTTCAATGACTACACGGTACGAACACTTTTCTAACTCTCGACCCGCAAGTGTTTGAGTGTCGCTTGACGTTGCAACGTCCGCGTAAAATTTATAGATTTTCTTTCACAGTTTACAGCACAAATTATGCAACAGCATAGCTTTCGCCTCACGTTTACACTAACGAAGGGAAGGGCAGTGCAAGCGCATCGACGTACTACCAAATAATTACGGAGGTGATTCCTTTGTTTTCATCGTGCATAGAAAAGTGAAAATATATTTCAAGTTCTTGAATGATTTCTCGTCATTCAATAATTCATTCCAATTTTTTGGCTCTTTCTTTTTTATTTGTCTCTTTGACTTTTCTGGTTATTGACAAAACAAAGGAATATCTTTAATCGTTGGATAAGACTAGACGTATAGAGAAGTCACGCAATGTCTAAGCAATTGGCAGCAACAACTGTCTGTTTTTTTTTATCACACTTATAGCATGGTGGATGTACAGGTTTCAGATATCCTTCAACTCCAAAGCTATCTAATTAAACGCATAACTCTAATGTTGTTGCAAGTGGAGCAGTCTGTAATTAAGAAATAATTATTTTAATATTAACAACGTTTCGCTACGAATTGATAAAATGAGAGAAAAATGTGCAACGAATTTAAAAAAAAGATTGCTTCAAGAAATGTTCACAATGTTAAGCACAAATGACAAATATGTTCGGATAGAATTAACAAATTATATATAAATACTAACGAAATAACTTTAGAAAAGCCATCAATTTTTGAGAATTACGAAGGTCTCCACAACCGGTACATCGAATCAAGTTTAGCATCTCTAGGATCTAGAAGTACATCATATTTTTAAAGATATTTTTAAGCAATTTTTTTTTTCTAAGCCAGCAATGTATCCATTACAGCAACACATTGAATTTATCATCTATACACCTAACACTGAATATATCCAACATACAAACATCATTTTACTCCATCGTTACGATTATTTTCTAGATACTGCAATGTACTTTTTTTTTAATTAGCTTGTTCACGTGTGAATATACACGATGCTTAGAATCATTGGGCTTAATCCTTTTCTCGGTATTTAAAAATGAGTATTCCCTTAAAAAATAAATAAATAAATTCTGTAAATGAAGATCTAATGTTTTCCGAATCTATTTTTAAAAAGTAAATTAAACTAAATAAGCAAACCTTGAATGTTGTAACATCTTCAGTTGGACAGGTTTACCATAATAAAGAATTACCTTGTGTCCCACGTTATCTGTGAAACTCGCGTTATTTTAATTAATTCTACTACTCTACGTGTCATTCTAATCTACAGAATATATACTAACATCTGGGTTTATCATTTCTATAAGTATCGACAATATCGACCATTGATTGTACGATTAGGATTTGTGCACTGCACGTTAAACAATCACATTTAAGAATAATCCACGATTTCCTTATACATTTACGTGCCAACTAAAATTATATTTAAAACGAATAAATCGATTATGAATGAGATAGAAGGCTGCAATGATGAACACTGATGAACGAAAATGAGCTCTAATTAAAATGTCGATAGCTCAAAAGCTATCGTGAAAGACGCATAATCTTCCACGATGCACAAATTTTAATGTAACAATAAATACTAAAGCTGTACCAATTTCACTCCGGCGTATATTTGACTATAGTAGACCGCGCAGAGTCTTCGCTAATATATTCTACCATTCTCGTCTGAATCTCTGTATTGTAACGACTCTTGCGACTTCTTTCTTATTTTTTTTTAAAGAAGGCTCGTGATAAAGCCACTGTGACAATAGTGTATATGTTCCGCGGGAACATTTTTATAGAAACTCGTACTTTATAGCAAGCTCAGTAACAATTGTAATAGAAGCCGATGGAGAATCGATTCTCCACGATTCTAATACCACAACATACATTTATTAATATCATTGATTATTTATTATTCATTATTCATTATTATTAATTATTCATTATTCATTATTATTATTATTATTATTATTATTATTATTATTATTATTATTATTATTATTATTATTATTATTATTATTATTATTATTATTATTATTATTAAAGTATATTCTCTTATGACTATTATTCTATCTACTCTATATATTCTCCGAAGTTAGGATGCATGTATATGTGCATGACGTATGTAACTGTAAGGTTAGATGTCTTTTGTTCACACTTGAACTAACCCTAAGTCTGATAAGATTACTTCGCGCGAATATTTACTGCATACAATATAATGTATTTGACTGATCTTCGACCATTGACTTGACAGGAGTTAATTATGGAATTATTTTTTTCTAAATATATTTTTCATATGTTTCAATGAAAATATCGTCTAACTCATAGACGCGTGTAGTTTGTGCGCAGTATTTCGTTATATACTTAAGCGAGAGTACGTGTAACGGCGACGACACTATTCCAAATGTTTAATTATTTTTCTTTTTTCTACTTTACTGTTGCTAAGAATTTACATTGACCACTTCTACGTTGACTACTTTATATTGACTGGATATTTCTCCCCTTTAAAAAATCTCATCCAAAAAGGCTTTACAAATTGAGATCGTATCATCCACGAACCTGTTCGCGATGTATGTCACCCACCTAGCAAAATAACTCTCAATCTTTGGTATATATCTGTGGTTTAACGCAACAACAGTTACATCGTCGCTCGTGACACAAATTCTATATTTCATTCATTTTCTATATAGTTTAGTTCTATTGTTATTGTAAACTTACGTGGGATCGCAATTTGTTTTTGTTCAATTGTTTGCGTTACATTCTCAAGTAAAATTCTCTTTGTCCTTGGCATAAATTAAATTTACATTACTTTCTTCTATCACCATACAATCCAACACTCACGACATCATACAACGATCTTTTTTCTTTTTAAATCTTATTACACATAATACATAATACAGCACCAAAATTTACGAACAAACGAACTTGCGAGACTCGATGAATTCCTGGAAAATATATTTCTTCCAATAATTTAGTAAACGAGTGCAAAAAGAGCGTTTAACCTGTACAATTTTTATGATCGCAAACGCCCTTTCTACAGTCGTTTGTTTTTCAATCGTTTACCATTAATCTGCGAGGCGCAGATATTTCATTCCGTTATCTAGTTTACTTAGAATTATTAATTAATTAAATTATTCGTTATGATATTTAACTCTATACGAAACGACAGCTTTGTTAATCCATTCTTATCAATTTTACTCTCGAAGAGAGCATCTATCATACGGCTTTCCCAAATTTATCAACTTCGCAAGATTGCCGGTCTGATTGTCTGTAATTAATTTCTTGAAACGTCTCACAGATATTGCCTTCTATAGCAATGAATAAAATATCATGAATTTCATTTGGCAAATCTGTGACCAGTCGTTCGCTCCTGTTGTTTTCAAGAGCAAATTGATACGAAACTCATTCCTGTACACATCTGTTTTAATAAAATTACTTAAGTTTAAATTACGAACGACATTATTATCTAAGGATATAAATATTACTCTCAACCCTACGACTTAATGTTATTTTTATTGTCCATCTTGGAACATTTCCTAACATTATTTATTGTCTGCTCACACAGTATTGTCGGTTATTATTAAGTTTTATTTTTCTTTTTACAGCTATGTGTTGTCTGGATACTAAGGAAGACGTTTATTGTCTGTACAATTCAGTTCTGTATTTTTTCATCATGAATTATTCTCCGGAATATACTTTTGGGAATGTTAAAGCTCATACGTTTGGTAAATAACTTAAGATTTTGTCGTAAAGTCAATAAAAAAAAAACACAAATGTTATTCAGTTTTTTCTTTTGTAGCTGTTACCAACAATACCACTAGTCATCTTAACGCTCGGAAAATTCCAAGCCAATTAGTAAGGCTTCTAGCTTTTATAAACAATTTCTTTTTCTTTTGTATAAAGTATATCTCGTTTAAAAACTATTTTTCTTCATCTTTAGAGTGCGAATCAAAAAAGTGCTGGTGCAGTTAATCCCTAGAATTCAGTCAACGTTTTATCTTAAATATATATTATTTTATCTATTCTACGCGACTAATATTTAGTATATAATAATGGTAATACTTTAACAGCCTATTCTACCGTCAACTACAAATTTACAAGATGGCCTAGCAGTATATAATTGAGTCGACGAGGCGACCTACGAAGTTATTTGTCTGGACAAACTTCCGAATGACGTTCCGACTCAATTTTTTAAAGCTTACTTAGGTGTATTAACAATATATTTACAGAATACATCATAATATATTTAATTGATAAGCCTATACTCACAGTTCAAAGCTTAAAGCTACGTTGTAGGAATATTCCCCACCATTTTCATCCCCATTATGTATCTTATTATTCTCTAATTAACCTCTTAATACACGATAGACGATTATATTGTATGATCATAATATCTCGCATCACATGCGTTATTCATAATAAATATCAACTATAACGAGTGTACAGTTGGAATGTGTAAAATTCCAAGGAGATGTATAATTTATTGTCTCGTGTATCGTGTCTCTGTGGCTGTGGTGTAATCGAAAAGTTTATTTCTTATATCCCAAAAAGTGTAATTAATCAATCGTCAATCTGAGTGTTTATCGTGACGTGAATTAACGATAGAAAATGTTATTATCGTCTGTCACAACGATACATCCAAAAATTAATTTGACCACTCGGTGGCCCGTCGTCATTATTACCGCCACGACGTACAAAATCTTTTTTATCGAATCACATGCGCTATTTTTTTGCTTTTCTTCTCAAACCCTCAATGTTTTTTTGTTACTTTATTTACTTTATTCATTTTCGTTACCAAAAGTGTATTTGTCTGAGTATGTATGCAAGATCTCTTTATTATTCAATTCCATAGAAAATAATACCGTGGCCGATCTTGCCCGTATATTATCTGAACTTTACTATAGTTAATACGAATCGAATATTCGACAGATCCACGGTTCGTGACCCGGAGCTTTACGCCTGCGCGACGCACGTCTCGTTAACGTTTCTCACGAATCTCGTTTGTTTTTTTTTCTTTCGTAAAATTAAATATTTTACTATGTTTCCAAGTATTTCATTATTATCGTGGAGTCCCGCTCGAATAACACGAATTCCATGATCAACGACGGCTCTCACTTTCTCCTCGCTAAGCTACATTTCAGATTAAAAAAACAAAAAACTAATGGAACCCTCGGAATAGTATTGAGGCTAAATAGTTACTGTTAGTTTTTTAATAGTGATAACTTATGGTTACTACTAGGAATTATCGGTCCCTGATACTATTGCGACGGTTCCTTTACTTTGTTTCCATTAGAGTTTACTAATTAATTTACTACGATTCCTTCTATTATTCTTAATCCGCCTTTTGCGTCTTACGTGCTCTATTCTACTATCTAAGCACACCGTACACGAGATATCATTGTTGGTACTAACAACGGTTGTTAAATAACCACAAATCTAAATGAGCATTTAAATTAAAAACGTCTATCATCGTATAAAAAGTTTTGACCTTGCGACATTTGTAGTTTCATCGTTTTGCTTTCATGTAATCTCTTCGAACGGCTAATTTGTCGTTTCATTGTCTTAAAAAAAATTATCTTCTTATTCTTCGAGCACGAACTTTATGTGAGAACCATGTACCGTGCTCTGATCCAGTAGAAATGAAGAAATCAGTAATTCCCTCGTTATCCCCATTTCGCTACTACACCTTTGCGTCTGTCTATCCGCTATTTTTTTTTCTTTTTTATTTTAGCGAAGAAACTTCACCGTGCTCAGCTTCATTTTCATCTCATCGCCGTTAACTCTCCATCCAAATTTTAATCATCCACTCATCGAACCTCTTTCTGAATCCCTTACCTACAATATTTTTCTTGTTTCCTGTCTCCTTGATCGCTATCTTCTTATGTTACCCTTTTTCACGTTCCGAATATTTAGCCATTTCTTTACGAATCCAAGGTACGTACTTCGGCACGTAGGCGTACACTCCAGGCAACTTAGGGTGAGCGCACTTAATGCCCCAACTTACGATTCCTCCCACGAACCATCTCTCCTTGTCGTTCTCATCCTGACAGAGTAACGGACCACCCGAGTCACCCTGAACAAAAGTTGAGACATTTTTATAAAATTTTACAGTAATGAGAACTTCCTTTACCGAGGGTGTAGCTGGAAAAGGGATCCTGGAAAAGGCATTTTAGGGTCAAAGCATGCTGATGACAGTCGAAACTTCTTTGCCAATGATTTACTTTAGGGTTTAGGTTCGAAGATTACCTGGCAAGCGTCCTTTTTGCCCTCGGGATAACCGGCACATATCATTCCATCCGTGACGTTCAGGTCCCTGTGCTCGAGCCACAAGTTGCAGAGCTCTCTCTCGAGCACGGGAACCTTGACTTCGTTCACAGCTGGTTCGTACTCGGAATCTGTATTCAAAAATTAACATATTTATATCATCGACAGATGGCGATGGGAAGAAATGGTGATATCGATTGAATCTATATTGGAAAAATCGTACCGTCCGTATCCTCTTTCTTTCCCCAACCGATAACTGTACAAAACGTTCCTGGTGCCAGATCAGTGTCAGGCTTGGGAAGACACACGGGTCTCAGATGATCGTGAAAATTGACGCGTTCTTCGAGCTGAAAGAGCGCAACGTCGTTGTCGTGAGCTACGCCCAAGTTGTAATTAGGATGTGGAACGACTCTCTTAACATTGAGCTTCTCGCCGAGATAGCTATGAGCGTGTCGTCGCGTGATGCCCAACTGTATCGTCCAATCAGAGACGTTTGAGTGGCTGAAACTATCCAATTATAATTACATTGAAAGGATCGGTTATTTCTAAACTATTACCTCTCCTCGAACGATCGAAAAATACAACCCGGTTTACTTACTTTCCAACGCAATGCGAAGCCGTGAGAACCCACTGATCAGCGATTAGGACTCCAGCGCAATAAAAAATCTGTTCAGGACCACCGAGAAGTGCAGCGAGAAATGGCCAATCGCCCGGTGCAGCTTCCGTTCCACCGACTATTCTGACCTGTGGTCTAGAGTTTCCGTAAACGAGCCGTCTTCTTCCACACGCTTAACGTAAAAAAAAAATATTAACAAATCCGAATAGTTAACTACGAGTACAAAGAAGATACAGATACGAAATACCAACCGTAATTCGAGCAGGCTAACTCGACGGTTCGATAGTCGTTCTGAACGGTGCATTCCTGAAGTTTCTGATCGAGTTTCCAGCGTTGAGAAGTATCCATTCTCGACGACGCTGAGAGCATCGCGGATTCAACGACGCTACGATAAAAAAAAACGAAATCATGCAAATTGATCACATATATCATGTCGTGGTTTATTCCATTCACCAAAACTTGTGGTTCTTGTTATTTATAGTTTATTCCGTAAAACTCTGCTGGTCGAGCCCGAATGATTTTAGAGTGATGCTCGACCACCGTGAGATTGCTCCACACCCTCGGAAATGTGTCCTCACCACCCATTTTGGTAGGATTCCAAGAGCCGCGCTATATCGTATTATCGTATGAGGATCGACCTACGAGAGCTTCACGGTTAGAAAATAAGGGGTGCGATAGCGGGGATGATATCGATATACGGGCGAGTTATGGAAGGGTCGCAGGGAATAGACCACAGTACAGCGTATAATATTGGTAGGCATCGGTATATAGTCTGGCAATGAGTTTTGCTTCTTGACTTATGAGACACGAGGGTGGTTTCGGTGTCTCTCATCGCAGTTCTACAGCTTACGCTCTCAGCTTACGCTTACGTTCAAGATAAAGGAATCGAAGCAACGACGGGGGGGTCGCTACTGGTTCGTAAACCATCCAACTCACTTGTATCCGAGGAGACTACAAATTGCTCTGGCGGAAGTAGTGGGCTCCCAGTCCGCTATGCAAGCTGGTATGAAACTTCCGCTCTCCGCATGATAGATTTGCAATCGTCCTTTGCCGATGTCACCGTTTCTGTCGCTTAAACGCACTGAAATTAATACATAAATATTAAAGAAAAGAAATTAATAAAATAAGCAAAAAACTTTAATTAACAAAATAAACTCACAGCAATTTCTCTCATCCTGACCCCATGGACAATCGACAAAGCCATCGCAAACATGTTCAGGAAACATGCATCTTCTCTCGCCACAATGCAGACTCGGCCTTGAATAAATATTCGGAGTACTATTGCTCTTGAACTTTTTAGGCTTTTTTACAGGTCTACCACCAGCGTGAAAAGGTTGAAGCGTAGTAGTGGTTCTAATGACGTTTGCGTTGGTGCTATTACTGCCGTTGGTTCCACATTCGCCACAGCCAATTTCATCACTCTGGTCGCGGCAATCCACATGTCCGTCACATTTCCAATCGCCTGGAATACATCTGGTACCGTCGCATTGGAAACCACTGGTGCATACTGGTCAACATGAAACGAGATTGTATGTTAAAGATAGAGAGAGAGAGAGAAAGAGAGAGAGAGAGAGAGAGAGAGAGAGAGAGAGAGAGAGAGAGAGAGAGAGAGAGAGAGAGAGAGAGAGAGAGAGAGAGAGAGAGAGAGAGAGAGAGAGAGAGAGAGAGAGAGAGAGAGAGAGAGAGAGAGAGAGAGAGAGAGAGAGAGAGAGAGAGAGAGAGAGAGAGAGAGAGAGAGAGAGGAGAGAGAAAGCCAATAGGCAATGAAGTCAGTCAGTAATGAGGCCTGATTAGATTCGGTTCGTTTCCTAGATATATCTATTATAGCTGCCGATTCACCATAGCAGTTGACATCACTGACATTATATTATTTAGCTTGATAGCTCAACAATGGTGAGAGCAAGCGTACGAACAGACATTTTTACTATAATTCAAAAGCATGTATAATCTTAACAGCTGCAAGCATTTCACTGGAAATTGGAATAAAGCAATAAACCCTCTACCCGCGTAAGCGTCCTTAAGCTATTGAGGTTTCTATTTTATGTCTGATACTTACACACACGCGCGCACATGCACACACACAATTATTTCATGAAAACAAAGCATCCTCTATGAAGAAGTTAACGTATGGAAAATGGTTTTATTTATTAAAAAATACGCGATATTCTACTTTTTTATGGACAAACGAATATAAAAAGGACGAAGATACGTTCACGAGTGAAGCGAATAGAAAGGAACCCTTCATATACGCAAAAAATGTATAACATTGCGTTGTACATGCTGCAGCTTCAAGTTTCGTATAGTATACTTCTCTTTTACTTAGCGGCGATGCGTTAACTATTACTGGTTGCTCGAGAGGGAGAAAGAGGAAGAGCTTTATTTTAATTTTGGTCAAGCAGAGGAACCGCCGAAGTATGCATCTCAGCTCTCGATGCAGGCTCATTACATATTAACGAGGGCATCGACTAGCTGAAGAGTGTTCACTGAGCAGCGATTTGAGAGGAATGTTGAATTTATAAAAAATAGTTAATCGTCTCGAGCTAGACCTCCCTCGGGGATTAAGGAAGTTGTAGGTGAAGTAGAGATTCAAAGCTGGATTAAATCGGTCGAATGTTAGGTAAATGCAGCAAAAGAAAAACAGAATCAGGATTAAGGTAGTATTAGCGTGGTATCGAATCGAATGAGAGATGCATGATGAAAATGTTGAAATTTCATTAATTTTGTTTCGAAAAAATAATATAATTTCACGTGGACAACAAATTACGGGATTCCCTTCGTTATGAACTCTGAATTATTCAAAATGACAAACATTGATTCGCGTAGTTTGATCGAGAGAACATTTTTACTCCTGAACGTAACCCATAAGATATATTTAAATATTGCAAATTAAATGTTATAATTTCGAGATCGACAATAAATTTGCAACTAATGCATTCCTACACAAATTTCACATATTTTTATATTCTTCCGAGTTAACGTTCTAATTTAACGAATTTACACAGCTAATAAATCAGTGGTCCCAAATTCATTGGCGTTACTGTTGTAACCAAACCTGCCTTGCATATAAGTAGACAATTCGAATGAGAGGAATATATAGGTGACGTCGACGCAGTGATTAGCGCTCTAATTCAGTACCTGAACAATCCGGGTTCGATCCCCGGTGATCACCATATATATTCTCTCTTCGATACTTCCGCAGGCCATCGTGACTACTATTCTACACACTTCCTCAAATTCTCCATCCGGTCTTATTATATTAATTATATTAATAAAAGTAAAGTAAACGGCGATCGTATAATGCCCTTTCCAAAGCTTGCTTAAGGTTCTGTATACGTGTTTCTCTATCCATTATTTGTAGCATATAAAAACATTAACAACGCATCTAATGATCAAGTACATGCTCATAATATCCGAAAGCCCTTTTATCCGTACAAATTTTATTCCAGAAATAGTATGTAGGACAGGTTGAAGCAAATTAAAGGTGCGCTCGATACGTAGTAGGAGAGGAAGTGAGTGTTCTCTCTTGGTATATCCCATTGAATAGTGAAACGTCCGGACATAAAGGAGTCGAAGTTTCACCACCGTGAAACAGCTGAGTGATAAAGAGAAATTTTGTTTCGCAGTGAATTCACATTTAAACATTTCGTGCGGAGTTCCGGGATAACATGCTGTCTCGTCGGTGTTCGCGAATGAGATGAGAGCCAAGCGAAGAGTGAACAAGTAGACGAGCGTACGTTACTCGAATCGTCAACGAGAGGACCCGGGAAAAGTTGCCTTCCACGATATTTTATCCACGGACTGTAGCAGTTGATATAGCAACTCCGTTGTAAAGACGGAAGGAAGGCACGTGGATTCACGAGTTACGTTTCAAAGGAAGCCACAGACTCGTTTTATCTTTGTAAATTTCAATTAAACCAAGCTGCGCGAAGAATAGGTGATGTACTGTTAAGCAAATAATCAACGTACCGACGAGTGGTGAGATTAAGAGAAATTAGGTCAGAGAGAGAGGGATCGACGAGAGGTTGTTTATAAATACGCAAAATGAAACATTTAATTGCAAATTTATACCTGGACTGAAGAAACTTATTATTGCGCAACAAGAGGCTGATTACATACTTGTCCATCTGGTAGATTCTAAAAATCCATTTTTCGAATATTTCAATTTCTTCATGCAGTGAGATATTGTCCATTTACCAACAATGTGGTATTTTTTAAATGAGTCTTTCCAAAAATCAATTTTTACGAATATTTGGATCATTTTAACCAGACTACGATACCAACCCACAATAGGATGATGGTGGAATATGATTTGCTGTATAATGCAATTTCTCGTGCTGGCCTGGTTTTGTCATGCACTTGGAGAACGTGCATTTACCCAACAATGTAGTCTTAATTGCGTAGCATTGGAGGCACCTGAAGCGATTAATTATTGAATCTATATACCGTTATACAGTACGAACAGAGATAATAGACGATACACAGATGTTTGTATCAGCTCCGTGAGCAAGATAGTACGGAATAATGAGGACTCGAGGATAGCGCGTATCTTCGCTGGCAAAATTCCTCTACAGTAGTCCCTGTTGGGATCATTATGGCAATGCTATTAATGCAGTTGTACCTGTATAAGTACCGGTCGTAGTCTCACTCGATTAAACCTTCATTATGATATTATTATTATTATTATTATTATTATTATTATTATTATTATTATTATTATTATTATTATTATTATTATTATTGTTATCGAAAGCACGGAGAAGCAGATAAGTCACCGAACGTTACGTTCGTACAAGTTTAATGTCCCCGCTCGACTTCCTTCAACTCTTAACCACCGTGAACTTCCGCGAAGATAAATTGGAGCATAATAATACGATGAATGCAGAGAAGAGTGAGTGAAACGACGAAATCAAAAGGAGGAGGGTAGCTTCTATTGCTGCTCCGTTCCCTCCGATCCTTTCGTGCTGAACAAAAGAGCAGAGGGAACGGCGGAAGCGAAATCGCGAGTGGGCAGACGGGGATAAGGCACAGTGTTGGTGCACTCCCATGAGACGAACGGCCGACGGAGAACAAAGAGCGCATCGGACAAACGCGATCGTTGACAATTAGCCCCGTTTCCGTGTTTATCGATGCGCATTCCTCCTAGGAAGAGAGAGAGGGAGAGAGAGACTACTCCCTCTCTCTCTATATAATAAAGAGTAGTCTCTCTCTCTTTCGTCATATCTCCCCTTACAACTTCTTCGTCTACTCCTCACCACCTCGTTATTCACGACGGTGGTTGAAAGCGTCAACGTGTAGAAACGCCAACAGAGCTCAGCAACCATTTCACCAATGATGGAAAACAAAAGATAGGCTGCGCTTCCGTGTGCACCAGCAGATGCGAGATGCCTGCCGCTTCAGTTACAGGGAACAACGTCGGCAAAGCTTGCGCCATTCCGAGTAAATACCGCGAGCGCTTCGACTATCAACCTTCCGATTTTTAACTACCACACGGCCAGAGACAGCATCCGGGCTTTTGTTCAACGAAAAACAATGATGATCTGGCACCAAGCTCAACGCGGATATCCTACGTGCTGACGGGCTCGTTTCGAAATTATGTGAAGAAGAAACGTCAATGCGCGAATGATAATAGTTCTCTCTAATTGATAGTTTTTTTTAGTTTTAAACGTATATAGTATGACGGTTTGGGTTTTAAATGTTTCCGCATATCGTACGAGCATTTTTTCTAAGGTCAACCAAGTAAACGTTAATTAGAAAAATTAAATTTTTAACATTTTTATTAAATATATATTATTCCGACAAAATATTTGGTAATTATTTGGAAAGAAAGAATAAATATTGTTGGTGATGATTCAGCTGGGGCTACGATCGACTTATCGGCGTACTTATAGAATGGGAAAGAAGGATGCATACTCACAAAACAATTATGTATCGACGTAGCAATTACAGGATGTTGACCCTGGTCAAAATATTTATTTCTATAATACGTATCAAAGAACAACATGTTTTTTAATATGCATTGAGAAATAAAATCGCTTTAATCTACTGAATTAGCGGTAACGGGCGAGAAACGAAATATTTGATTGATTTCAAGGAATACTGAGTTAATGGGAGGAAGGAATAGTTGCATTGTGTGTTGGGTCTAGCAAATGAATTACAAACATTGAATGTTGTAGTTCATTTTCTGGGTTATTTTCAAGAACACACTGATTAGCATGTTATTGTCTGATATTATAGAAACAAGTCTTCTGAAGAGAACCAACATCTTGGTGGCCGAAACGTCGATAGTTCTTTTGGGAGTACGCACATTTATTTTCTATGCTACAAGTGTACCGACAAGTTGATGTACAATTGAATTATCAAAAATTTATCGACATCGAACGCTGCTTCATCATTTCAATAATTATTCTAATTTTTTAATTCATTGAGACTGATTTTATCAAAGTATTATTGCCGATTGTTATTATTACAATTGTAGAGTCATTATTTGGTATTATTTTGTCGGAATAATTATTTCAATGATATTAACATTGAGTATAGTAATTTTTAGACAAGCGATCGTATAAATTTTAATATTTATATAGATATAACATCTATGTTCGATCAGTAAGATGAACATTTGGCGAAACACAAGTTGCGAATTATTGCAGATGTCGCGTCTAATTGCTTGAACGAATGAAATAAAAATTAATTAAGCAACCAGATTTGACATATCTTTAACCAAGGAACTGTGAAAAACATTTTGCCACGAACTGGGTTTGAACTGGGAACAATCAGAATTCCAGCCTGGTGCGTTACCAATTACGGCATTATATAAATATCCTATATTTATATAAATATGATATATTTATATAAAAATAGCTATATAGAACATAGACGCTATAATTATAAAAATGTTAAAATTGAGTGACATCCATATCAAGTATCCAATATTTTATTTGGTCTCTTTTTTCAAAGAAATATAACTGCATTCCCATAGTAATCCAATTATGATATAAACGTCCGTAGATTTTAAAGATAAAAAGATCTATGAGATAAAATGAAAAAGTACACATTTGAAATATAATAGAAACGGAAAATGTTAAATCCTCCTTAGCAATTTTGAGATATTAAATTAAGCTCATTTGAAAACTTTAATTTAATTCAAGCCTAGAAATTGTACTTTGGTTTTTCAATGAAATTTCTATAAAAATCCTTATTACCAACCCACTGTCCGCTATGAACCTCTCGCTGAACTCAGCAACAGTTTAGGCGCTCTATTCTAAATTTAAAAAAACGTATATAATAAAGTGAGGGTGCAAGATATTGCGGATCAATATAAACACCCTCTTGAAATCTCGAAGCATCGCGAATGCACCTCCTCTTCGTTGAACTGTTGTTCCAAGATTATTTTAATCCTTCAATTATTCGGCTCTTCATCGGCGCTTCAGACACACGCCCCGATAAGAATTTTCCGCACCCTCCCGTAAAAGGAATAAAAATACGATAGAGTATATACATTTTACGACTGTGGTACGACACACACATACACAGAAAGAAAGATTTAGAGGGTAACATGATGTATTGGGAATTTTTTCTTCCGACTCACCAGGCTTCTCGGCTCGTCTAGCTGCCTCTCGTACCTCGTGATGACCGACGCAGACGTCGGAGTCCTCGTTCTCAGGAAAGATATCGCACTCCAAGTAATCTGGCAAACCGAGACTAAAGACCTTGAGGAAGAAACCGCAGCGTCTAATAGTCTCTGAAAAAAAAAGATAACGACATGTGGGCTTTAATAAAAGTACTGGTTATAACGTAGGATTAAAAACATTTTTTTTTAAACCTGTATATGGACTTACGGAAGCATAAACTCCGACAAGATGGAATCATCTGACCCCGAGAACCACATTTCGGTACAAACATGCTACAAAGAAAGAGCGCAGCGAGCTCGTAACATCGCACATCGACGACAGCATCGTATAGCTCAAGTTCGTGCTCAGCGTCTCGCTGTCCAAAATTTCCAATGTAGTTTGGAAAGACAGTGAAATTGTAGGGGATCTGAAATAACGGGTGCACATACATTTTTATTGCAATAAAATGTCAACCACCTACTATAGTATTATACAATATAGCCCAGTGGTATATTAGGAAGATTTTAAAATACACGTTTTCAATATATCGAGTTTATCATCCCTCTGCAAATATTTTATTACCGGAAAATGGGTATCGCGAATCCTGTAATCTCGATACTGAATACTAATATCGATATCAACATTTATTCGTAACTGAATGATTTTTCACGATTTTTTGCTTCTTCATCGTAGAAGCTTTGTTTTCGTGAGACAAAATGTTCTCGAGATTTTTATGTCAGCGTAGTTAAAATGTTCAAAACCATAAAGAAATCATACTTAGAAAAAATGTCCGCGCGCGCGTTTGTTTGTGTATATGTGTGTATGTGTGAACATCTCGCAACCCCTTTCAGTTTGCTGCAATTTTCGCCCAAATCCTTATCGAGTGTCTCATTTTATAGTTGTTTAAATTTTTTAAACAAAAGGGTTTGATTTCTCTAACTTTTGTAAACTTTGAGTTATCGAGCTAAAACTTTCTACAAGTATAGACCAGGGGAGAATGTTATCCGGTATTGAATTTGGCAAAAATCGATAATGGAGTTCAAATTTTAGAGAATTAAGAGTTTTCGTAATTTTTCGAAAAAAATCTATTTGCGCTGTAATTTTTGTAAATTTTCATCGATCAAATAAAAATTTGAAATAAAAATTGGCTACGGGATAAGGATACTTGGTCTTGAATTTTGTCAGAATCGATCGGGAGGTTTAAATTTTATAAAATTTCCAATTTTACTAAATTTTATATTCTATTGAAAATATTAATACCGTTTCCTCATAGAGGAAAGGAGAATTGAAATAAGCATTTCCCATAAAGGAGAATCTGGGGGTGGCCGAAAATCACGAGGAAGTAATGTGCAAATTTTAAATGTATATCCTAGTTTGTAATTGGTTCTGTTCTCCTCATTGTTTTTTTACGTCTTTACGTCTTTAGACGATGTTTAGTACTTCTGCAGCTATTGTGAACAATTTTACTCTGAAAAATGTACTTTGTTATAGTATAATAGAGTGTTTTATGGGGCTATTTATGTTTTTCTCTCAGAAAATTCTTATCGTCAAGCCCAAAGTGTGTAAGATAATATTTAATACTGCTACATCGATTTTAGCGGCTTTGAGGCAGCGGGTTTCGGGATCCCTCAAAACCTGTGTTCAGGCATTCGCGATAACCATTTTTCCGGTAACATAATATTTTACAGACGGATGAGCATCTCGATAGCATGAAAACGTGTATTTTAGTACCGCCCTAATGTCCATAAAGCGATAGCAGAGGGAAGGAAAAGACTATAACAACTCAGAGCGGATAATAGTTTAACAAGTTCCCGAAAAAATAGTGAGATTCTCCAGAAAGCGAAGTACATACATTTGACTTCAATTTCGAAGAGGATACAGAAACGTAACTGCAAATAACTACATCAAATTTTTATAAAATATATGTTTAACATAAAAATAAAAATAAAATTAGTCAATATGTTCAAAGGTTTTATTTACCATTGGACCCAAAATGTTGTTCAATGGTTGCGGGTTGTTGATATCAAGTAATTCTTAATACCAAGGACAGGTATAGGAAAATAAGTCGGAGGCTAATAGTATAGAACATAGGTATTAATGGAAAGCGTTTGTATTCAACATTCGAGTAATTATTGTAAGTCAAGCTCGTATTTACGTCGGTTTGCAGCCAAGTTAGCGCATTTGCGCGTTTATGCTGCTGTGGATCAGTGCCTAGGGCAGGAATACTGTAGGGAACGGGAGAATATACTGAAATCTAACTATCCACCAGCTCGTATCTGACGGAATCGTGAAACTCGCCCACAAAGCTTCGTCAGGATTGGATTGTACTGGTTGGACTCAGCTGCAAAGCCGATAAAGCTGTAAATATAATTACAAGCGTACCGACTAAAAGCTTCTTCCCCCTCCACCGTCCTCCTGCCGTCCGTGAACAATTCAAAATCCAAATCTAAGCCACTGCGTTGGATTTAATGAAACTATTCGCCCCTATGACAGTTCACTAAAATATATATATGCACCGGCATGATCAATTTTAAACACTTTTTTCATATTTAGCGCGCCGTTTATTTTTGCTTTAGAATAACAAGAGAAATATTAATCTAATTTGCCCATTTTCCTGTCGAGTTTCTAGGGAAAAAGCCAGCGAACGAGAAACGGAAGAGGGACGGGCATACGTAATTAAGCTCTTAACGAACCCACCACGCAATATCGTTTATCTTGTCACGAATATTGCGCGGTGCAGATTTTTTTTTCTCTCTCTCTCTCTCTCTCTCTCTTTCTCTATTTTCATCTTATTTTCTCGGTGGAATTCTCACGAGGGAATTGGCTAATCTTTTTTCTGCACGAGAGCTTACGTTCGAACGTAACCGCAACCCGTTAGCAACGAACCTTATGAATTTTAAATCTCACTCGAGTGAGCTCATCGAGGTCGTTAAAACGAGTTTGATATAAGAGAGACGAAGAGAGGAATCGAGGGAAAGAGACATAGGACTCACCGTCCGAACATCCCGAGACGCGTGCAACTAATGTCTCATCCTGACGTGAGCATTTGGAGGTATTCTTGCAGCTGCAGCTGCGAATTAAATTCCAGTGCACGTAGCTCGGTAGCTCAACGATTCCGAGAATGACACGAGTTTCATCCGTAAGTGTAATGCTACTTTCCCGCTCACGAAAATTCCTTGAATTCGTCATGAGTAAAGAAAAATTTTGCAAATCTAGGCGGCAGAAAGGTACCAAAGAAACGAAGGGGCCATAAACTGCCTGTGTCGTTACCGCTTAGACAAAATATATATACAAAATATATACAATGTATTTACACATACATTGCATTAATTACGCGAATGTTGACTAGAACGGTATTTGTTACTGATTTCCTTGTCTTCAAGTCAAGTTGAAAAAATCTTCTTTTTTTTAAGTTGAGGATGACATATCGCAACCTGTGACTTAGTTTATCATGATTGTTGTCACTAGCGTCAAGCAACTGTTGTGAAGTTACATTTGGTATCAACAACTGGGTGATACATGGGGGGGAGGTGTCTCCCAGGAGGGGTACACTGATATAATTTTATTGATATTAATATTTTGAAGATTTAAAAAAGATATTTGAAAATGTTATTATATCTTTTTAAATTAATTCAGAGGTGTTTAATACATTTTTACATAATTCTTACCTTATGTTTAATGCAGAAGCTGACGATGACAGGCAGGCAGATTCCCGGAGCAGGATTTACCGATTCCACGAAAGATCTCATTTGTCCGGGAACCGAAACCACAGTCGTCGAATACACGGTCTTGTTCTCCAGTCTGACAGCATCACGGGGAAATGCTGACAACAGAAACAAGACGAAAGAACTGTTATGAAGCTTCTATTCAGTCACTGTATTACACCTATTATCTCATACATTTTTATCAAGAGTGTTGTACTCGATGTAATGTATAGCCACTGGTACACGCGTCAGTGCAAAACCGACGTCAAGTTCACTCGACGGGATCTCACCGCGCCTGTCGGAGGAAAATTGAGACGCACTCCTGGAAAAATATCGCTTCGACAATAGACGAGAGAACCGAGGAGGGCCAGAAACCGATAGCCACTTTCTACGGACGAGGAGAAACGCTCGATATAAATGGCCTCGATACAATCAAGTAAAACCAGCCAATTGTCACGGGAAAAAATAGTTTTATCGAAGTAAAACTCCATCGAGAGCGGTAACAAGAAGTAAAAAATGGTCATTTGCTGTTAATTTGATATAACAACAACAACAACAACAACGATGACGACGATGACGACGATGATGATGATGATGATAATAATAATAATAATAATCGAGTTCTCGGCCCCGGAGAGGCTTACGTCGCCGTTAAAGAAGACGCCAAGCGGACGAAATCTCATGATCTGTTTTTCAAACTTCGCCAGCAGAAATGAAACCGTCACTCATGAAACATAAGATCATATCCGCCTGTCGGCAATATGCGAACTCACTAGCGGGCAAAATACATAAAGTGGTAATCTTGGGTTCGGTCCGTCTAATTCGTTCACATGGTTCTAGAATGACCTGATTGCTTACCTCCGGAGGAATAGTCAGGCAGATGAACTTTAAATATACTGCTCACCCGTCCTGTAGGTGCGTCGGAGCCCTGCAGGACTGGTCGGGGTAGAGTTCACAAAAGTTTTAAGTTCAACAACAACAACCACAACAGCAATGACGACGACGACGACGACGACGACGATGATGATGATGATGATGATGATGATGATGATGCGTCTTAACATTATATTAAGCTGGCTGGTATTAACAGGATACTAATTATTATTATTACTATTGTTCGTGTTCACTTTTCAACATAGATTTATCTTTTTGAAAGGCCTTTGCGTTCCTCAAAAATGATTTCTCCCATTTTAACAATTATAACGATTATAGCAACGCTTGTAGGCGAATATGTAGAACAATCAATCGATTGAATCTCCTGAGCGAAATACGTACAAGATTAGGTGTATGCAAGTTGTATTACTCGTATGGTGTACAAAGCATTCTGCTAAACGAAATAACTGCTCGTGTTCTATGCGACTCACAATTTCTG
This sequence comes from Cylloceria caligata, assembly GCA_963942595.1. Lineage (NCBI taxonomy): Eukaryota > Metazoa > Arthropoda > Insecta > Hymenoptera > Ichneumonidae > Cylloceria > Cylloceria caligata. The sequence goes on along the minus strand of OZ012706.1, from coordinate 7,756,002 downwards.
TTCACTAAGGACACCTTGAGTATATACGAGATCATAAAAATGGACCGTGAGGTCCTATTGATCTTTTGAATGACGTAAAAGAAACGGAAAACGCTTTGCTTCGTTGAAAACCTGCGATTTTATTTTATTTTACATTAAAGCGCGTCACCTACGACCGTAGTAATAACATATTTAACTAAATTTTCACGTAATTATAAATAACGTAGCCTGCATTTATTATTGATTGAATTTATTAATTTTACTATGACCAGTTAATTAGTTAATTTAACAACGACCAGTATAAGACATTAATAAAAACTATTGACTGAGGATAATTTTCTTTTAAAATCATTTTTATGAAGTAATCTCAAATCGAATAATAAGTTTTATTCATAATTCATGTTGTATACATGAATTATGTCAATTTTTTCTTTAAACAATTGATAAATGTATACGTATTTTCGCGTCAGGCAATGAGTTACCAAGCGTTAACCACGATAAAAAGCTGACGGTACGCGATACCTGTCATATATCGTGAGATAAATGCCAACGTTATGTCGATTTTCTTGTTTATCTTATAGTAACATAATGTTTTTTTTTATTTTTTTTATTTTTATCATCAGAAAGTTTTAATGAATATAATTTTTTGTTTTTCTAACTTCTCTATTCCAGCGTAAATTTCAATGGTCAAAATGTTTGCAAACATGAGATTATAGAGTAGTTTCTTACTTCAATACATATAAAAAGTGTAAAATTTTTAATTCAACATCATAAAAAACGATAAAAGTTTCTCGTGAATATGCTTTTTTCATTTGCTTCTTTTAATTCTGCGGCACAATTTTTTGTATTTACATTTAAAAGTGTTTAGGATTGAAAAAAAAAAGTACGCGAATTTATTATTTATTTATTTATTTATATATATTTTTAACATATTCACAAAAAGTCCCCCTTTCTATGGCTATGAAGTATCGCGAAAGTGGCGATTTTTAGTAAGACATGCGAAAAAAATGCTGCGCATCCGTAAATAACACTAGTTACTTCTTCGCACACTTTTTTAACACTCTAGTTACTTTTTTCTACGCTTTTACCACACTACAGGTATGAAAAGGAGGGATTTTTATGCATTTCTTACAGAATGTAGTATGTGACACACGTATGAAAAGGCAGACACTCGACAAAGAGTGTCAAGTAGTCCCACTCGCTATTAGCTCATACCACAGGCAGCCCTCGCCTTTTGGCTCGTGCCGTTGTCAAACTCGTTGTCGGCTAGTGCGGTCAACTTCACAACCTTCGTCGAATGTCCGCTTTTTCAAATTTGTATCACAAAGTACTATTGTAAAATTATATTTGAATGCATTTACACTAGTGAGTATAAATATAAAAAAGTCATATTTTCAACGTTGAAGTGGTTGAAATAGTGTAGAGTTCTTATATTCTTATATTCTTGTATCGAATATTTTCAAATGTTCGTTGATATTACGTGAGACTAAATGTTACCAACATTGTGTCTGCCTTTCACGTTATCTTTTTTCGATTTATAGAACAAATTATATTTTGATATTATTACTTTTTCTTCGTTAAAAATGAAAAACGTCCGAAACAATAATAAGCTGCAACTTTCTTAAAAATAAGAGTAACGAATCATCTTCTGTTGAGCTTGAAAATTAAGTGCAAATTGCAACTACTTTTATGAGAATGTATACAAAAAAAACATGATTTATTTATTTTACGACTAAGTTAATAAATACAAACGTCGATACCAAGACAACATTCACGAATTACTATACGCCAGCTAATTATCAATACGCAAAACGTGTTTATATATATATATATATAAAGTATCAACTCACATTTGAAATACGCTGCGAGTCCACCAGCAATAGCGAGAAGTGCAAGTGCGTTGAGCAGTACTTGAGCAAACCGAAAGCGTAGCCTTCCTCTGGTCACGTAGTGGCTGCTGGGTCGTCTTATGTCCCTGATAATCTAAATTCGGAAATTAATGGATTGTAGAGACGAGAGTTTGTAAAGAGATATACATATACGGAGGAGAAACCTGGTATTGAAATTACTCGACGGAACCGATTCGTGAGCATATGAACGCCGTATTCCGAATGTTCTAATAATAAACGTTGAATGTCAACCGATACCCAATTGTACGGAGGCAATGCTAGAGGAAAACGAGGAAGGGACAGAACGTAGCCGAGAGCGTGGTTAAGGTTTCTCGGTTAATTGAATGGGTCTCGCGACGCTGCTGGCTGATTCGTCGAGCGGAAAGGACTAATCGAGAGTGAAGGAAGGGAAGGAGCAAGACTAAAGACAAGCTCTGTGGAAACTGCTATTCAGCATAAGGGTGACTGGGTGATTGCACGAACCCAAGAGCCAATGTTGCAATGCAAACCTCAGCTTTCAGAGGATCCCAAAACTCTGGTGGAAAGCTTACTCTGTGATGTAACGACATGTTGCTGCCATTGTGAAACCTGACGATGGTCTGGAGGCCCGCTGGGGTGCTCATTGACTTTGTGATGGGACTGCCCGGTGGGTTGTCGTTTTCCGGCGCTAGAGCCCTCCCTGTAACGACCGATAACAAAAGTACGATTTAAAAAACATCCTCGATCGGTGGTACGAATTAAATGAATCGTTCGGGCACGAGTGGACTTAGATTTTGTCAATTGGTTATCTTCGAAGTGGTCGTTTAATTATAATACATTGTCGATAAATTCTGAAACAATTCGGATAGTAACTTTGAAGCTTTGTTCGATGGTTAAAACGTATTTTTGTTAGAATCAAGCTCCGCCGTTTGTTTCGAGCCAAAAGTTACCCAAGTTGAAATATCATTAACTAAAAACTCCTTTACTAAGTAAGTAAAAAGACCGTTGACTTGAAACGAATGAATTGTGTCGCATATGAAGATTCACGGATGGTTTTGAAACTTGGGTTGATTCTAAAAAATCAATTTAGACATTGAAATATAAATATTTCATTGACGCTCCAATTACTCGAGCTATTCAAGCAGACTACAACTTTTAAGCACAACAGAGAGTTTAGATTGCAACGGATGGGATTCGTCGTACGTGAAGGATTACACGGAGAAGAGAAGTTAAAACGTAGTTGACTCACCCGGCACCTTTCCATTGATATGCTTCTGAGGAAGTAAAGGTGCTTCCATGGTCTTGCTGGTGTAACTCGGGGAGCTCGTCTGACTGAAACTGTCCGACGATACGTTACTATCCTGTCTGACACTCATGGGTTTTGGCACGGGACTCTGACACATGGCACTCAACGGTGGCGGCAGATTCGTCTGCGTGGCTTTTGGCAATTTGTCCACAAGCTTTTCCGCCAATCTCTCATTTACATTTTTAACCTCTTTCTTCTGATTGTTTTGCAACATGTTCCTCGCTCTCTCCATATCAGCGTCGTATTTTCCTCTCGGTTGTTGCTGCTGCTGCTGATGCTCGAAGGGGTTCATGATTCTTTCGTGAAAACGTTTCTCCTGCGGTTCTCTGTTCAGTGAAGGATTTTGGTGGTGATCGTCGACCTTGCTCGATGTACATGCCTGAAATCGCTTTTCGATCTCCTGCAGCTTCTGATGACCGGAATCTTCGCGTCCGGTGATCAGGAGCCTATTCTCCAAGCTTCTTGAAGCCGCCTGAAGAGCCTCGAACTTGGATCTCTTTTCGGCTTCGCGACGTATTGTTATAGGGCTGGAGAATACGTCAAACTTTGGCTCGCTCGAGTCCTCGAAGGACAGAGCACGAGTTGGTCGAGCGATAGTACCGTCCGAACGCTTTCTCGGTTCTTCGGGCATGTCTTCCGAGGCCGATGAAAATTTTGTTCTTTCGCGATGTAGCCTGCATAGAATAAAAATCACATTCAACAAATTATTTGTCAAAAAGCAATAAATGTTATTCTATTCAATTATTATTTTTTTTTTAGTAACACTTTCGCTTATTAAAATAGCGACAAATTGTTCGATTGTCAGTCGATCTTGCTCTGAACGATAAATATGCGTTACATTTAAAAAAAATGTTTTTTTTTTCATTCCAAAAACTGCATTTTTTCTCTGGTTGACAGCCCGTGACAATCACGACAATCCGAAACAAGACGAGAGAATTCTGATACAATGGGCGGTCGTCCAAACTGCCGGTTAATCTTGAGTCCTGATGTGGCCCAATAATCCTTGACCGCGAGGGCTTGGTACGGATAAGGTTTAGGTTCGCTCGGACGCGGTAGCATATTTCTCGTATACCACTCTCGAGACCGCATTCCCGACACCTGCGCCTAGCACGCGAGAGAGTGAGGAATCGATCAGCACCCTCGAGAATCTTGACTATTTTCATTCTACCTCCCTCCGTCCCTCTTCCAAACTCTTACACCTCACCGCTGTAACGTGGATTATTCTCGGAGAAATTCATTCCAAGTATCGCTCACCAATTCCAATAGATAATATCTTCTAGAATTCTCTCATATTGATTGTTCTTAAACATCCAGGTTTTGGTTAATTCCCTGTTCGGATCACGAAAAATTTCACTAAGAAAAACGTAAAGTTGGTCCTACTATGCAGATATTTTCCTGTGGTAACGACTATGCTTTTGTGATTATAATTATAGTTATTTATTAATACTTTTTTTTATGTTTAAAATTGGGTTCGGCATGAATTCCCGGGAGTCCAGGATGAAGTCCAGGATGGACGCTCTCCTGGACTGCTTGGACTCCATCCTGAATTCCATCGCGCACTATTTGTTTTCTGCATGGATACTCACAACAATAAATAATGTTCAGAGAAACTTCTTTTATAGCAAAATTAACTATATTCTGGATTTTAGTAAATCAATTTTATTCAGTGCATCTTCAGTTTCACTTTTAATCGAATAGATTCTACCGTATATTAGTAATCAATGAATATTTTACAATCATATAAGATCTTTATAGTCAGTTGTCGAAAGAGTAAAATGAAGTAAAAATAAACTTCCGGGTCCTGGCACCACCGGAAAATAATGAAGATATGCAGCAAAGAACGAACCTGAATCGAGATCGATTATAAACGAATAGACAACAAACCTGGCATTCTTCGTACTCCCGACGTTTTCCCATTGTCCAACCTTTCCAGTCGTTCTTCTTTTCATTCCAGCATGTGAATCGATGCTGCAGTTTTGTAAACCACCCACGACTACATTTCTGACGATACCCTCGTGCAATCGTTTCTCGAGATCTCGTGAAACTTTTCTCAGTTCTTCGAAGCTTGACTTGAATTGGAGCTCGGTCGGGAGTCTGTCCTCGAAATTTCCGCCAAAGTCCGCGACGAAATCTTGTCTCTCGGCTTCCATAGAAACGACGTTACCACCAACCGTAACCGATCCCGAGGTCGAGTAGAGGCCATTCTGATGCCGTTCCTCCCTTTCGGAGGACCTAGACGAATCTAGATCTATCAATTTGCCTCCGTCACTGGAATCCCTGTTGCCGGTCCAGTAAATCGAGGAGTCGATACTGCCACGCTTCATCTCAACCTTGCTCGTCTTGCTCGCCACTGGAATCGTATCCCCGCATTTCCTATCCTCATCCCTCCTTCCGAACGACTGCCCTTCGACTCTCGATGCAGCTTCACTACCAGTACCATCCTTTTGGATGAGAAACACCGGCCTCTCGTTCGACTTTCGCTCCGGAATCGGTGGCCTGAGCGGTATCGGTGGCGGCGCTACCTAATTAAATTATACATACATATCGATTTCCTTCCTATTCTTTTAATGATTTGTATACCCCGATAAATTTTAATCGAGTCATTTTTTAAGTATACGTTCTAATGCTTAAGCGATGAAACTCCAATATGTAATTCACGAAAGTATTGTCAGTGTCCCCTTAAATAGGAGATAATAAAGAGGGAAACGTAGATGAGAACGCCGAGATGCAACGGCGGAATTAGGAAGCTTCGCTAAGTACTTCAACGGTGGCTATCGAAAAGAAAAAAAGCAATCGACAAAACTGGCGAGTAGCGATCAGAGAATCTCAAATGAAGTTAGATTTTAGTTGACACGCAAGCAAAGGAAACCCCAGAAGATATGGGTCTGATTGGTGACGTCAAGAAGTTTTTGCTTGACAACATGGGCAAATGCCATCCAACAATATAAGCGAGGAGCATTTCGATGCCGTAGACCAAAGTAGCGGGAATATGGAGTATATGATAATATCGGTACAGTCCCTTGAGAGAAAGAGGCGCATAGTGGTGTAAATGCGATAGAGTTAACGGGAGTGTGAACGGAGAACACAGTATGTGTAGAACACAGGTATGAACACTCTGCAGTATATTTCATGGCACTACAAACTTTCGTGAACGAGTGGAAAGTGGACTGAAAAATATCGTGGAAGAAGAACATGAAAGAAGAGCTCGAAGATGTATTGCGGAAAATGACACAAGCACTTCGTAAAAGTGACTCTCGAAAGAACATCGGAGATAGAAAGAGAACTCATGTGTTAACGCAAGAACGAGACTAAAAACAGGAAAGGGCTATTACTTAAGAAGCTTGACGAAAGACCGGGAGATAGAAAAACGAAATAAGAAAAGAATCATTATTGTCCTGGAGGATGGCATTCTTAAGGAAGGGAATCAGAGCAAACTTGAGACAGACGATTGCAATTAAGGAACTAAAAATCCTTTCATTGGAAAAAACCATTATCCAACGAAAAGATTTAAGTGGACATGGAGTCTGTCTGGAATAACTTTCAAATAATGAAAAGCATCCATCAAAGTAAACGAGGTAGAGTTGTAATCCAAGCTGATCGTAGCAAGAGGAAGAGAGTGGATGATAGAGGATCAGGCAAGAAAATGGAGAGAGAGAGAGAGAGAAAGAGAGAGAGAGAGAGAGAGAGAGAGAGAGAGAGAGAGAGAGAGAGAGAGAGAGAGAGAGAGAGCGCACAGGGTGAAAATTTACACAGGCCACCTGCAACTGTGGGAGAAAATTGAACGGAATAACTGGAATGAACTTGAGCGACAACTGATCTCAAGTGAAGAAAAGAGTATTAGAAAAATTGCTCCCAACGGATATGAACGGCAACATTAGAATGGGTTTCGTGACAAAGGTGACCAGAGAAGATGGAAACGCATCGACAACATTTGGAGACAGACGTTGGTGGAATCTCGGCGGTATCGTGGAACATTGCAGAGATAAGGAAAATTTATCGAGTCTAAGTCTGACTGCAAAACTTCGATATAATCTCACTGCAAGAGACATGGTTCGAGGCGAACGATGAAAATAAGGTTATTGGAGGGCTAGATAGGAATTAAAAATGGATAACAAAGGCTGTAGCTCGGTGAAACAGAAGAGGCCCTGATATAAGGGATCAGATTATAGGACTGAGAGAGGGTGATTTTGAACGCGAATGAATAACCGAATGGAAAGAAGAGATGGTAATTAAGGGGCTTATGTTGGGCGATAGAAGCGAGAAATGTACAATAATAACAATTTATAATAACTGCGGAAATCGGAATCTTGAAAATAAATTGAAAATTGTGGTAAGAGAAGCGGAGGATTAAGCGAAGGGGTTATACCAGCAGGAAATATAAATGTAAGGATAGGCGAAGAACAAGGGAGAGTGGAAGAAACTGATGAATGGGAAAATGCGAGAAATTCGAAAGATGAGATAAAAAATAACGAAGGGAGAAAACTGCTCGGTTTTTATGAACAAAAAAAGCTGCTGATCGTGAATGGAAGAAACCAAGGAATTAGGAAGGGAAATTTGACGTTTGTAGGAGTTACGAAGGATTTGGTTAAAAATTATGTGATAGCGAGGAAAAAGACGCGATAATGAAGGAAACGAAAATTCTAGTGGAAACAGCGTTGGACCATACTGGCCACAAAATCTAAACAAGTGATAGATAAAAGGGATAGATCGATAAAAGAAGTAAACTAACTTGAAACAGTAAAAAAGCTGAAAGGAGAATCGAGGTAACAAATTCAAGGAAATATTTCTAAAAGAGTGGAACAGATTTTGAGGAGCCAAATAAGCAAATGGTAGGTGGAACGGATTGTGAGGATGGGCGGGGAGCTCGAGAATAATTTTAATAAGTAGAGGAAACCATACAAAGAAATGAAATAAAATCAGAAAGTTGTATGGGAAGAACTACAAAAAGTTACGAAAAACTGATGAGAGAAAGAATGAAGAAAAGAAAAGTTAATAAAGACGAGAATCGAGTTGAAGACAATTAAAAAGGACAAGGATGAAAACACTGTAAGGAGAAATAGAAAATCGTAGAAAAAATCAGGAACATAAACGAAACGTAGGGAGCACTTAAACCTTTTAGACCGAAAGAGGCCAATCTGGGGAAACAAGGTAGTAAGGAGTAATCGCTGAAAATTTTGAAAAGCCTCTTGGAAGTAATAGAGATACGCGTGATGCCGCATATTTTGGTCGAGTGACATGCTGAACAAAAAGTGATTGAAAAGATGAATAGGATAATAAATTTAAATAAAATGCTGAAAGCCTTGAAAAGCATAAAAAATTATGAAGCCGCTGGTAAGGATGACATAGCTGAGGAGTTTTTTTTTAAGGAAATGTCGGAAAGTCGATTGAGATAGCTGCGCGGACTTTGACAAACTTTATGAGGAAGAAAAGGGCAGAGAGTGAGAAGTAAGAAGAATTTTCCCCATACACAAATCAGTGATGCATCTAACTGTAGAGGAATCTCGCTGTTAAATACGAGGTACAAATTATTGACCGATACAATGACAAGTCGATTGAGATACTGGCTGGAGAGCAAACGACTTCTGGCAGAACACCAAACTGGTTTCAGAACTGGAAGAGGATCTACGGACTCGCGTACTCATAAGTACGCTATTGGATAATAGACGTAAGAGAAAAGGCGGCGAACTCTACACAGCTTTCGTATATTTCAAAGCTACATTTGACTCAATGGATAAATATATTGTGCTTAGGAAATTGAATAAGATTAGGATGAAAGGAGAAGTACTAAGAATGATGTAATTAATATACGGAAAAATGCTGAATGCAATAAAACCTGTCAGAGCTATTTATCTGTCATAAATATCGTAAAAATATATATAAAGGATCAGATTTTATAGGACTTTGACTTTTTTAACTCGATACTCTTTAATTTTTATAAAGGTTTGTTATGAAGTTTTTGAAAAATACGACTGCGTCTTCCAAATTGAGGAAACAAATATTGTAGAATTGAACATTACACACTGCTTGCTCATTACTTTGATCCGTCGTCGACAAAGGTTTCTCTACGAGGAAGTCAAAATTGATTAGCGGACTTCCGCACAAATACGACTGCGTATTCAAAATTGAGAAAACAAATATTGTAGAGTTGAACATTACACCCTGCTTGCTCAGTATTTTGATCCGTCGTCGACAAAGGTTTCTCTACGAGGAAGACAAAATTGATTAGCGGACTTCCTCACAATGGAACGTTGTGTGGACGGCGGACCAAAGGAATTGAGGAAGCAACATGCAAAGTTCTACTTTCGTCATCGTGTAAATGGCTGGTTGGAACTACTTGCCAGGCTTCTTTGCAATATTTAATATATGTTTAAAATATTTTCATATATACTTTTTTCCATGAGGTTAAATCAGTGGTTAATGACAAAGGATCAAAATGACGAAAGAGAAAAAACGATAAATCATTGAGGTTGGCACGTGTGGCCTATCGTGATGATCACAAACAAAGAAGCACAATAAGCAACGTCAGTGGGTTTAACATTCAAACATGAGGGAGCGGTATATTGTATCCGTTTCACCCCATATATCGTCAACCACTCCATCGCGCTTTCATCGATCTTTTTAAGCAAAATGACGAGAACAAGCCGCTTTGCAACAATTCTATCTCCAATCTCGTGTTTCACTTCAACCGGCGGTGTGTCAAAAATTCAGCTGAGAGTTGCCAGTTTCACGCACTGGATACCAATACTCGCGTACACTACCTCGTGTTTGACATCGCAAGCTCGAATGACCATAAAATTGATTTCTCTCTCTCTCTCTCTCTCTCTCTCTCTCTCTCTCTCTCTCTCAGCAACTGTCTATGTCTCTCTCAGCAACTGTCTATGTCTATTCGAGTGTATTTTGATAATTTTCCGATGTGTGTGTGCACAGATAAATGACTAGTTGAATGTATACCTATATCAACCGTTTATTGTGTGAATATTGGCCGCTTCTTTCATCGGTGTGATGTTGATCTAGTGTTATTGTCTGTGTGTAATAGACGAGTACGTGCATTTTTTGATTTCTTCTGGTTTGTTATATGGTATTCAATGCATCAACAGGAGTAGTTGCAGCAAACCGGAAAGATGTAGTTCTTCAAGTATCCTAGAAAGATGCAGTTTTGAATGAAATCTATTTTTCCATTATCTTGCCCATGATAAATTCTCTTTTTCATTATTTGTGTACGTTACTTCGTCTTGTTTTTTTTTTTAATTTCCATAAAAGTTCCAAGAAAACGTATTCCTTTATTTTGCCACGAAGCCATAGACAATGCTGGCGAGTCAACCGATCGCAATATCGTTGGATCTATAACGTACCGTAGGGGTTGCAGAATGACGTCGAGGTATCGGTGGCTGGCGTCGATTTCCGGTGGACGGTGGTTCCGGCAATAGAGATCCCCGTGCAGGAAGGCCGACGCTGTTGGTCCTGCACTGTCTGTAACACGTATAATAAATTGAGCGGAAATTTATAGCCACCCCATGGCTATCGAATCCTTTGAGAGTGATTTACAAAAAGATGTTTGGTTTCCTTAAGCTATCGTCATGTAACTATTGCTCTCATTTTCTTACATACAACGCTCCGTCTTGGCTTTTTAATTTATATTTTTTACCAGGGACGGAATCGATAATTATTTAAACAAATATGAAGAAAATAAAAGTTTATAACGGTGACTCGAGTTGGTAGCACTCAAGAGAAATCGTGGAACGGTGAACCTCGATGTCCAGTTAATTTCATTAGGAGAATTTAATAAACCGAGCATTGAGTTATTGGTAAGAGGGTCAAGACAGTAATTCCCCCTTGGCTCGTACTGGATGAGGCTGTAGGCAAGAGGAAAGGGATAAAGAGGGTTGAAAGGACAACGTATTTCGTCACAGCGTACGTACTAGGAAATACGCAGGAGCACCCAGGAGCGCTACGTTTACGATGAATTAATGGCGGGTACTGAGCTTCTCACTACGAAATACCACGTACCGTATCTAGTGTGCGGTCGATAATTCACTTAACCCTTTAACGTGCAGAACCCAAACCGTGTCATCAAATAATTAAATTCTCGTGAATCTTCAAGAGTGCTTACACGATAAATAAAAAATTCTAAAAATAAATAGAGAAAAACATTCTCCTCAAGAGAATGCGACACGATCCTTCCAAAAATATTTCCAGCAGTGACAAAATTAGGATAAAACGAGATTTGTTTAAGTCCATGAATGATGACTGGAGGTATACATTCCCGCGCGCTTACTTATTATCTTCATTCATTTGAGGAATCAGTGGCAGCCCTTTGTTCTAAAGCAAAGAAGAGTGAACTATATCCTGGAGCCTCTAGAATTCAGATTTTTCAATTTTTCGAAAGACCGATGGTAAATTATTTTTCAATTTACCTGGGTTGGAATGTTGGGCTCGTGTCACCGTCCCGGGTCTCCTTTCTCGACATTTCGATAGCTGTAACACACGATCAACGAAAAAAAATTAAAGGGTATCACGATTGATATGAATTGCGCAACTATTTGTAATTCGCTCAATAGAAACATGTGCAGCTGACTGTACCAGAGAGATATGGAGTAAATATTTCGGGTCTCTCGTGGCTCGCTCATGATATATGGACTGTCATGCACTCACCTGCCACATGGCTTTATATTCTCGTTTGTTTATCTTATATCAATTTGTCACAGCAGGTGTGCTTCTCTCGGAAGGCAGACTATACCGTCACACAATATTATATTTGATATATTCATTTTACCCATTCATTCGTAGACCCTCGTAGCTCTTGCTGTACATTTTCCTGTATTCTTTTACGCTCGCAGTATAAGCGGTTTGCTCGAAGCAGACCACTTTCCACTGCATGGTTAAATCTTGCCGCAGTTGCAGTGCTGCAGATAAATAGGTCCACTTTAAAAATAGCATGCGCTCAATGAGAGATCTGGGATTAAAGCTTAGTTAACCAAAACGCTACATTACAAATATTAACAAAAATGCGAGAAAAAAAACCAGCAAATTCATCGCATTAAGTTTTTCGTTTAATTGTACACGGAGAGAAATAAGTTTGTCGATATTACATCAAGACAATAGTAATCTTTTTGTAGTCATTTCGACATGAATCTCGGACGTTATAATTGCAACTTATATCTGATATAACACTCGGTGTTGTAATATAAAGGGTGGTTAAATTTTAAGGGCCGATGTTGATTTCGAATAAAACACAAATTATTTAGGAAATTATTGTCAATTCTTTTTATTATGATAATATGGTATGGTTTAATTATGTATGGAACAAAATATCGGCCAAATGGCCGCCGCGACCTCGGCGGCACACCTCCATCCGATGGTCCAAATTTTCGATGACGCTTAGGCATAATTGAGGTTCTATGCCGTTAATGTGCCGAATTATCTCTTCCTTTAGCTCTTATTGTTGCTGGCTTATCGACGTACACCTTTTCTTTCAAATAACCCCAAAGAAAGAAGTCCAACGGTGTCAAATCACATGATCTTGGCGGCCAATTGACATCGCCACCACGTGAGATAACACGGCCATTGAATTTGTCGCGCAAAAGAGCCATTGTTTCGTTAGCTGTGTGGCAAGTGGCACCGTCCTGTTGAAACCACATATCGCCCACATCCATATCTTCCAATTCGGGCCATAAAAATTTCGTTATCATCTCACGATAGCGAACACCATTCACAGTAACTGCCTGACCGGCCTCATTTTGGAAAAAATACGGCCCGATGATGCCGCCAGCCCATAAACCGCACCAAACAGTCACTCTTTGTGGGTGCATTGGTTTTTCGACAATCACTCTTGGATTATGATTCGCCCAAATGCGGCAATTCTGCTTATTGACGAATCCACTGAGGTGAAAATGTGCCTCATCACTGAAGATGATTTTCTTCGAAAATTGATCATCCACTGTTGCCATTTCTTGCTACCAATCTGACCATTGACGACGTTTGGAATGGTCAAGAGGCTTTAGTTCTTGAGTCGATTGCACCTTATAAGCGTGTAAATGCAAGTCTTCATGCATAATTTTCATCAACGACGAGCGTGAGAGGTGCAATTGTTGGGCACGACGACGAGTTGAGGTGGACGGCTCTTCAGCCACACTATCGCGAACAGCAGCAATATTTTCTGCAGTACGAGCTGTACGAGCATGCACTGGTGTTTTAATATCTCCTACAGACCCGGTTTGCTCAAATTTTTGCATGATTATTCCGATTATACGCACATTTGGACGATTAAATTGACTGAAAAAATTACGAAGTGCACGATATGCATTTTGATTTGAACGCCCATTTTCATAATAAGCCTGAATAACTTTAAAGCGTTGCTCGATTGTGTATCTTTCCATGGTTTAAATTGAGTTAGTCTGAAATTGAGAAATGTCAAATGAAATGCAGAAAAAAACTTGACGTTTAGGTGTGGTTCACATTCAACATCGGCCCTTACAATTTAACCACCCTTTATAACTTTGATGCTGTAGTAAAATACTTATATTAGAACTTACAATCTAATGCGGTACTTGCGAATAAGTTCGAAGTAAATTTTACTATTTACCTAACTAGCACAGGCTGAGGAGTTAGAATAACTCGTTAACTTGTCCATATAACGGTAACCAGTAGCGTATACTCGGTAGTAAAAGTATACTCGGTAGTGAAATGTACCTATTAGACGAAATCGAATTTGCCATCTGGTGTAATAAATATGCGTTTCCGATGCTTGTGATCGCACGCATTGCGAAACACGGGGCCGTTTCTCTCTCTCTCTCTCTCTCTCTCTCTCTCTCTCTCTCTCTCTCTCTCTCCCCCTCTCGTGTGTGTTCAATTTAATTCTTGATAAAATGAAATGTAATATTCAAATTATATTTCATTTGAATTAAATGAGATGACATCTTGTACAATTATTATGCCATTTAGATGTAAAGAATTCAACGGTAGTCGAATAGCGTGGTCGGTAAGCGTCAGCGTGTCAGGTAGTTAGCTAGGTAGGTAGGTCTTATTGTTAGATTCGGATCCCGGTATAGGCGAGACATTTTTTCCCGTGAAAACCGTTACCCAACCGATCGGCGATGACAAAATATATCTAAAAACTAAATTCCGAGTCGGAAAAATATTTTTTCGACTTACTGTTACTGCCACCAATATATTTTATCTTCATTTTATTATGCCGCATGCACAATAAACATCCATTTTCGTATTAATCTGTGTAGCTAACGAATTATGATTAAAATTACCATTGTAGGATAGTATCGATAACTACGCTTCGAAAGTTATACGTAGCAATGGTTTGGTGTTTATTTTATTTCTGACATTAGTTATAGTTACAATAGTGCTGCAATACGTAGTATTCTTAACCGTAGGCATTCACTGTCCATATATTCTCCATTGGTTGTATTGGTGTTTAAGTTACTACAAATTGTTCTTCCTGACACTATTATTTTTCTTTCCGTGTAAATACAGCTATCCATTTTCCCTTACTTCCCAGATACCAAATACGTGTAGTTTAATGTACTGTAGTTTGAAAAAAAAAATCCTGCTTCAGAATATTTTCGCTATACAAAGAAATTATAATAAAACTAGAGAGGCTTCGCCCCCTCCGCGCTCCGCACACCAACCTCCATAGTTAAACTCTTTCTAATCCCTCTTGACCCCCCGACCCCCTCATGTTTCTCCTACACGGCGGCGCTGACGGCGGTGGCGTAGGAGAGATATTTTTATAATATTAAGAGATAACTATTTAATAATTGAATTATTAAAAATTCATTTTATTTTCTCCTGAGGAGGTTTCAACTCAATTGACAAACTTTTAACTTCTAACAACAAAGTCGAACCTGGAATAGTACAAGATTACCAAGCAAGGCATATCGTAGTCACAAGAATTTAATACACATGAGCGCTATCCATATCAAATGTATAGAAATTCGGTGATACATGGTTATACATATTGCATGCCTGTCGCACCGTTTATCCCTTTACAACTAATTTATTCATAAAGCTAGCGAATTGAAACCTCAACAATTTCTGCAGCACGATGTAATGCAGAGTGTGGATCGAGTTGACGTTATATGGCGCTGACTGGTTACCTCGAGTGGCACAGCTTTATACACTCGATGGATTTTCGTGTGATGCATCCTGCTATGTACAAGGATCGAATCTATGAGCTGCCATAGGATTCTGCATCTCATGACAAGCTGCTTCGTCATCCTATATACAGTGTACAGTAATTTCTGCACGTACTACACCAAAGGAGATGGGAGAGAGCGAGAGAGATACGCGTAATATCTGCAAACCACGCTCGAGTTATGTGCTTCCACGCTCGAAACTCAGCTGTATAATATCATCTATGTATACTTGTGTATAATAATACATGTATTTAAAGCTTTTCGTAGTGCATACAGCACCTTAAATTAATTTCGAATATCAACATTAAGGCTAAGTATAAATTAGTGAAAAAATTACAATGAAAACTTGGATGGAACGATTCGCGTGAAATCTGTGTGGAACGTATGATTATTTTTACACTGTAAGAATATTCTTTATAACAATTATTATAGTTGCGTAGAATGCATTTAAGTTGATATATTTAATTTAATATACAAGTACGATGTAAAACTAAAACAATAATGTAAACACATTCAAATAGGTGGCGTTTGATAACGTTTTATATGTTGTGGGGGGGGGGGGGGATTCAATTTTATATACCGGTTGATGCATAAATACTTTCTGTACAAATTATTTTTTCAAATATTACTAATAGTGTAAGTTAAAAAATACTAAAAATTTCGCTAAACAGTTGTTTTAAGGTATTTACATTTTTTAAGATGTAAGTGCTTATCGTAATTGTTTGTTTCTTAACACAAATGAAAAAGTTTTATAAAACTTGACAAACACGATGATATTTAGTGCTGCCACATTAAAAAAAACTGAATATTAAAAAAGTAAACATTGTTCAATACCGTGATATTTTGTTTTGATATTTTGCAGTGTTTTTCGATTTTTTATCTAATTTTGTAGATAATTGTTTTATTTCATTGGAAAATGTCTTCAGACTCGATACTCGAATCATAAAATTGGTTCTCTTCGATTCTTGAGTGAGAATAATAATCCATCACTGATCGAAGGAATAAAGCGGAAAAAAAATTTGGAGATTACGACAGATACTTAACAGTTGAAAGTTAAGTAAGATGGGCTGGCTCAAGGAAGAACTTGCATTCGATAGACGATAAAACGTGAGCCTGGACTGTTATCAGAGGAAAGTGTCGATGGCAGCCGCATACGGTTTCTATGGTGGAATGTTCCCGCATCATCTGTGGGATTCGAGTGATAAAATTAAAAAGAGGAACGCTCACTGATTCTGATAGACGAGATCTCGCCAAGTGAAAACTCGGAGAATAGTTGAATATTCGAATATTCAACCAAATTCACACTTTTTTTCAATAAAGATCGTGGGGGATATAGGGTGTTTCGTTCGAATGTACGCTCTGAATCCTTTTTCTTGCGACTCTTGTGTGAAATAATAAATTTATTCTTTCTTTTACAATTGTTATTTCAACTCACTGTTATATATTTCACAAAATTTCGCAATTTATGAACTCCTTCGATTAAACTAATGTGATCCAAAACTCCACATGGCCCGTTATGCTTAACTCTTCTCTACGTTCCAAAAAAAAACTTAATATTTATGTCATCCCAAAAATTACTATCATATTCGAAAAATTATTTAATTAATGAAAGTTCTCGTTGCGATAATTTTACATTCCGGATGTCGAAATTCCGATTTGAATTTGCCTATGAGAGGGGCAAATGAACATAACATTAATGTGGTTTCCCGGCTCTCGGCGTATCGCTCTATTCAATATTCATTCTACTAACCACAGAGCGCGTTGACCGCATCGACTGTGGAATCATAACGGAATGATACTACATTGAGTTATATCGGTACAATACCCCGACGATATGACCGAATTGTCGAATATGAGGTTTCATCCGTCGCATTTACAATTGGCATTATTTTAAGTTTACGCTCACGCTATATACACGGTGTCCCATTGTTTAAAATATGCTCAAATAAATGGAAAACTAAGAATTTTATTGAAAAATATTTCGGACAAAAGCTGTTGTATATAAAGGGAGACATCGGATGAGCATATCAGTTTTTGGGTCCGGGGCCTCTGCTGGGCCCATCGATACCCAACCTTTGTTTTTTCAATGGAATCCCCTATTTTTCATTGCATATTTTTATTTCTCGTTAAAAACTGAGTATTACTTCGAGTCATTTTTTGTTTTTTCGTCTTCGAACAGGCCCAAAACGTTATTCCAAGTTTTTCCGTGGAAAAAGTGGCAGTTTGGTTTTGAGCGTCATTAATTTGAAGCTGGTTTAATTGTATTTCTCTGATTCAATAATTCATTAAGCTTAACGAAAATTTCTTACTACCCTTAACCGCATCTTTGGATTTCTTCTGACGAAGATCGTGCTCAGTCGAAACGTGAAACACGCATTAACGTTTAGGGTAAAGTTGTTAGTAAATGAAAAGTCACCAGTCACAAGCTTTATTTAAAGCTCGTAAAAATTTTCTGATGATTCAGATAATTACTCTCCGTTAAATTCGTCCATTTTCTTGCTGCTTGCCATACTGATATTGCTATTCATATGTAATTTTGATAAAAACTGTAGATTAGATTGGTCCGATTATTGATATTTCAGGATTTTTTGATTGAAATGTTTTCATTTATTGAGTTTGCAATGACAATATGGTATTTTTATTAGTTGTTCCATATATTACGTTGAATAGATGTTTGAAAAAAAAATTATAAATTTAAGATAAAGCCATTGTTTCGCTTAAGGGGCATGAGGCTCGATGGAAGCTTTTACCCAAATTTTCTCGAATACAAATTTGTGTATTAGCATCGTCAGTAGACTGGGGCTCATTGCGTAAATGTGAAACAGAATGTGCCCCACACATCCAAAATTTATCGAAAAATCTGGCTTCGAGAAAAATATATTTAAAATGTTGAGCTCTGCCTCTCTCGCACTTGCGAATTCTCGAACGATAGATCGTGTGACTTGAGCCTGCCCTTAAAGAGATGACAGACCTTCCTATTTTACCGACAGAAATAGACGATTTTCTTCTGTAAACCTACATCGATAATATGCTCTGCTTATACTTTATGACCGTAGTTTACACTTTATGTGAATTCCTCTTGCTTAATCGACTTTCTGACGATCTTGGAATATTTTAAGTACATCAAAGAACCTACGTGCGGTTTGGTTTGACTTATTTTAGTTCCACAAACTTTTATATTCTACGGAAAAGGTGCTGCGGATACTTCCAGCGGCCATATTTATTTTCTGGACCGTCAATAATAAACAATTTTTTCATTCCGTGTACATTTTCAACAGAAATTCAACAGACCATTAAAGCATTTATGCTGATATTACAGTTCTGTACAATTTGAATCATATGATTAATACAAGAGTGCGATACGAAATCGCCTATTTCATTCAACAAATCAGTTGCATCCAGCATCCCCTTTGTACACTGATGACTTTACGCATAGCAACTATCGTGTTAATAGTATCAGGCTCTATTCCTCAAGCCATATCACACGATTCATTAATTAGCATACTTGCTAACCAATCAGAGAGCTCAGAACTTCATTGGAACTCAACAGCGTCGTATGAAAAGGCTGGGTTGAGCTGAAAGGGCTATTTGATTTCTAAACGCTTCATAGCGTTCTCGTTGCCTGTATGACAGTGATTATATCCTTAATAGGGTATGAAGCCTTGAATGCGATTTATTCTCCTTATTTAAAACCCAATTCTGCATCGCCATGATTGGGTTTGACAAACTAGCATCGTATTTATATATTTTTTAAATCTTTTCGTAGTTCTTGTTCTTGTATTTCTAGTTCTTGTCTTTGCCACAAGTTACGTTTTGTTGTGAATTTAAAAAAAAAACAGCCAAGGAAACAGAGAAAACGTTGAATTTAAATCGATTTTCCATTAAACTATCGATGCAAACATATCGATTAAACATAATCGATGCGATATTTTCAATTTTGTATTTTTTTCATTCCCCAAAGATTGCTAAGTCAATGTACTTGAATATAGAACCCAACTCTGCCAACTCTACATATATATCTGTTTATTTAAATGAGAACACATTTCAGTCCTTCAAGAGTGGTTGTCATTGCGCAAAAGTCTAATACGTAGTTTACGATAGAAAGCTAGGGGGGCTGAAATTTTTACATTTTTCTCTCAAAGATTGCTAAATTAATAAATTTAATTATAAAACGTATTTACCTGTTTGCTTAAACGAAAACACATTCAAACCCATCAAGTGTTGTTTTCATTGAACAAAAATATACATAATTAACGATAGAAAACCATGGAAATTAATTTTGTTGCTGCTCGGAGAATTGGATCAATGTTCTCGTTGACGACTCTTGCAGCTGACGCGACACTGTCCTCGGCACTAGACGACGAGTCTAGTTATATAATTACTTTTAAGGTCTTCTCGGTACTCCTATCTACTCCCAATTTCTAGACTCTTAGACTACAAAAGTTACAATAGTCGAATAGACATAAAACGCAGTATATGCTTTCATTTGGAATACAACCATCAGCGTATATTGTACTTTTTTCACGATATTTCATATTTATTACATTCTCACAAAGAAAGCTTCATTGTCATGAAAGTGTTTCTGTTCAAAGAAGCAAAGAACGATCAACATATTTTTTCTTAAGCCTGTTGATGGCTCGTCCCTTGGTGCATACACGTGCGACTCTCTTTCAACGATCAACATATACTGCCTCGTAGAGGTGGCTTTGTCAGAGATGGAATATAATGAGGAAGCAATGTGCGAGGTTCTATATTGAAAGCTTTTTATGAAGTATCAAAGCTTTATATAGCTCAAATAGTTTCGTCGAACTCCAAGCACACGAAAATATTATTAACCTTCTTCCTTTACTT
Organism: Cylloceria caligata; assembly: GCA_963942595.1. Classification (NCBI taxonomy): domain Eukaryota; kingdom Metazoa; phylum Arthropoda; class Insecta; order Hymenoptera; family Ichneumonidae; genus Cylloceria; species Cylloceria caligata. The sequence continues at coordinate 7,735,852 of OZ012706.1, read as the reverse complement.
GAAGTCATATTCACTGCATTGATTCCTGTGTTAAAGTTATACGAATCTACCGCTCAGCTATGACGATTTCCAAAATATGGAATTAGCGATACAATCCTGGACAAAGTATATTTCTCCTGGTTCTCTGATAAACGAGTTTTTCCATGCAAACCTGAGTTCTGATGATTTCAAATCATTTTTTTATGCAATTATTTTACCGTTGCATTTTTATCCTCCACATGTAGGGTTGCTCGATGAGAAAATAATATTTCATTTTTGCACCCTCGATAAGTTATACGAGCTTGATACCAGAAATCCATAGAAAACGACAATCCCTCTATATTCTTGTTGAGCTTTTCACTGGAAATCTCATTCCGTATCTTTCTGCATCTTTCATTTCATGACAAGCTTTCTCTGATCCTCGGAGAAATCACGATGATCTCACGGTTATTATCTCTTCACCGAATGAAAGCTTGATACCGGAATAAAAGACAAAACGGCCGAGGTGGCCGATTCTAAGATGATAGGATTTGCCAAAACTTATAAATAGATATTTTGTGTAGTGAAGTATATCTATACATCGAGTCCCGAGCTATGAGAGGCATGAATAGAATTCAAATGCGACCTGAGCCAGTTGAGCCAATAAATTTTCTAAAGGACAGTTATACGTGAGAGGCTTGTGATTAAGTATACACTCGTTTAGGATATTCGAAGTTCTTCCGATCCAAGTCATGTGATGAATGATGATCGAATCCCTCCAAAGGATTTCTGTCTAAAATTCGTAAGGTAGTTCACTATTTTACGAAGAAAAAAAAACTATTGATCGAAAGCAACGCATTTGTACTTTCGGCGACGATTTTTTATTTTTTCTATATTTCGCTCGAACGAAAAGTAAAAAATAAAACGACCGATGGAGAGAAAAAATAAAAGCGTTGACTTACGAACGTGTGACGAGATTTTTTTCCATAAATCAAAATCGGACATTCGAATCGAATGGTCATCTATAAATCATGACTGTTCTATATACGATTTTTTAATTTCTTTTTTAGTGATATTTCATTCTGGAAATATTTTTATTTCTTTCTTTATATCAGATCTCTTTCCAACTCGATAAATTTGGCCCTATTGGTTCGTTAAAATATCGAGCATACCTGAATTATTTGAAAACTGATAGAGCAACTCTCTCGTCGTTGATTTGTCGTTTTAAATTTCAGATGTAACGGAGATATACCGAGTGCACACTTTCTCGAAGCAATCGGCCGAGAAAGCTTGTAGATGATGTAACGAGCAACCGAGAGTGAAGTATCTGAAGGGTTCGGCATCTACTATTGGCTTCCGGAAACACGCACTTCTCTTCCATACGAATATAGATACAAATGTACTATATTGTGTGTGTGTATGTATATATACAATACAGTACATATATAATGATCCACTCTTACTATACCGTGTATATATATTATGTATACACTATTTATATACACCCACTATGTATAGTAAGAGTGGATTATTCCATGGTACGATGGCTGTCCGACCAGCACCTTAAGTGGAGGGTGATTTCTACTTGTTACGTCCAGAAAGGTCTGAACGCACTAGGATACTTATGAGTTGTACAATCGCATGGAGGTTGTCTCCAGAATTTAGCCCAAAGTGCGCTGAACAGGAACTGAAGACTGAGCTCACGATAGGAGATACATTAAAAAGTAATATGGAGCTATGTTCGATGATTTGACTGAGTAGTTTAATGATGCAGCGTGATTGAGTAGTTGGGTGAGGTATCGGGTGAAGTTGTTTCAGAAAATATTTGAATATAAGTGAGTCTCTCGGCGCTCCGTCCTCGCAAGGGAAGTCGGAGAGTGAGCGAGTCCCTCGGGGCTCCATCTTCGCGAAGGTAGACGGGGAGTGAGTGAGCTTCTCTACGACTCAGTTCACAATTGTCAATTTTAGGTGGGTTCTCAGGAAAATTGGGTGATCGTTGGAGGTGATGCGAGTGGAACATCACGTAGTAAATAACATTTGTAGAAAATAAAATAATCAAAATTTATTGAATAAAAGTGTGTGTAAACTGAGTGTTGTCGAGTACTTGAATTTGGATAATTGAATGTGTTTAACGCGAAGGAGTGTCGCAGAGCTTTAGTCCATATATTAGTACCCGGTGCAAATAATTGGAACTCATTGTGAGAAAAATATCTATCGCAGTGGTGAGAAACGGGTATCGTAACTTCCCGATACGGGACTGTGCCGTATTTCGTGACAGCGACTGGATGAAGACTATTTATTTTTACGCATACTCGATTTACTATTAAGACGGGTGACCGAAGACTGATTGACTGATACTCCAAACCTCGTATTTGTACTGTAAATTAGCTGATCTCAGGATAAAATAATTGTCGTTGCTAGGCAAACATGAACTTAATATTTAAGAGTAAGGCAAAGGGTGCCTCGAACGCGACAAACAACGCACTGTCTCTTGTAGGTAAATGAGTAAATGTGTTAAAGTATGTATGTGACATGAAGTTGTATTGAGTTGAATGTGCGAGTCTGATTCGTAATTTATATAGTAATTGCCGAAGTACACGAATTTGTTTGAAGCTAAATAAGACATTGGCAGTTGTACATTAGAGTCGATGATCGGCGGAGATACTGAATTTGGATTTATTGGTTTTCATCGAAAAGTGTTTAACCAAGATCGAAAAGTTTTCAAAGTATTGGGAAAACATAACGGTGAGGATTTCTTCCTTGTTTTAATATTGTAATTAATTAGAGAGAGAGAGTGCGCGGCTTATTCAGCATTTTGGCAAATAGCTCAATCCACGGTTTTATCATCTTAACCGAAGGTATATGTATATATGGTAAATATAATTTATAAGAATTCATATTAACATCTGTGAATCGAACTCGGACGTGACGTACTTAATTGTCTTTCGTTTCTACTGCTCGGTTAATCCGCTCAAACATCCAATATCTTGTCCACGCTATATTTCTCTGTGCAGGAAGGAATGTGACAAGGATGATCGTAACCATTTCAATATAGCCACTGTTGTATCTGTTCAGCCCAACGTTAACTTCGAAATACCTTTCGAATGTTCCATCGCTTACTATAGTCTCCATCCGATAACCTTGACAATAACAAATACGAATTTTAATCCACTCGAGTCCTCTAATCTCGCGCTTGGTTTGAGACACTGGTTATGGATAATTCTTGAAAGCGTCCATACCCCTTAGAAAGTTTCATTCTTTCTTTCTTTGTTTCTTTTTCTCGAGCCAGAGTTAGGCGAGTGCAAAGGAAATAGCGGAAGGGAGTGGTGGATGCATCCAGCACTCGGGTATATCCATTCTGGTCTCTTTGATCCCCTTTTTTTCTACAGCACCGAGAGATCTTTCCGATTTATCCGGTTTTCCAGTTTTCACTTCGGAGAAAGCCTCTTGGCAAACCCGTATTTTCGTCTGCCAATCCACTCTTTCTCATTGTTAGCGAATGTGAGCGCAAGTCCAAAAGCATTTCTTTGCATCACCTGTGCAATCTTTGACTGTATATATCGTGTATTTTATTGTACCGTAAGCGATATATATGGTATAAGAAAAAACGAGAGAAAAACAAGAATGGTATCTCACTGTATCTGTGCCCTACTGTAAATCCACTCCTTCGATAGGTTCAAATAAGAATACAACTATATGGAAGGATTCGAACTGCTTCGACAGACCAACGACAAACGACTACGGCAAAGAGAACAAACGGGCTACCGACGCTCATTCGTTTTCGCCTTGTCCAACTTTTCAAAGTACTTTATCCCAGTGTACAATTCCAAGATAGTGTACGAGCACTGAGAGCAACGGTCTACCCTGAACTAGAACGATATGTACTGTACAAAGTGAGAAAAGGAAGAAAAAAGGATCCTAAGGACTGGGATATACGTCGACAAAGAGCTGAGTTTATGTTTGTAGATTATCGAATTCCTCCTTAAAACGACAAAATTTCAACAACGTTTTTTTTGTATAACAAGATTTAACAAATTAGTCTACCCACTTAATTGTAACTTAGCGCTGATTCCTGAATTTGAATAAAAAATCCTTTTTTTTTTTAATATTGTTTTTTCTTTTTTTAATTGAAATTGTGTCAACAATATTAATTATTTTATATATCAAAGATAATTATTGAAGTCACCAAAATGTGACATTAATTCATTAATCTATTATACTAATTGCAAATAATATTCGATCGAAATGTATCGCGCTGGACAAACTCAAAGATGTGTAGAAATGTCGACAAAAATCCCGAAGTATAAGAGTGCCAACAACAACCCTTAACTAGAACGATATGTAACTGTATAAAATGATGAAAAACAAGAGAAATGAATCAGTAGTTTAGCAAATGAAACTACTGATTCAATTTTAACTAAGCGCTCATTACTGAATTTAAAAAATATATTTTATACATTTTGTTGATATCAGGAATTTTTTTTCCGGTAAATAAAAATTGGATCAACGGTGCGAATTATTTTGTATAAGAACTCGAGCAATCAATGCAACTTTTGAATAATTTTCATAAATTCATAAATTGTGACAATAAATGGTTTTGTATGTTGAGTTAATAAATTTTGAAAATGTAGATTTTTAACAATTTGGCGCAACTGAAAGGTCAAATTATTATTGTAAAGTGGATAAGTAAGGTAGTGTTGCTGGCCAGAAGACTATTTCAAATGGAAATAAAGGCGTGTGTGCGGCTTCGAGGCTTTGGTCCTAATCTTATCGTTTATCACTTCACTACAGTGGGATGTAATATACTTTGGGGGTTTGTATACTTTAAGGGTGTTTATGTCGTACATTATATAGGTTACGAGAAGGGAGACGTTTGTTCGCTTACTCACCCCCAAAAACTCACTTTCAACATCATCCTCTTTCAGTTTGCATCAAATCCTTAACAGGACCGATGGAGACGTAGATATATCGTTCGAGCCCTTAATACCGCGACCGCTTCAAATTCACTCGAGAAGAAAGACGATAGGATCGCTATGTTCGTCAGGATGTATAAGCAGAAAGGAAGAAAAGCAAAAAGAAAACGAGAGTCTTTTGAATCCCTACAAAAGCGAAAAATGTGTTCATCCCTGTTCAATCGATAGGAAAAAGTCGTTAAAAAGACGAATCACGTTTCAGTGCAGTTAACATTGAAAGTAAATCTGAAAGTTACAGCGAAGCTGTGGTTTGTCTTCAATGTCAAAACCTTAACATTCAATCCTCATTTTTCAGCTTTGCTCATGCTAATTTTTATTCTTTTTTTTTTCTTTTGCTATCTTCTTGTGACACTCGTGAAATTTTCAATGTTACATACGACAACGACGAAGTAGACCGTTATCTTTGACAATATCGTTGCGGGAACCCCAAGATGTTGAGAAATGCGTATACAGAATGAAGGGTAACACCGCGGGAGAACCGAGGAATACGCATGACACTATATCATATTAAGGAGATTGTTAGCGTAGAACAATTTAACATGGAATGTTCACAAAGATATTTCAAGTGCAAGCATCCTAAATTCTGCGTAGTGTAACACGTATCAAGGTTGGTGTCATGTCATTGTAACATTCAGCCTCTCGTAACGACAATGCCAAAATGTTGATAAATAAAAAAAAACGAGAAAGACTGAGAGCATGAAAGAATAAAAATCGTTAACATTTTTTTTCTACGAGTTGCTGTAAATGTTCCGGACGTTAAGAGTGTACATTTTTCGAGTACATTTTTGTGTACCGCTTTTTCCTACAGCGCCCCGCTTCATCCCGTCATCGCAATATTGAAATAGCAATCAAACTCTCACGGTTCATTTAACAGAATCCTTCTCTACATGAGTCTGTCGATCATTGAAACAATTGTATCGAAGATAACAGATCGAAAATACATTTTATTCGATTCATTGTACAAATCAATATTTCACTAAACGATGAAATATAATATTTCATTGATTTATTATTTACGGAGGAAGAAAATTTTCGTTTACAAAGTAAAATCACCGTCGTTACGGTGAATAACGTTCGAAATATTATAGTTCATGACGGACTACCCTCTCCCACCAATCCCTGATTGTGATAACATCAAAATATCTCACGGTCGAGACAGTGCTCTCTTTCAATTCTATGACTATAATTCCCCAACGAGAACCTCTTCAACGCCTCCTTAGCGACGACATCCCGTCTTGGACCACCACCCATACAGTCCCCGGTCTTTAATGCCGATCGAAGCAACCCCTCCAATTACAAACGACTTTTCGCCAAGTTTCCCTTAATTCGTGACACTCAACGACACGGATCCTCTTCATTTTCACGAGTCTCCCTCTACACCTCGAGTTTTAACTTGACCAAAGTTTGCATTCTCCGCTTTACTCATTTTTTCTTTCAACTTTCAAAATTTTTTTTTCATTCTATTATACATTTTATGCTCCAAAGTGTACCTCTTCGACAAGTGGCACACCCCACATTTGTTATCTCAACCGCCAGCGTACATCTTGCAGTATTTACATATTATAAACACCAAGAGCATACATGCATTTAATACAATAATGTCGTTAGACTTACAAAATTATATTTAATATTAAATTACTAGAATAAAAGGAAAAAAGTATTTGTAAAATTTGTAAAGTTTGTAAAATTGATTATACAACTTACCGTTATCCGAGGAGCTCAATAGTTATTTGAGGATTCCGAGAAAACGTTGTCTGGGATGTTCAGTGCGAGGGGTAAAGAGTGCGAATAGTCCGGCGGTGCTGTTTCCTGCCATGCGGTGTTCGATCAGTTGTCGCCTGCTTGTTACTGATGATGCACTGCATAGCCGTTACTCTTTCGATTACCCAAGTGCCACCGACGATTGTGATTTCTCGTCGTCGTAATCGTCTTCATCTTAAACTTTACCATAATACTTGTCGCGGGAAGAGCAAAAACGACCGAGGAGCAATCACACCGCGCGTCGGATTTTCACTCGGGTGGTTCTTGATCGATGATTCACCCGTTGACATCAAGAGCTCACTAAATAAAACTTGACAGAAATGTCGAAACTGTTCGAACTTTGGAGGTTTCTGTAGTTTTTTGTTTTTTTATTTTTCCAATGTCCACTTTTATGTTCTTCTTCATATATTCGACAACTTTGATTTTTTTATCTCTGATGATAATTGTGCTCTTCCCACGTTCGTCGATGTCTTAAGATTCTCGCGTGTTATCGTTAATATAATTATTATAACGTACTGTGATGTGCAACAGCAGAACGTTTTCTCTCCTCCGTATGACGAGCCTCCGCGATCGCACACACGTGGTGGAGCGGCCGTGCGTACTACGTGCGTGGGTGGTAGCGTACTACTGACTCCCAAAATCGACGACAAGCGTTCTCGGAGCACCAAGAGCACAGATTCGAACCCCCTGCCGGCTGATGGGTCGCTCGTGATGCTCGCGTCGCTCGCGCCCCTGTTTCCACCCGTCGCGAGAGCCACCCTCTGAATCCACCGGGTGCTTGCGCAGGGCTCGCGATAGCTACAGAACAGTCGAGCTGAGCCTCGACTCGACCTCATCTCTATCTTCCTTTCTTCTTATTCCCCTCCTCCGTCGGTAAAATTATTTTCCAAGACTCCTCTTCAACGACAGACTTATCGTTAGTACGTATAGACGGAACACGTCGCGTATCCTCGCGATGTTTTGAACGTGGCCATATCTTACGTCGCGCTATCTTTTTTTATCAAGGTATTCCTACAAAAAACTGTCTTTAAACGACCTCTTTAAACCTCGTCCCTCTATCGAGCGGCGACACCGTAAATACGATCGCCGACTCATGGAAAAATCCAATTAGCTGATGTCCTCTCATTTCCTGGAAGAAAAAAATATTAAATTACAAACTATCCACAGAGTATGAAAGATTTATTAATATTGTATGGAAATGCTATCGCAATGTAGTGGTGAGTTAATTAATGTGCTACAGGCTTCCAAATTGGAAGCCATAAAGACGGATGCCGTTTGCAAAGAATCGCAATATTCCTCACTTTTTAACTTCCTCGCCAAGTTTGTTCTTGATTTTTTAAATATATATTCTTCGAGCTTTTATTTATATTTCTATGTATGGTAAATATATCAAATTACTTGATAATAAATACAGAATTCTTTTGTTATTATAGAATAAAAATAGAAAAACAAATAACGATAAAATTATTTTAAAAGGCTCAGACATATTCAATTTAAATATCTACGGCTACTTAAGAAAGAAGATACGAACAGTGATAGCTTTTGTCGCAAAGAATATTTTCAATGTAAATACAAAACGAGCCATAGAAATTTGAAAAATAGATTTTATAACGTAAAAACCCGTCGTTCAATTGGATTAGTTCATTAGAAAGGCTACTCCCATGGAAAAGAAATATATCCGACGTATAAACATTTTCCTCTGTTTATATATCATAAATAGATTGTTATTATATTTTCAATACATCTCAGATATACAGGGTGCGCCATCTTTTATATCGGTATGTAAACATTGAATAACTTTGACATTTATCAACCGATTTACTTGAGTAGACATGTTTTTGAAACGTCAATTCAGTACAATTTTAACCATGAATCGCTTCACACCGAAACAACGCGCCGAAATAGTGACGCTGTACATTGAAAATAGTCGTTCAGTTGTGTTAACTCAACGTGCATATCGTCGAGGCCCATTTCACACTCTCTGGCGCCGTTAACAAGCAAAATTGCTGCATTTGGGGAACGGAGAATCCACACGAGATCCATGAAACACCATTGCATGACCAAAAAGTGACTGTTTGCTCCGGCGCAAAAACCATCATTGGGCTATTTTTCTTCAGAGAAGGCGAAACAGTCGATGGGAATCGATATCGGTGGATGTTGGCTCATTATGTCTGCCCACAAATGTGTGAAAAAGGTCTGGACGGTTACTGGTTTCAACAAGACGGTGCGCTATGCGACACTGCAAAACAAACAATGCAGTTTCTGCAACGAAAATTCCCTAGACGTGTGATATAAAAAAATAGCGACATTGACTGGCCACCCAGATCTGTAGATTTGACCACTCCGGACTTTTTTTGTGGGGTTATTTGAAAAGCAAAATGTACGCCAGCAAGCCTCAGACCATTGACGATCTCGAGGCAAACATTCGTGCCGAAATCATCGCTATACCGCCCGAGATGCTCGAAAAAGTGATGGCAAACGCAGCAAAAAGGGCACATTTTGCTTTGGCCAATAAAAGCGGCCACTCGATTGATGTTGTATTCAAAAACTAGTCCAAATAAATTGTAAAAGACCAAATTAAATAAAAATACCTCGTATATGGAAATCGGTTGTGTTTTTAAAGTTGTTCAATATTTACATACCGATATAAAAGATGGCGTACCCTGTTTATATTTAAAATATATTCCAAAATATATCTGTAATATAGAATTTTTTCATGGCAATATATCTTGCATATACTTTATTCACGTGCGTGGAGAGAAAAGTTTAGTTTGGAGTACTAAGAGCACGATAGTTGTCAACTAACCCACATAGTAGTATATGGTATAAACAAGTAACTATGTGTTTAATCAAATTGTCGTTGGTTTATTTTAGTGGTTATGTCAACCAATGGTAATTATAACAGTAGCCATTAACCCGATTGGTTTCTACAGCCAATCAATGTAGGATACTCTTGCCAATTAATTTCTGGAAAATGATGTTAAAACAGCATGTATACTCGTTGACCGATGTTAATTGTCATTAGTCTATTCTTGACACGATAGAAAAATAATTATGAAACTTATTGAGTTGCTGCAGTTGCAATAATAAATTTTTGTGTGGCGCAATTATCATATTTCCAAGGATTTAAAAGTTTGTTCCTCTGATAATCAACCATTTTTTTTCGTGTTGGGGATATCAGACGTTGTTAAAAATTAAATATCTAAACGTTTCTGAAAGCAAACTTTAAAGGATGGTTGCTATTTTTTGCAGAGAGGCAAGGCTTTCGACGAGTTTTTGTGGAAATCAATAGGAGTTGTAACATATCGGGCATCGTCCCAAGAGCAGCAGTCGCATCAGCAGCAGTTTCAATTGAAAGTCGAATGATGCGGAATAGACAAATGGGTCTGGAATAGAAGTTGTTGGTCGTGGGAAACGAGGGAGAAGCGTTTGCCATGTGGAACGAGTCCTGAGACCTCGAAAGAACAAGATAGGGAGTGATCGAGAAGCTTACCGAGCTTTCGTTGTACCGACGCTACAAGAACGACTTGTTTGTTTTTCTCCTATATACAGTCGCGATAGCTCGTTGTTCGACACTCACTTTACATCTGTGATTTCTACGCGTTTGAATTCGTTTTTCAGGTGGCGAATTCGTTGGAGGGCCGAAAACGCAATAATTTCAGGGGTAGAGCCTCGATTTCCCGCATCAACTCTCTCTCTCTCTCTCTCTCTCTCTCTGAATTTAAAAACCATTTTTAAAACCCCTTTATAACGAGCATTACTCTATGATTCGAGAAAGGTCAAAGGAGGTTTTTAAATTTATAACATACGGCTCTTGCGCTACGTTCCTTCTAAGGGCTTCCCCCAAGCCCTAATTATTCGCCTAATGACGTTCCCCGCGCCCTCCTCGAGTCTGGATTATTTTAAGTCTTTCTTGGAGCCCTCCCCCAGGCTGCAATAATTCGGAGTCTTTCTAGGAACGCCCCACCCCAAGCCTGGCTTATGCCAAGTTTCTATGGAGCTCCCCTCCCTTCCAGCGCATATCGACAAGAAGTTCAATGATAGGGTCAAAGGGAGGTATCAGTGATCGGGACAAAGTATATTCAATGACAGATTGCGCGCCCGACCCATACGAAACCTTATAAATCTTATATATAAACCTTTATATATACAGTGTGTCATCTTTTATGTCAGTATGTAAACATTGAATAACTTAAAAAAAAAACAACCGATTTCCATATACGAGGTATTTTTATTTAATTTGGTCCTTTACAATTTATTTAAACTAGTTTTTGAATACAACATCAATCAAGTGGCCGCCTTTATTGGCCAAAGCAAAATGTGCCCTTTTTGCTGCGTTTACCATCACTTTTTCGAGCATCTCGGGCGGTATAGCGATGATTTCGGCGCGAATGTTTGCCGTGAGCTTGTCAATGGTCTGAGGCTTGCTGGCGTACACTTTGCTTTTCAAATAACCCCACAAAAAGAAGTCCGGAGTGGTCAAATCTGGAGATCTGGGTGGCCAGTCAATGTCGCTATTTTTTTATATCACACGTCCAGGGAATTTTCGTTGCAGAAACTGCATTGTTTGTTTTGCAGTGTGGCATAGCGCACCGTCTTGTTGAAACCAGTAATCATCCAGACCTTTTTCACACATTTGTGGGCAGACATAATGAGCCAACATCCACCGATATCGATTCCCATCGACTGTTTCGCCTTCTCTGAAGAAAAATAGCCCAATGATGGTTTTGGCGCCGGCCCAAACAGTCACTTTTTGTTCATGCAATGGTGTTTCATGGATCTCGTGTGGATTCTCCATTCCCCAAATGCAGCAATTTTGCTTGTTCACGGCGCCAGAGAGTGTGCAATGGGCCTCGACGATATGCACGTTGAGTTAACAAACTGAACGACTATTTTCAATGTACAGCGTCACTATTTCGGCGCGTTGTTTTGGTGTGAAGCGATTCATGGTTAAAATTGTACTAAATTGACATTTCAAAAACATGTCTACTCAAGTAAATCGGTTGATAAATGTCTAAGTTATTCAATGTTTACATACCGACATAAAAGATGGCGCACTCTGTACATATATATGTTGTCGTATGGCTACATATATTTAAAAACCAAAAGTTGGGCCTCAATTGGCTCAGCAGAGGCCCCAGAACTAAAAAATGATATACTCAACCGATGTCCTCCTTCATATACAACAATTTTTGTCCGAAACATTTTTCAATTAAATTCTTAGCTTTCGATATATTTGAGCATATTCAAAAAAATGGGACACCCTGTATACATGGCTTGCTTTCCCTGCTCTCTTCTCTGTCCATCACTTTTTCTTACTTTACTACATGGAAACGTTGACACTCACCGATATCAAGCACTGGCCCATGGCCAGATGACAATGCAAGTGAATCGTTTCCGAGGCTCAAGGGATTTCCCGTGGCTTGCCAAGCACTCACCGATCTTTTATCCTCTAAATTCTAAAGTGTTTTGTCCGATATCACTGATATTCCTTTCGCCAGCCTGACTTCCCACGCGGCTAAGACGTTTATATGGATATCTCACAAGTCGAAACATCTGATTCTCCGTTGAACCGGAAATTCCTGCGACATTTGCGCAGGGTCTGCTAGGATAAAGAAAAGATATCGCGCATTCCAGCTAAATGCACATTTGACCCCATCGCACTCTCAAAATGGCAATAAGTAGGCATTTTATCTCAACGGAGGATTAAGTAGAATCTAACGTTCACCCTCAGTAGACCATCCAATAGAATCTTTGTAATATCAAATCAGAATAACGAATTTTTTAACGCACGATTTAACACCAATTCTCCAATTTTGTATCTCAGAATCTATTGGTCACAAGTGTCATTGCTATTAAACTCATTTTGCTTCAAATGGATTTTAATTATTATTAAAATATGAAAAATCTTGTAAAAATAATAATATAGAAAAACTTACAACCATTTTTTATTCGGCAATATTATTAACATCATAGGTTGAAACATTAGCAATTTTTTTTTTAGATTCTTTACTGCTGTGTAAAAAAAATCGATCGCAATATTTCTTACAACAAATTGACTACGAGATGTGAATATAGGAAATTTGTTGAATTATGTATTTAAAGATTTGTTTCTTCAAAATTATATTGATCAGAGGTAAAATTGACGACAATTTTGAAATAAAATTACTCGTGTCTAGTACAACTGAACAAATTTAACAATTCATCGTAAAAATTTGAATAACTATTACAATTTTGTATATTTTTCCATGAAATTTTTATCCCGTACTCGGTCTACTATTTCGAAATATCGATAACCACAATTTTGGTAAATGATAACAAATTGTAATATATTTATTCGTCAGGCATATACGGCATCTTGTTTGTATGTTAATATGATAATTAAATAAAAATTGACAATCCTCTACCAAATTTTTATTGGTTTCTAGATATTTGGATGAACCCCCTTTAAAAAAATCGATATTCGACTGTCTGCACCAATTTTCTTGAAACTTTGCAGGCTCTTGGTTTGATATTCGTCTTAAAGAAAAGTATCGTTAATAGGACAATTGAAAATTGCGAAGGTGGAATAGCTGACGAAAAATAAACAACATATAACTCTTTAATGACAAAATAATTCATTGCTGTGCTTTTGTGTATGCAATCAAGAATCAATGATGGACAGAGTATACCTGTGAATCTTGAAGGTTGCTTGTTTCAAACAAGAAGTCAACATTTCGGGATTCAAAGTACCAGAATCTGAAAGGTTAGTCAAAAATAATAAAAATTTATGCAATTTTGAGTTGAGTGTCAACATTTTTTAAATTAAATATGCAAAGATCAGTATGGCTAATTAAAAATACAAAAACGATGAACATTAAATAAAAATTGGTATTTGGAATGATTTCAAGTAAAACAAGTAAATTCTCTACTCATCGATAACCTTATTTTTTCGTACTGTGACAAAACCATGGAATAATGAGAGCAAGCTTGCGATAAATTGAATGCGACATGCGCGTGTACTTATTGCGATGGTTGTGACCTTGACAAAATAAAAGTGCGAGGCTCGTCGTGACAAATAAAACCGCTGCAAGGAATAAGGACCAAGGTCGGAAGAGTCTTTGCATGTACGAAACGTGTGAGTGCGAGAGAAACAGTAGTCGACGATGGGATAATAGTTTGAGAGACTCGCGATACTCGTGTCGCAACAAAGGCTTTCAGAAATGAGACGAACGGCGTAAGTTTCCCTGCGGGACAAGCGGTTGTTTAATCTTGTATTCGCTATTTTTCAACGCCACAACTCCCGCTGTAACCTGAACTTATAAAGTTGTCGGTGCTACCACGATGACGAAGCTTCTTCAATCGTCGTTTCTCATAAATCGTCTTGACAAAGTTATATTAAACAATTTCTTATCAACTTATGTTCATGATGACACAAAACAGATTTAGTTATCTTTGGTGTTTTTAAGAGAAATTGCCGCATATGTTGTATACACTGTAGAGTTTGGCATTTATTTTCGATAGATTTTACTACTCGAAACGCCCCTTTTTCTCTTATCTATACATATGTGGCTACAGATTGTGTCGATGTATATCCTACTACACAAACCACATGAGTCAATCGCATATTGTTTGTCGTTGGTAAAGTATACGAGCTAAGCAATAACGGTCGCGGATATATCGACCTTTCGTTATTGTGCCTCGCGTGCTCTGCGCTCTATCGTGTATTTTATCATTTGTCCTTTTATATCCCCACGGTAAAATCAGATGAGTGAAATAGGGAGAGGGTGAGAGAGAAAGAGAAAAAATAAAGGAACAAGGGTGAGTCAAGAGTGCGACAGAGTGTGCCGAGTGGCAATGCAGCAGCCGATACCGTCGTAAGTTTTACGTCGCGAACGTAAAGGGTCTTGGTATGTTTGTTGCCTTCTGGTATCTCTTACAAGCTTACACACAGTACTATATAACTCACTAATACAGAATCTTCTACGACGGTTTGTGCGACTGCGCGAGTAAAATTCGAACGATGTATAGAAGAAAGACAGCCAAAAGGAAGAAAATGGTCGAGCTTCAAGAAATTATAGTGACAAAGGTGTGAAAAGAATAATAAACACTACATTAAGAGAATAAAAAATGTTACTGGCAAATATTAAAAGTGTCAACTAATCATTTTTGGTCCACGAGTTATAGTTACCGAAATGATCTTTAATTAGTTTCGATGTTAAGATAGACCAAGTCACTGTAAAAATAGTCGCAGGGACTAACAACTAACTCTTGTCACTCTATACTTGCAAGAAAACTAGAACAATTTCTCTGAGTGTAAATGCAGCGACGGAAAGAACACGTTTTTTTCTCTGTCTTTTTTTCAATTCTCGCCGTCGAACTTTCCATCATCGTTCTTTTTTTTTTTTTTTTCTTATTCTTGAGTAAAAGTTCCGAGAATAAAGAGTTCCCTAGTTGCTTCGGGCCAGAAGAAAAGAAAAATGTTTCTAAAGTACGAAAGAGGAAGAAAAAAATGTATTAAGCGTATTGACGCAAAAGCCGAGACGACCACGCCGATATATTTTCTTTTATCCTGCTATCCACACCAAGTAATAACGTTACGAATATTTTATTTGCTCAGGTACATCACGAGTCTATAAAACACATCGATTTCACAAGTTTTCCAATTTGTTTCAAATGCCCTAGGCGTTTGCTGGTAACGTATATGGCGTTAATCAGTCATGGAAAGAACGAGTACGTCTCGACATATCGATCATAATATTCAAATACGATGGATAGTGAGATACAAGAGAAAAATTATCGTGTAAGTTTTCTAGATTCGTACAATCAATAATCACACATTTGCGAATTAATTCTTTTACTGAAAAAAAAATGTCATTGAATCAAAAACGATTGTATCACGGGCTATCACAAACAAACTAAGAGAAATCAAAGTAATGCTGTAAACTATTAAGTGATAACTGCAATTTGTTAATAATTGAGACTATTTTTATGGTTGCATGAAGTATTTTTCTAAACCCAATAAAGAGAAATTCGATAATTATAGAAACAGTCGATTGAACTAAATATAATTACTTTTTATAGTTGCCATTACTATTTTTTCTCTGTCAGTGCATATACTGTAATTTCAACTTTACTTCTTATTTTTACAATTCCATATACAATTGAAACGACGTATAAATAAATAATTTTCAAGTTAATATATTATTGTGTCAATCTCATGTGAAATTTTAAGAATCAGAAGTAAAGTTGATAATACATCGAGTGCTTGAGGCAGAATGTTATTGAATCAATGATATTTCTTCTCAGTGTAGAGAACTCTCTGGACGCTGCATGTGAAAATAATATAGAAGAATGAAAATATCCTTGGATTACCACTGATATGATTGCATCCTGATTTTATTGCTAGACAGAACGAAAGAATGAGGCAAGAAACAAACAAGGTGGATAATGGTCGATGATATCATTTTATGAAAATTTTCTTATCTGATAAAAAGATTAAATTGCGTGACGTAAATAAAAATTCTAAGAAGTAATGTCGCACATCAGCGAAGTATTTAATCAAATTTCACAGACACACATCGAGTACTTTTAGAAAAATTTATATATTGGAATAAAAGTAAATAGGAGACTTTTGAAATATTTATTTTTAATCACATCGACGATCCACTTCATTGGCGACCATTCTCCCTCTATATTTTAACCAAAAAAAATGTTAAATCAAGTAAACGAATACTTACATATATTGTATGTTACATAAGAAAGCAAAGGTTAAAAGAAATTATCATGATTTATATAATTTTAGGCTAGCTTCGCACAGAGAAAACGGTTCAGTTGAGTGAACAAACGAAATTATTGTTGCTAATCAACCAATACGGTAATATATAGCAAAAAAAAACAATTGTACAACTGATTGATAATGCCAACGTACAGACAAGTTAAGAGAATCACGCGTCTTAGGTGTCCGAATGATTCCAGTATGCAGAATGTACATTTATTGCTGTTCGCAGCTATTTGGCTTATGACAATTTAGCGATCGTGGTTATGACGAAAATTGCAATTGATTATCGTAATCAAGTGATTTAGTTGTGTGAGCCACTCACGATGTGCTTAGCAACTAATACGC
The DNA here is from genome assembly GCA_963942595.1 of Cylloceria caligata. Classification (NCBI taxonomy): domain Eukaryota; kingdom Metazoa; phylum Arthropoda; class Insecta; order Hymenoptera; family Ichneumonidae; genus Cylloceria; species Cylloceria caligata. Next base: position 7,719,055 of record OZ012706.1, on the reverse strand, counting down.
TTTGACTGATACGAACTAATCGATGGTGAGTATGCCAAAAATTGTTGAGACGATCATTAAACAAGCTGCAAATTGAAACTTGCAAATTGCTACCTCGAGATTCCGCACGATGCTCCTCTTTATGAGGAACTATCTTTCTTAATTTTGGGTTCCTCGTGGAGGAAGCTTCGTGCGGTATCTCGAGGAAGCAATCTGCAAGTTTCAATTTGCAGCTCGTTTTAATATCCGAACCGTTTGACTGATTCTCTCCAAATTTTATAGGAGCTTTACTTTCATAATACTCTATTTACAAAAAAAAAATCAGCAACAACATCTTGGAATTTGCAAAAATTAGAGCGATTTTTCGAGAAATACGAAAATTCATAAAATCTGAAACCTTGGACCGATCTTCCCCAAATTCAATACCAACCTTCCTAGTAATACTCAATTTATATAGAAAAAAATTAACTGCAAATCTTTGAATTTGCGGAAATTAGAGCAACCACAGACATTTTTTGAAAATTTCAAAAAGCTGTATAATTCGTAATTTTTTAGGAATTTTGATAAAATTTACAGTAAAAAAAAACGGTTACGTAGATTAACATCCTTGCGAAACGGGAGCAGTGTAGCTCAAATCGTTCTCGAGTTATAGACGTTTCAATTTTACAGTGCCAGAAAACACTTAAAATTATTAAAATAGTCCTAATAGACTAAACGATTAATAGTTGCGAAAACAATCACAATTTCTCTGAGTGTATTCAGAGAAAAAAATGTCTATATATTCCTTGAAGATTTTCACCCTTATTTTTTCTAACTCTCTATGTCTCGGTGAACCCTTACGGGATTTTTGGCTCGAAATCTGTGACCGCGTTGTTTGCGCCCACAAAATCGTAATTGCAAGGCGAGCGCATCCCCCGACGTCGTTGACTCGGTTGAGTCACGAGATAACGCGGTGCGGGAGAGCCACACAATAGTACTGCTCTTACTCACAAACCTCGCACCACCCTAACTCCTAAAGTCGAAGCATGGAGCATCGCTATTTGGCCAGAATCCGAGGGGCAGAGAGAATGCGACTTGCCGCTTTTATTTGGCTAGACTGGAAGTCGCCCTGGCTCCACTCGTCTGGCTCCTGGTGATGCTTCTGCTTCAGCATCTATAGAACTTTCTGCTTTTAGTACAAACTACCGTGGCTGCTGCGAGACAGGCAGAGGAGAACATACATCGATCCGGGAAGAGAGCTAGAGTCGACGAACGATAGCAGCGGTGTCCCCGTGCGCTCGAACTCGGAGCCTCCGGGGTGACGCGTCGTCGCTGGCGTCAACCCGGCTGCCGACGATAACGGATGCCAGCCGACGGAGCCAGTTCTCACCGTCGTGTTTCGTTACGTAACAGGAAAAGGTGCGCGCGCGTACAACCGACCACCGACGGAATGTAAATTCCATTTGGCCGACAACCCTCCGACACTGGAGCCTGTGACAAAAGAGGGTCGATGGGGGCAATTTCATTTCAAAGTTTTAAAACGAATTTTCCATCGATATAAGAATCGACGGGAATATTATATTTTATTAATGGCTTCTTTCTTTTACTTGAGAATCCTCGATACTTGGAAACTTTTATTTAATTATAGCGCTCATAAATGACAGTCAAAAACTTTTATCAAAATCCCTTTACTTCGGTACAGGATTAATTGTTATAAAGTTATGGAAAACATACATTATGTTCGATGTAGATGACGTGATTATAACGTTTGAGAGGAAAACTGGTTAACCGTTAGATGCATTAGCTCAAAATTCAACGTTCAAGACCAAAGTAAATGTTGTGTCTATAAGAATTTCGATAAGATTTTTTCTTTTTTACAATTCGAAACCTGTAAAACGTGGTCGTCGTCGCTCGCGTCTCGTTTTTGTACATTCATCGATCACAGTTCTTGTAACTAAATTCACTTCATTTTTATCGATGTAGGGATGGGAAGAAGGGACGGTTAAAGTCCCGAGCGAACAACGAGTTGAAATGGTCGATCATTTCAAGGCACTTTCACTAAAATGCACGATATAAAAGTAAAGATACAGAGAGCGTGTCCCATGCCCACAGTTACGTATATAGAACTACATTGCCGAGCATCAGTTGATCAGATAGTCGATCTATCGATCTCTCGAGTAAATAACCCTTTCAGGGATTTCCGGAAAGCGCTGGAAGTTTTGCTATTGCTGTGACCCAGATAGACACACGGTGAAAATATTCACGCTACTGGCAAAATCCGAATTGTTCGGAGATCGCGACAGAACGAATGCGGAAGTTCGCCGGACGGTTTATCGACGTACATATATCCCAAGCTGCGAAGCGAAATTTTTACTTGAAACTTCAACAGCATTCATAATGCGTTATTAATTGACAAAAAAAAATGTTAGAATGTCAATTTCAACGTTGGTTTCTCAATATTTTTCCACGGTTCACAAAGTTTTCTTTGTGAAATATTTGTACTGATCAATTTTAACTTATAGGTTTTAGAAACTTTCCGAATGATTAAAAACAATGTGGAAATGCGTTTTGATTTATTTAATCATACAAAGTCGCGTAAAATTCAAATGACAGCATAAATTTTCATGGAAAATGTGATGCTCGCGTGTCTAATTTCGTCTCAAAATAACTTTCATTTTGCAGGTATCAAAGTTTTTTAAAAATCTTTTCTCTCTATGTAGTAAAAATATCTTGCCATCATCGTTAGAACCGCTGCCGTCATTGTGTACGAGAATAAAAATATGTTGGGCATTCTATGTCAAATTTCAAATATTGAATAAAAATGTTAAATAGAGAATTTTTAATGTAGGAACGAGTGGAGCCCATTTGACCATGGAATCGAGGGCAAGCTGTGTCAAGATATCTATGGAAATCAGAAGAATCTAAATGTCGCATTCCTCCAAAGAGCGACTTTGTTGAATACGAAAGGTTAGAGATAATTAAACAGATTTTTAGGAAATCAAGCAATTCTTTATTTATTTTCAAAAATCAATTTCTCATAACACGTCCATTCGTTTCTTCTCTTTTCTCAACTCCTTTCTTGTTATTTTCTTTGACAGCCTTCTCCGCAACCACGTTGCTGTCAATCTATAAAACAATCTGCTGTATTCATTGATAAATAATTAGCAACATAAAGAATCTAAATTAACTACAGATGATGATAACAAATTATAAAAATAGTGATGGGTTTTCCAAAATAAGATTGGGAGGGCGAACAAAAAAAAATTAGTGAAAAAACGAAAGACGATCGCGAGAGAAAACCGGTATTCTGGAAAAGAAACAAAAAACAAAGGAAGGATAAAAAAAAGAGCGATCATGAGGGAAACAAAGGGCGATTGGATATTACAATAAAAAACGATCAGATAAGGAAGCAAAAGAGGATCAGCAGCGAAATTCTTTCGTTTCGTACGGGGTGGGCGGTGGGCGTGCAAAGTGGACGAAACAAAATACGATTGGCAGTTTAGGAGGGGGAACAAAGAAGGATTATGAGGGATAATAAAAGGCAATCGAGCGTGAAAACACGAAACGATCAGGAGAGAAACAAACAACAATGAGATTGTTGGGATGTAGTATTGTAACCAAAAATGACCAACATTTTTTCACAACCAAACTTCCTACATGTTGACGTCAACAACATTAATGATCTTTAGAGCCGTCACGCCCATCCACGAAACGTTACACATAGAAAACGAGATAAAATGGAACTGAAAGCCGAAACTATAACTTGCATGAGAGGATAGCACTCGAGTTATTATTGCAGCAAACGGACTGTTGAGGGGTTAACTTTCAAGATATAAGTGCAACCCCTTTCGTGCATACGCCTATATTAATAGAAGCGTTCTCTGGCGCTCGTGATGAAAGCGGGTCGCTTGTACATCAAAATGACAAAAAGAGAAGGACACGGATAGAGGAAACTGCAGGGACGCCTGCGAGAGAGTAGCCCTAGCTCTCGTAAATCGACGTCGTCATAAGCTCTCGCGCAATAAAGACGATATACCGTTCGCAGTAAGTTGTCTTTTTTTTCGTCTCATTTTTTTCAGAGCGTATGAGCGTACCGGACAATTTAAGGGCTTCTCGTATTACCGACAAACGACCAACCTTCAAAGTTTTTTCCAGCAGGTTTCCAAAAACTGTATCATCATCGTAGAGCTTTTCTCACAAACGGATTATATGCGGTTGAGGCTTTTCTCGAGTGGCGCTCGTCGTCTCTCCCGTGTTAATCCCAAAACCATCCTTTCGCCACTCGGTAAAATGTTTTAACGTCGGTGTAATCTACAGAGAGCCGATAGAGGGTCGTGCGTTCCAATAGAAACACGACGACAATATTACACTGGAGTAATTTTTTTCTATGTTTCTAGTCCATCGAGTATTTGTTTTTCGGTGGAATAAACGACCTAATGTAAAGGTATTTGATAAAAATGATGGAGGTTTATTAAGCGCTATCCAGCGTAAAAAATTCTAAATCCCTTTCCAACAGCAGCACGGAGGGTGGACGGGAGGGGGGATGAAATGCTCGTGCGTGGCGAGCATAAACTGGCCATAAATTTATAAACAGAGAGAGAAAGAGAATATTGGTTTTGCATAAACCGTTTGTCGTTGGAGGCTTATGCTGCCATCGGCACGAGACACGTCTATCATTTAAATTCATATCGTATGCTCGAGGCTTGGGAGTGTCTGGGCCTTTTCGTGTTTCTCTCTTTTTCACTCGTGTTTTTCTGCCTACTTCACTCGTCTTCTGAACTCTTTCCTTCAAGAGCTTTCGTTAGTTCAGAATTGAGAGGGGATTTGAATTTTTTCCTCGTACCTCGTTCGGCGGAGATCTTAACAATTAATACAACACGTTCGTCTGCGTAACTTTGGGGTCTCAGTGGAAAGGAAAAATGTTATAAACCTTGGCGGATGAATTTGGAAGAATTTGTCCTCGTAGAGACCACCCAGGAATTTCAATGTATAATTACGAAAGTTATTAGAACAAAAAGAGCACGCAGAATGAACCGTTTTTGCTGGAGAATGTTGTAAGCAAAGGGTGGTGGAACCGCGAGAGACGTCTAAATTAATCCATGTCTGCGCCGAAAGCCTTGGACGTGATTGTTACGTCGAGTCTGGAGGATACTCTCGCAGCGGAGAGAGACTTAAGGATGATATAAAGGGCTTGCGTGGTGTTATCACGAAGGAGGGGGACCTCGAAGAGGAGTGCGAAGCAAGGAGTGACAAGAGAAATCCGTAAAGCTCTCGGAAAAGGAAAAGGGCAAGAAGCGAAACAGCGAAATAGAGCTGAAGAGGTGAGCACACACAGAGGACTTTGTCGCACAAGACGCGAGATCTTTTCGCGTCAACAGAACGCGGCACCACCCGGAGATAGCATAATAGAGCTCTGGAGAGATGTTGACAAATTGGGACGACGCTGGCCGGCCCAGCTTTAATGTTCCCTTCTACACAGAGCTACATCCCTGCATAGCCAGCGGCAAAAGCTCACAAAGAGCTTTAGCACAGGTACGAAGTTGAAGGGCGGCTGCGAGCGAAATCACGTCGGAGACACCACGAGCTATATAACTGCGGGGATTTCACAAGATTTTTCATTTTTTTCCCCTTTGTTCTTCATTGTGTTATGTTTCTTTTATTGTTCTTGAAGAAGAGGAATTTAAACGGTAGACGGTTCCATTAACGTTAAAAAATATTACTCTTGGTTGTACTTAGAAGGAAAAAAAAATACTTGCAAAAAACTTTTTTAGATTAAACTTGATGTGGGATATTAATTGAATCGAATAACTCGATTTTTCCTTTTGGAACCTCGAGCTGACATTATTTGTGTTGATTATCAAGTCAATTTAATTTCTTATTGAACATTTGCATGTCTGAATTTAACGTAAATTCACTGTTTGCACGATATTCATTCGTTAGCTCAATTAAAAGTGAATAATTTATATTTATTATTGATTCACTATCCATCGAAACCACCGTTTGAGCAGAACTATTCGAAGGTCAAAAATCTATGAAAACCGTACGGATAAGAAATTATTAATTGGTAGTTCCAATTTGCAATTCAATCGGTAGGTCCAACCAACTAATTTGTTGATGTAGTCAATTAAGTAGATTGCTACCAACTAATTTGTTGACCGAACCAAATTAATTGTCCGAAGCGTATTCAACCATTCAGATTCCTTCGCGCGTGAAGTGCTTTTGTGATGCTGGTACGGATAAAATGATACGTTATTTATATTATTATATAATAAGATAGGATTAATTAAATCGACAGGCTAAACAACGTCGTTAAAGCATTCGATACTGGTTGGTCGGCATCTTCGGAAAGTCAAAACTCTCGGATTCAACCTTACTCTTTTATCTCTCTTCCTCATCGATCAATTATAAAAAGTAGAACTCATCATCGGTTTCAACGATCCAGCTTTTTTTCAAAATCGTCGATGACAGCCGATTTTATTCCTCTTTATCCTCTTCCTCTACCTCTCACCGACTGAGTCGTCGAGTACATAGCTGCCAATAACGTATATTTCCATACTTTTGTACTGCTAACATTTATAATCTCTTATGAATCTCTATAATATGCTCTTATCTTTATTTATATGCTCTTGCAGATCAAACATGAGTGACATACATCGAGTCAAAATATTATGCAAGCAAATCTACCTATCGAGAATGATAGATTGTATTTCGAGTACGATCCACAGCCAAAAACAGCCTCTCGCATCTCGGCCTGTTTTCGAAACAATTGCTCTTTAATTGAAGCATCTACGTATAGCTACATCCGTAGAGGGTAGAGTAGATCGCAGTTATCTATGATGACTGCTCGATTATAGAGGCAACGGATGTGGAGAAACACTTTGGATGAAATTTTAACCTATCATTTGCCGAAATAATACATGGACTAGCATTACGTTCATCTGGCATTCCGCCCATTTTCGGTTGGTGGGAGTTTCTCGAATTAAGGACATGCAAAATATCGTTCTATCTCGTTCTATATGTATCGTTGTCGACCCTTCTACATTGATGTGGATGGATTCGGAGTAAACGCATCTCTCGTTTATACGATAACGTTACGATGGATTCAAGTGTTCGTTTTAGAGCTCAATACAGGTACTGTTGTAGTATAATAAACCATACCTTACGATCAAAAGGTACCCGGAATTTGTCAATAAAATGAGCCACCCTTGAGATATTGTCCAAAAAATTTTTTTTCTAAGTTGGTACATCTGTCAGTGGTTCACATGTCACTTTTACGCGCAATGTATCAGATAGTTTGGGCGTAATAGCTTTGTAAACAAATCATTGTTTGGTGTACTCTGCGAATTTCGCGATGTGGAATTTAGTTGAGCAAAGAGTGTACCTGAAATTTAGTGTTTCTAACAAAATATCATTTGCGCAAGCGTTGAAAATGTTAAAGGTAGCCTACGGGGACTCGACAATGTCGAAAACACAAACATACGAGTGGTACAAAAAGTTTAAAGTGGGCCGTGCTGTGGTTGATGATTTGCCTCGTTCCGGTCGTCCATCCTCCTTCTGTGATTGACGAAAACATCGAAAAAGTTAAGAAAATTGTGCTCGAAAATCGTCGTGTGAGTATCAGAGAGATAGCAGCCGATCTTGGTGTCTGGTTCGGATCGGTGCAGAGCGTTATGCACGATGTTTTGGGCATGAAACGAGTTCAAGCGCGAGAAACAACTTGTGGTTTCTTGTACACGACTATTTGACCAAAAACAACGTTAATACCGTTCCGCAAGCTCCGTATTCACCTGACACGGCCCCGTGTGCCTTTTTCCTGTTTTCACGACTCAAGTTACCACTTGGCGGAAAGCGTTTTGAGACGATAGGGGCGGTAAATGAAAATTCGCAGAAGGAGCTGAAGACGATTCCAAAATTGGTCCATGAAAAGTGTTTCAAAGATTGGAAGAAGCGTTGGAATACGTGTATTGCTTACGATGAAGATTACTTTGAAGGGAATAAAATAAATATCGATGAATAATTGAACAGTTTTCGTTTTATTGACAAATTTCGGGTACTTTTTGATCGTAAGTTACATGGGGCATTCCAGGCAAAATTGTAGGGGTCATTTTATATTTTATACTATTATTTTTAAATATTTATACGATAAAAAAAATCACGAGAGTAAAACCATGATGTTTTTAAATTAAAAAGTGTAATATTTGAAATCCGCATGAATGTAGTGTTTATGTGTCTGCATCACTAAATCCATAGTTATGTCGATCTTCAGAGAAGGTTAATAAAAATAAGATCTTTATAGCAAAGAATTTTCCGTGTAAATTTAAGGAGGATCGAGCGAAGCTCACAGGTTTTAATCAATTTTTGTGTTATCCGAAAATATATTTGATAAAGAATTTTTTTTTAGTCTCTTCATTTATATAAGAATGGTTTAGAAGGGAATTCGAAGAAGAAAAAAGTAGTTTACGGACAGTTTAACTTGACTTGAATTCCACTATATGCGGTGTACCGTTGACGCGATAAACGACGACGAAAAAGAAAAAAAAATCGTTATGTTATTCAAGGAAACGTGCATGAGAAATGTGCATATAAGATATTACGGAGTTTATTTAATCAAAACGAAACTATGGAGAATGACGATAGCATCGATGAAGAGAAGGTCAATGACAGCCTGCGACGACAGCTCGAATCGACGCATAGACTTGAAATGCAAATTAAAGTAGATCTTGCCGACGTTAGCGAGATCAACGCACGGGAGCCGAATGTACAGTAGGTACACACAAGAGAAGACTTAAGCGGCTGAGTCGCACGGAGGCATGTAAAGAAGCTACCGTAGACAACCGGCGCTTAATTTTCACCCTCCGACAAAACCAACGAATCCCATAACAGCTTCTGGAGAGTCTACCCTGGAGAGATCGTATCCCTGGGGGGACACACCACGGACACAGACGAGCGAGAGAAGATCGTTCGCACTTAGCCGGCTAATTAAGTAATTCGAAATTTCGTTCATAAAATTACGATAAATCTGGCTGAGCTCTAATTAAGTTGAGAGAATAAGAGATAAATGTGGAGTTTCTCTCAATGCGTTTTCTTAACGAAGCACTTCTTATGTTAAACAATAAGAAATCTCAGCTACGAAAATTTAGTGAAATAAAATTTCATTTCAATACTCTTATTAATAATTAATTGAACATTATTGTTGTTGTTGTTGTTGTTGTTGTTAAACATATGATAACAACTTTCGATCTTCCCAATTATATAGCGCACGGTACTGTGGGTTCCTCGAATAAGAACAAAAAATGTCGATATCCGATCGGCAGCGCACAAAGTTTCTGTCAGCCATTAATCGAAGAGGACCGTTAAAACGTCAGTCGCTGCGAAACGTCGTTGATGGGAATGAAGCACCTTTCCCTCTGTGCCGTGAGAGAGCGTGCGACAGCATAAGTGAGACAAGCGGGATGTGAAAGCTTCCCGATAATTACGACACGAACGTAAACGTGCGAAAGTGTTACCAGAGGGGTTGTTCGCGTTGACTATCTCTCTCTCCCTCTCTTTCTCTTTCGCCCCTTCGATCCTGCAAATAACCGTGGATCGATCGCGCGTTGGTCGCCACCATGTATACCACCATATACCCGTAAGCATGATAATTCGAGCGGTTGCTCGGTTTCGCACATGGCCGGCCCAGTTACAGAGAATGCAACATTTGGCGCGATTGTCTCTTGTGTGCACGAAGCCGCGATGATGGGGCTTTTGCTTCTCGCGTTCATATATGCTTCGCATTTGAGGGAGCGAAAGAGAGGGAGGGAGGGAGAGAGAGAGGGAGAGAGAGAGAGAGAGAGAGAGAGAGAGAGAGAGAGAGAGAGAGAACTGTACTGAAAGCTACACATTAGCTATAACTGAGCTAGCGCACTTCAAACGGCTCACCACTCCAGTTCATTGCATTAGGGCTGCACCAAGTTCTCCGGATGCTAACTACTTCTATATCTACTGGCTATATGGCACTACTCGAATCTATGATATTGGCTCAATTGGGAATAAAATAGTATGATGCTGGTGATAGTGGTCAAGCATGACAATCCTTTGCCTCGATTGGGAATCAATTTTTAGATGATCACATATGACTACTATCAATCCATTTATTGTTTTCTTTGATATAACTGCAAGAACTTGAAGTAATTTGTATCAACTATCGGTGTAACAACATTTTTTCACACATTTTGTCCTTTTCGTTTTGATTCGATGCATCGTTGAAAAAAAAATTGTTACTAAAAACTAGACGTACCAGTTCAGTAATTAATAACATTTTAAAAAGCTATGGAGTTCAACCTTGCGTATTGCTTCCTCATTTTTTTAGTTCACAGTACACAGAGCTTTCTCTATGAGAAAGTACGTTGCTCAATTTTGACTTTCTCATTGACGAAACAAAAGTGTCGCAGTATATACCGCGAAATTGAGAAGTGAGGCAACAATTTCCAACGTTCCACGTCACAACTTTCTTTTAAACATTTCAAATGACATTTCTCTTGATAAAATTCGAAAAATTTCAATAATCACGAAATCTAGAATCCTCGATCGAATCACACTAAATTGTTTATCGAATATTGTTTTATGTTAGTCCATTCGTGTAAAAAGTTTTAATCCGATAGCTTGAGTTTTCCTTGAGTTAAAGAGCAAACAAGCGTTTTTCGAAAAATTCAAATCGTCACAAAATCTGAAACCCTCTGCCGATTCTCCAAAAATTCGATGCCGAAAGTCGTTTGATATTAATTTATTTCTATAGAAAATGTTGGCCCTATAGCTCGAAATTTTCGCAAGCGAGGGCACTTGAATACATTTTTTTTTAAATTACAAATCTTATAAAATCTCTACCGGTGTATAAATTATTGCAACAAACGAAGGAACGTAACTGCTCTACTTGCATCCCGAATTTTAGCATGATCGATATACCGATTATTAAGGCACGGAAGTTTTAATTTTGCAAACTTGGCATACACGCATAACACGCGTGCGCGCATGTCCCGACATTTAAAAAGCATATAATTTCTGGACATTTTCAAATACTTTGAGCATCTTGAGATTGGCATCTCGATTGCTTTTTTTTTCTTTATACAAATAAATCTTCTTCTACGATAAATCAATAAGAATTACTCTTCAGTTTAATATCAACCTACAATACGTAAAAGTAGAAAAATTGTGAGTTGCTGGAACCAACCTTGACGCCAGAAAATTAATAAAAGTTAGGTGAACCAACTTATTTGTCGTGCCAACTAACTTCGCTCAACCAACCTGTTGGTCCGTCCAACTGTTATTAGTTTTCCAGAGTCAAAGTTAGTTCTGGCAGTTGACTATTTTTTTGTCGATGTATGAGTGTCCAACCAGTCAGTCCACCAGTCGAGAGTAAAAGTAAAGTTTATCGAAATTCGTAAACCTCGCAGTGGAAACTCGGACACTCGAAAAATGTGGAATCCAAGAATTCTGTATCTGACATTCTGCTCTGACACTAAAATACTTATATTCACACACAAACACATCTCGTACAACATAGAAATGGTTATAGGTGATGCAAAGGACGAACGCGAACGATCGGATTCAGGAATGTCTACGACGACGTCTCAAGAGCTATTGGACTCTCGACCGTCGCACACATCCCTATTTCGCACAAGTATTACAGATTCCGTGTACTCTCTTCTCTATGTATGTGAAAGATGCTCAGAGGTCCAACGTAACGCCGCATCTTGAACCCTCACGCGATTTTTTTGTAGAGAAACGTGACTGCGAAGCGAAAAATTGATTTCCCACGGAATTTCGTTTGTCGAAATGGTGGAGCTATGCATCGAGAGGGAGTCGACAGGATCGTCGAGAAAACGAGAGCCACGAAAGTACTCAACCGTTGCACGTTTCGCTATCCATCGACGAAAAACAAATTTGCGATAAAATCTTTGCGTGAAGAATTTTTTCGTTGAATTCGCTCCAACGCTATCGCGAATGACGAAAGAAGAATTTTAATTCTACGGTCGTTTCTCGTCCGGCCGATCGTTTTTCTCCATTTCTCATTTCACATGAGAAAGTCCAACGACTTTATCGCGACGGTCTGGCGCACATCGAGCAACTCACTTGTAATAATGAATTTTTTTTACGTTTACATCTTTCTTCATTTCGTTTAACGCTCGCGTTTAACAATCGCGTCTTTCGACGAAGGATATTACGTTTTTATCCGGTCTAGTTCTCTTTTTTTTTTGTTGATTTTACATCTCATAGCGGATTTATCGACGCGGGGCCAACTAGAAAATTTATAGTTCTTGGGTGAGAGAACTGCCGTGTCAATTATATCGATTGCTCTTCTAAATGAATTTTAGTAGCTAAGTACGTTAGCTGCGTACCGTGCCGGGTTTACGATTGTTTCAATATTTAACGATTGCCACTCAGTCGAGAAATCCCTCACTTCGCTGTGTTAAAGCGAATACACCGACCGGATACTCGGTTTATCCATTACTGTGCTGATGTGCTGTGGAGAACACTAAATTTTTCTCTTCTCTTTTCCTCTCTCTTTCTTTTTATCTCATCTCTCCCTTTCTCTTTTTTATTCTTCGTTTTGCTTTTGCCATCCTTATCACTCGCTTGCAAACACGGATTTACACAGAGATAGCGAGCTGTGCGTATATATACAAACGGTTCAGCGAGGAAGTATAGTCGAAATAAAAAGCATTTTATCGTGCACCCATTGGCCATGGTTTGTGGGCACGTTGCACCACTCCTCCACATCCGGCACACAATAGTGATATACAGTTGGTACTTGATACGACAAAACGTGCTACACATTCTCACCTCCCACCCTTAGAGAAAGAATGAAAAGGGAAAGGATATAAAAATAAAAACCGCGAACTGCATCAACTACCAAATAACGAGATCCTTCGAACGAGAATAAATTTATGCTTAGATTATGTTATTATCTAACATAAGTTTATATGTATTTGTAATAAACGTGGTTAGCTAAAGCGATGGGTGCATTTATACAAGAATATTATATTTTCGATGATTTATGGGCTTTCAACCCTACGTATTCGTGTAGTAAGAATTTTTACACTCGTAACGACTACGAGTATCACGTACCTCTTTACAAACACAAATTATTCAAATAAGTTACTTGTGTCAGGTGCCATAAGACCCTTCCCCAAAATCTTACATTTTACGACATTAATTAAAATTTTGCTACAGACTATTGTGCTGTAAATGATTATAGAATACACAGTGTTCATTCGACCCACATACTTAATTGCAATTAATCAAAAGACGACAGCGTCTCAATGGTAAGTTAAAAAGAAAAGTTCAACGATAGTATTGACAGTAGCTACGTTGAATTTTCAAATATTCTGCCCACTGACCTTGATCTGATTTGTGCAGTAAACTGGTTAACGATATCAGAAACACGTCACCAAAGGAAAAAAATATATTTATTCTTGATCGCATTTTAAGAATGAAATGTATTTAAAACAATGTTTATAGCCATTGTTTTAACCCCTTAAGTGTCACTGACACATATTTCGATAAATGCATCATTGTCGATACATCGACATTCAAGGTGATTTTTTAAATTTTATTATTTAAGCGTTGCGGCTCATTTCCGCATAAACGAATTCGCATAAATGAAGCGTAATAAAGGTTACGCTGTGTAAAGTTGATTCGATAAAATCGAGCTATTATGTCATCGATGAGGTAGGTTTCAATTTCGCCATCTGCAATTGACTTAATCTTATTGCGATACTCGCAACAGAGTAGTTCCAACCGTATCGGCATCGTTTCATGACAGTTCAACAGGTTCAGTTGTTAAATTAATATTGCGAGAGAAACAACTGTTTGTACGATAAAAGAGAGAGAAAAAAAAAGGAGAGAAGAGGTTCGTCGAAGCGGAAATGAAACCGAATGGAATCGTCGGTTGTTCGTGAATAATCAACAGCAGAAGCTCTCTGGTTACTTGAAAATGCTCATCTTGTTGGACGCGATCTGACCACTTTCTGCAACTGACTGGAATACATTCTTACTGGAAAATTCTCGGTACACAACAGAAGAATTTCACGAGAATCTTCAGAATTCAGTAGACCTTGATAACCGTAATCGTATTATCAGTTGTACTCTTTAATGCTTAGACTTAATTTTTCACTGACAACGTCTTGCAAAGAAGAAGTAGAGAGACAAAGGGATAGAGTGGAGTCCCAATAGCACTCGAGTTCAAGACGATGACTGCACTCAAGAAGGTCACCAAAGTCGGGTTTGTTACTGAACTTAATCTCAGCTGCTGAGACGACGAGATGAATCTGACGCGATAGGACAAGCTCCTCGAATTACACAGCCTTTGGCCCTTTCGGAGTGGAAGAAGCATTAAATACAGCAAACGCTGCTTCAACTGTAACATTAACTTGAATTGTCTCTCGTCTCGGTAATATTAAACGTCAAAATGGCTGGAGATTTACTCTCGGTAACTCTGTTATAATTAACGGTAAAAAAAAAAAGAGAAATTCAATAAAAGTTCTCGTGATACCTCGAACGAGAAAAAGGTGTATTCGTTAACTGCGAAATAGAGAGTCGATTACCGAAGCGACGGTACTCTTTCTCAACACACATAGACGAGAGTCATATACACAAAAGTACATGGAGCACCATAGAAAAATTAATTATCGGGGCTCGCCTAGTTTTTTTTTCAGTTTCCAAGGGCATTCTATCTAACAGAGTTCGCTTTACCAGAAAAGAGAAAAAGCACGCAGTTCAACCTCTGTGCGCTGGAACGCTGTGTCGGTTAACCGTTGGTATTGGAAAACAATTAGAAATGACTGAGGCACGCTCTATTCCTCTGTGAGGGTAATTCCCATATACATATATATAAATTCCATCCATATTCGATGGACGTATACAGTCGTGGAAGTGCAGATCTACCTGCAGAAATTCTCATGGATTGTTCTCCTTATAGCGGATACTAACAAGGAAAGGTACTTTGATGTCCCCCTCCGATTTTAATGCAACTCACGTATGTTGTAGAGCATCGAAAACTAAAAGACACGTATTTTTTTTTATCGGCGGAAAAACATTTTTAAGGGGTGAAATCGCTCTTCAAAAATAGGGGTGATTATGAAGTTTCACCCCTAAAAATTAATTTTTTTCTTCAACTCCGCGTGGAATTTTTATTGTCTTCAATGAGGAGTATTTTGGTTTTTGTTTTATTAAAATCGGTTGACGCCGTTTGGGTGAAACTGCAAAATCACCCCTCGACATGCTATTTTTGAAGGGCGATTTCACCCCTTAAAAATGTTTTTCCGCCGATAAAAAAAAATACGTGTCTTTTAGTTTTCGATGCTCTACAACATACGTGAGTTGCATTAAAATCGGAGGGGGACACCAAAATACCTTTCCTTGTAAGTACCAAAGGATTACAGAGACGATTGGGTTACCGCAGTGTATACAAAATCTTAATTAAGCCACAACGAGTCCTGTGATATGAAAATTAAAAAGAAAATAACGTATTTGAAGTGGTTTTTTTTTGTTTTTCTTACTTATCAAAATTTACTGTTTACTCCTAATGGAATGCCGTAAAAATTCAATCGTACATAGAATAAATCTTCATTTTTTTCCCTCGCTGGTGCATCCATAAAGCATCGTCGTCTAATTCTATACTCGTTTTATATAAATCGAGCTTTCCCTACCGTTAATGGGAAATTGATATCGGGAGTCCTGTCGCGTACCTAGCTGCTGGAATTAAATGAACTCCCTCCCTCGCGTTCTCTATCTCAACCTGTGGGCCTCTGTCTCTTTTCACGAGGAGAGAATTTATCTCAATAGTGGAAACTGGGTTATCTGGAACCCGGAATCTTCCACCGGAAAGACACTGCTGTAGGGAGCTATCTTGAAAACAACTATAGCGTGTTTATAGTGAATATAGTATCCGTTTAAATTGTCTATGTGTGTATATGTGTTATACATAACGTCCTGATTTTTTCCAACAGCTGCTATGAAATAGGAAAAAAAATGTAGACGACGAGGTCACAACGACACCAGCAACCTTTCAACACCTCTCAACATATATATAGAATTCTTATCATGGTTGTCTGTGATGTACGTTCGTGGCCTATGAGACCAGCGATCTCGGCTGAACCTCGATTAATAGTTCCACTCGGGAAAATCGCGCCTTGGACCACGACCATTCAGCGATGGTCATTATTCATAGTATATTTCCGCAACACGTTTTAGTATTAATAACAATAATAATAATAATAATAATAATAATAATAAACGAAGAGAATAAAAATCTCGCAGCTCGGATGATATACCAATTCGTTAGCTGTCTTGGAAGTCTATTGATGGAGGGTAGTTTTCGAAGCGAATGGTATACGCTGCAACGCTGAATCACATAGAATCGCTTGGATTCGTCATAATTGCTTTAGGTAAAAGTTTATCGCTGACACAGCGATAGCTCATACGTCTCAGTAAGAAAACCAACAGCTGGACCTCTCGCAAGTTTCGATGACGAAGAAGGGTGATGAAGTTGCACGAGTGTACACGGATTTTTGTCGAAAAGTCTTACGGCCACCCGGTGATGGAAAAGAATATTTTCTCGATAATCTTATATACACGATAACATTCGAAAAAAGTTATAATTATGCGTCGAACAACATAAACTCACTTTATGAAAACATAACTTTTTTTTTTATATGATCGATTAATAAATAATTACTTTATTATTTTTACCTTGCAATGACTTTCTTCATAAGTTATTACAAATTTTCATTGTGGCAGTTACTTTATAACAATATTTCAATTAGCTAAGAAAAATAAGAAAGCATTTATCACACCGAAAAAGACAAATGTTTGGACGAAGTAAATATTCGTTGACGGGCGTTTAAACGAATATTTCTTTGGTAAAAGAACATTTTTTTATTGTCGCATACATATTTTGTTCGAGTGATGTGAATAATTTTTAAACAAACTAATCCTTTATTTGACATTAAATCTAATTGTAAGTTTGTTTGAACGTTCAAACATTCTTTTTTCTTAGTGGAATTAAAAATTACTTTAATTGAGGCAATAATTACCAGAAATACAGGCGGGCGGGGCGGAGCGAGAGAAAGTTGCACGGAACAAGTTAGTCACTGCGCGAGAAGGAAACTCGCGCTCGAGCGATTGCGCGGAGGTAGAAAAAGACAAACGTCGAAAAACTTCGATTTATTCGACTAACTTTAAAAGCTAAATCGCGATTAATCGCCAAATTTTTGGCATAATATGTCGTAAAGTTCTATTAGTTTTTTATATGGATAGAACAGAAATCAGTAGATAAATCGCTATGTTCTATTGTTATCAACCGCTTATCTTCATACCTTTCCACGTAAAACTACGTATTTTTGAGCACATAATGCGAAAAAAAATTAGCTTGTACATTATTTTTTAATTGCAAACAATTCAGCGAACTATTTTTCTATAAACTAGCAAAATTCCAACACTGTCTTGCATTGTTTCAACTCAGGTTGTATAAAAGAAAATTTGTATTTTATTCTACGAAGACTTTACTTGATACAGTCTGAGTTCATAAATAAAAAGTTTCACTAACTCATCTATTCCATCTTACCCCGGGATAAGTTCGAACTGGTTCGTTTCTTTTCCACCTGCTTCGGGAGGCGATCTCAGTTGCAAAATCGCCTTAGACGCGAAAAAGTCATGAAGAAAAAAGGCTCTTACGCGAAAAAGTTTTGCACAGAGACCTGCAATCTGGTGCTTAACCTTAAACCATCCTTATCCTGCTGCTAAAGACACACAAAATCCAGAACATTTTTATCCTCTTCCTCCGTTTTCTCCTCCTCCTTCACTTTCCCTACTCCTTCGTTTCGTCAAGGAAGCACAAATATCTTACATTCCCATACCGCAAATAAAATATCCTTCGATTACATTCTCATAAAGCTTCGAACCTTGTCTCCCGTCACAGACTCGATGAACCGTCTCTTAACTTTTTCACCCAAATTTCGTAGCTGAACAGTGCCGGAAAGGAAAATTTGATTGATCAACGATTGACTCGCTTCATATTTCGTTCCAATCGCTCCGTTATATTTCTCTGTATTGAATAAAAGAAAAATATTTTTGTATCATACGTCGGTTATACTTCGGCAGCTTCTGACTTTCCCCAACTGCGTCTGCCGCTCTTCGCATACAGTCTGCAATAGTAACTGGCTACCGAGATGATGGCGAAAAAGAAAATATCGTGCATAAAGAAGAGATACGTGCCCGCGAACCAAGTATCTTCTGTTTGCCTTGGGGATTTCGAAATCCCATGACGTGATTCGAATGAGAAATAGAGTGTTTGGAAATCGGCGTCCCACCTCCTCCCGCAACACTTTGCTCTTGTAACACTCTTCCTTCCATGGCGCATCTGTCCACATTTCTCCGCAAGAAGAAACTCTGAGACATCGTCGTTGGCACATCAACACAGTGAGACACATAATTTTAAATTGAATATCAAAAGCGTCTCAGAGGGAATGCATCGGTGAGGACCCTCAGTGATTCTCTATAGATGAGAAACGAAATTGTCTCTCGATTGTAGATTGTATTTGTCTAAATGAAAATTCTGTATTTCATTATAAAAGAAATGTATAACAGATAAAAAGTAAGAGATTTAGGGGTGAAAATAAATGAAAGACCAGAGGATGAGAATTTCCCTATATATCATGAATTCTCACGTCACGAGAATTCATTTGAGCTTAAATAAATCAGAGCGAGAAAAGGGTAGAAACTGAGCTTCTTCTAATTGGCCCCCGGTAGCTTCCAACTTGTCAAAACTTCAACGCTTGGCTCCCACACACCTTTCTCTCGTTCGATTATACCTCGTCACTCGATGGTGATATACTCGCGCTTAGTTAGAAATTTATCGCCAACTTCCGAGCTCTAACCAGGATTCATTCGCTAGTCAGTATGAACGCATCGTGAACATAAAAGCAAAGGGGGAGCAGACGTCGAGACGGCAGTAGATAATTTTAATGAAAGTTTTTCGACATTCGCGAAGGGCGCATCGACTTTTAAGCGAATATACTTTCAGTGTTTACCACATCTCTGCATCATTATTAATCAATCTATCATCAATCCATTATTGATGTCATACGATCCTGAATGCACTTTAGAGAATATTTTAGTAGAAAAAGTAAGGAAACGTCAGACATGATAACTGCTTTTCGTTGACTCAATCTCACGAACTTGTCGACTCGAAGAAGAGCGCTTCGACCTTGAAGCTACATACGTACATCGAGGTATAAACGTAGGTTCGGGAGAAGTCGAAATGAGAATAGTGCTTCCGGAGATGAGGAAGCACTACCATTCCCCGTATTCCTGGTGTTGTACCTATAGCGACGCGAAAGCACCTCGCCCCCCGCACATCAAGGAGGTAGAGAGAGGAGATGAACGCAATATGAACGTATGGGCAACGATGTTTGCCAAGCTCTTGGTTACCCCACTCGTGTTTCCTGCAACGAGCAGCCACTACGTACCCTGGAACTGTCGTGTCTTCTCTCTCGAGCAGTACGTGCGAGCAGAACGAAGAGCCAGCAACTATACCCAGCATCGTTTTAATACACGAGGTGGATGGTACAACGGACCAGGAGAGTGGGAGAGTCGGGGAACCTCTTCTCTTGGGTACATAATCCGCCACGTGCGCGAGACATACCGTCCAAGAGTGAGAAGCGACATTTATGTGTACGTGTGGGTGTGAGTGCGTGCGTGTGTGCGCGCACGCGCGCGCGTGTGTGTGTGTGTGATCGCCGACAGCTACGAATCTGGGACATGAAAATACGTTTGCATTTCGATAACCGCGAACGACACTCAATGTCACGTGTATTCCGTTGTTTTCTAAAGTGTAAGATTAGACATTAATCCTTTTGTATCAATGAATCATCTACGGATACGTACATTACATTTCTTGCATTCTGATGAACAAGGATGTAGAGTTGCTTCCTCATTATTTTTTAATTTTCAGAGAGCCACTCTACTGAGGCAGTACGTGAATCAATTTTCTCAACGTTTTAGACCATTTTGACGGCCCTGACATAAAAATCCTTATCTTCTATGAAGACGCAACAATTCTATTAATAAATCTACAAAATTTTCCACTGTAAGAAAAGACACTGAATTTCCAGTTGGTAGTTATCGTAACGAGGCAATAAACACAATAGGCGTGTCCGAATCATACTGACTTTACTCACTGAAACTGTAATACAATATTTTTTCGTGCTTTTATCAATTTAATTTTTAATCATTTATTATAATAAGTGACAAAAAAAGACTAAACAGCATTTGACATTTTGTATAATAATAATAAAATGCAAACGACTAAATAGTTCTACAAATGATTCTACTGAATTTTTCACTATACATGTAGAAGATAGATGGCTTGTTGTCAAAAGCGTTGTCAGACCGACGCAAAAGCACCAGAAGGGTCTGACACGTGCTGACCTTATCCACTTGCTCGACCACTGCATCACTCGGAGTGCGTGTGGCCAGGCACAGGCTGTTCCTAATGGGCTTTTACTACCACCATGTTCTCACCATCGCCACATACGACCGTTTGTTCACCTCCCAGTTCGGGATACTTAAAAAGTTTGTTAACAGACCGTGTACTCTCCGGTACGGTTTAATCCGGTAGAGAACAAAAGGCACAAAAGAAAATTTTTGAAACAAGGATTAATACATTTTTCCTATTGAAGCAACTCAGTTAACTACAGGCGAAATAATAAAAAAAAAAAAAGAAAGTTTCCCTAGTGTTCGTGATATACCAGACCGGAAAAGCCCTTGTTCGAGCTTTGCACTTCCGTTTGCCTGTCCACTCTCCGAGCACATTAATATAATCATTCGATGCGTAGTGTACTCTGCTTAAGTCTCCCAGGCACACACTACCATTGGACGTCCTGTATGTAATGACTCACTGGATTGAGTACATACGTAAGTCATTCGTACGTACGTAAGCGTGTTTAGAACGTACATGTGTTTAGTCCAGATTTCGCTTGTCAGTGAATGACGAGGATTTAATATCCCTGCGGACACCGCACAGTTAAGATTACCTTTAATTACAATTCCTATATGAAATTGTAACGATGAGCCGATCACTATCCTCATGAAACTGACGTATACTCGAAGATAAACGTCATATATAATGGCAAAGTTTTATATGACGTTCTACACCATCTATATATCATATATATATATTCGCCGGATATATCCCAAAAAGATATATTTCACATGTATACTATATATATCAGAGATATACAAACATTTAAAGATATATAATTATAATACACGGATGTGTTACCGAAATACATGTCGATGATGCACGGAATGAAATGGGGTTGTCGATATTACATCAAGACAATAATAATCTTTTTGTAGTGGTTAGTACACGAATCGTGATCGTTGTAACTGCAGTTTATATCTGAAATAACACTCGTTGTTGCAATAGATAACGTTGATGCTGTAGTAAAATATTGATATTAAAACTTACAAGCTAATGCGGTACTTGCGAATAAGTGTGAAATAAATTTTACTATTTACCTAGCTAGCATAGGCTGAGAAGTTAGAATAACTCGTTAACTTTTCTTTGTAACGGTAGTCAGTAGCTTATATTGCTATTGTAGAGTAGTACTTTGAATCGTTTATACTATGGGACAATAAATATTTACTACAATCGGTAGTAAAATGTAACTATCGAACGAAATCGAATTTGCCAACGAGTGCAGTAAATATGCGTTTCCGATGATTGTAATTCGCACGTATTGCGAAGCACAGGGCCGTCTCTCTCTCTCTCTCTCTCTCTCTCTCTCTCTCTCTCTCTCTCTCTCTCTTCCTCCCTCTCGTGTGTGTTGAATTGAATTATTGATTGAATTAAATGTATTATCAATATTACATTCGATTTGAATTAAACGAGATTACATCTCGTTCAACTATTATGCCATTTTGATGTAATCAATTCAACGGTAGTCGAATGGCGTAGTCGGTAACGTTAACGTCCTAAGTAGTTAGCTAGGTTGGTAGATTATAGGTTCAAATCCCAGTGTAGGAAGGACATTTTTTTCGGTAAAAACCGCTACCTAACGGTCACCGATGACAAAATAAATATATCTAAAAAGTAATTCGATACTTTTAATGCCACCGATATATTTTATCATCATTTTATTATGCCACATGCACGACAAACATCCATTCCCGTATTAATCAGTATAGCAAACGAATTATGGTAAGAATGACCAGTGTAGGATAGTAGCGATAACTAGGTTTCGAACGTTATACGTAGCAATGGTTTGGTGTTTATTTTATTTCTAACACTAGTTATAATTGCAATACAGTATTTTATCGACTACAATACACACTCATTATCTCTTTTAATTTCACTATTCATTACCTGGTTACTTTTTAACCCTTACTTTTCATTATATCGTATGCATTATATTAATATATATATTTCTTTTCCGTTTGAGTATGATTGCATCGAAAAGGTCAGCTTGACGAATAAACATTTTGTGCACACAAGCAAAAACTATTTCCTGTCCTCCGGCAAATAATTCAGCGCTAACCAAAAACATTGCGGTGCAAGTACAACTGACGCATTCGCCTCCCACCGGTCTCCGGGGGTTGACAAACTGTTCTACGCATAAATTAGCGTCAGTATTACAGCTCCGTTGTACCAGCGTACGTAATATACGAAGCCCTCCACGATTGCTCAACAATTTGTAATGGCTGTGAATCGCGATCGTCTTTCCCTGTAAAGCATTATAAAGACACATAAACGCAAATGCTTGTGATTAGAAACCGAAGAAAACGAACAGATTGAAAGTAATTCACATAGAGATATTAACAAAGTAAAACGGTCAGTCTGATTATAACTGTAAACCCTGCAGTAGGTCAGTAGTGGAAATGCATCGTGATGCACACCGAGGGATGATCAAATCGACAAGCTGTGTGCCTGGTTCCGAGATCGATATTAGAGCGAAGTCACAATAGGCTTATGACCACCATCAAATCGCGCAGTACCCATTCATTCAATCGGATTTACATGGATAAAGGAATGGACGAGTACAGATAATATGAACTCAATGAACGGCACTTAGTCCCTTTTGATGCTTACCTACAGCATTAAATCTCTTTATTCGTCAATTAGACTCGAAAAATGTTAAATCCACCATTAAGTAGCTGAGGCATAATATTAACAAACCTAAATGGCAACGGTTCAATGATTAATAACGAGACACTTTTTTTGTCGCGCTAGCACGATATTAATTATCATAGCACTCGACCTAACCTCGCTGCCTACATAAACTTGAATGAAGTGAGGGGGGGGGCGCTGAAGGTATTACAATTTTCCGTAGCAAGTTCGAGTGGCTATGAGAGCACACAAGGAATTAAACTTAATTTGTGGGACAAGTTAAGAGCGAACTCTCGAAGAGCACGTACACTAAAATATATACCACGAAAACTTATGATCATACTTGAGGCAGTAGCAAGAACGAACCACCTGGCAATGCCCTGATAAATAAATTCGAAGCACACACCTTGTGCTCGGATTGTGTCGCAGTTTTCAGGGTGTAGAGAAGCAACAGCTACCTCGCGATACTTTTTCTGGGCCGTTATTCTTCTTTATTGCGATTTCCATAATTCTTGATAAGTGTATACGTGCAACATTCAAGAACGTTACAAGCATACGACAATCGAGTAACAAGTTTATTTGCTTAACGCTTTATAAGTCACAAGAATATCCCCACTCTTTGGCTCTTCCATACAAACGCATTGCCCCCACTCTGCTCTTCGTAGCCCCATTTCGAGACAGTTACGGGCGGTTCGACTTATAAATGGTTAATTAAATATTAATTCTACGATATATCTGCAATTGTCACATGTTACCTTACCATCGAGTACTATGTGACATGACCATGAATATGCCTCTGTGTCTCCACCATAAGAACGTATTATCCCTATTCTGCTCTTCATAGTCTCATTCCGGGACGATTTCGGGCGGTGTTACTTGTAAATGGTTAATTAAATATTAATTCTACGATATATCTGCAATTGTCACATGTTACCCTACCATTTCTATTGATTCGTATCAGACCTTTCAAAACGGGTGCCGAGACTTTCTTATATTGATCCAACGCGTTTCGCCAAAGTCACACGAACGAGAATTTAATGAGAACTATGTTGTAAAGCGAAAAAGATGACAATGTATAATACCAATTCAAGTGCTATTATGCTCAGGAACTTTTTTTCGAGACAGCCTGTACAGGTAATGTCCTATAATCTGTAGAACCCCACGTGTCGCTATAACATGTACGCATCTCGAACGAGCTGCCATTGCTCCCGGGGCGACATTATACTCTACAGGGTATTCTGCTGGGATCTGAGTAATTCCAGCCGCAACAAAAGGACGGAACGACGGTGCAGAGAGCAACACGGAAATGAGGGCCGAAGGAATGGCAAACACGCTCTGATGCCAGAGGTAGATTGAAATTTCGTAATATCGGGTTGGTAAACTTGTACCACGAAATTTCTGTATTGCGATACGCTACTTGCAGTCCTTGTCATTGACGTTAATTTTGGGCTGACGTGCTTCAAATGCTCTAGCACATACTACAGTAATAATTATAATGGTGCAATGCAGTCAATGTTCCATCGTTTCAGCGTAGTAAAAAATTGTAAATCCAACATATGTTATTGCAAATTAATGTTTAAAAAGCGTGCAAATTTGCCCACCCACAGAGATTCTCGTCTACGGGTAATGGTTATCTTATTTCTGGTTTCCTTATAGAGGAAGTGATATAAAAAATTTCATAACATTTTAACCCCTCGATCAATTCTAATTAAATTATAAAACCAACTATCGTTATCCCCCAGCCAAATTAAATACCAAGCTTCCTTTCGATAGATAAAACTTTAAGAAAGTTAAGGCGAAGATATATATGTATATATATTTTCCAATTTAAGAAACTCATAATTTCATAAAATCCGAATGACTTGATCGATTCTTGTCAAACTCAATAACGAACTACCTATTCTTGAAGTTATCTTTGTGGAGATGATTTTATTTCTTGAGTAATTGAGTAATGCATCATAAAATACCTTAGAAAGTTTTTTTTTTATTTCAAGCCCAAATCTGTCGACATAATCGTGGAGGGTGAAATACCCGTAAAGAGGACTACAGATGTTAGCTGTGGTTAATGGACTAATTGAAAATGTTATATTCGATATCGCGATGTCGCGTGGAATTTTTATAGCTCGACAGTACAATGAGAATATAATTAAAATAAAATGACGTGGATGGAAATGTGAATGAGGCAGTGAAACTTGATGAACGAGAGATGAGCGCTCACAAGAGAGAATTAGTTTTTTTTTTAAATCTGTACGCAGAGCTCCTGACGCTGCAACGAGATGTGGAGTACGGCTTAGTCGATGAAGTTTATCGGCTATAAAAGCGTGTACACGGACGGACAGTAAATTACATGTGAACGGCACGTCCATGCAGAGTATGTCAGGCAAATATGAAATGGAGATAGTGACGAGTGTTTTGAATACAAATTTCGTCAATTTATAATTTCTTCAAATGGTTTAAATAAAAATATTTCTAATGCACGTGAACTACACACCAAGACGCGAGAGACATTTATTATCTTGGAAAACAAAATTTATTTTGAGAAAATCTCTAATGAATTATAGAAAATTCGTGCAAAAATTCGCTCAGCGTACCTTCCTCGTCATCCGCTGAAAACATTTTACTTTAGGCTTTTGAATTTTTTCCACCGAGAATTACTAACAGACGTGAATTCTTCTCAGCTTTATATTAAAATAGTTTTCAATCTCTGTCCGGAGTCGTATGTACAAAAAGCTAAATGTTACGTCTCGTATAAACGTATTTCAATGTCGCAGAAGCACTCGCAGTCCGCACTTTTTTTTACCGTCACTGTCACTGTATATGAGTTGAAAAAAAATTCTCAAAACGACTTCTCTCGCGAAGGAATACCCGCCGAGTTGATATAATTTCTGACATCTTCCCTCCCTCTTAAACTCGCGAGCAAAATAATTTCATCCACTTACTACCTTGAAAACAATTTTCAAGAGCAAATAAATACAAATAAAATTACAAATTGTAAAAATTTCAAAATAACTAATTAACTACAATATTGTACAAGTCACCGGATTAGGTAACAGCGAGAAACTTAACGAAATTTGAACCAGTACTCACCCTTCATAAGCTGGCAGCACTAAGCACTTCTGTCTCGCTAAATTTCACCGAAGTCAACGTACTTCGACAAGAGTTTCACGGTTTTCGTCGAAAATGAAATAGACAAAAAAATGAATAAAAACGAGGTGGATTGTTCCATACTTCACAGTAAAAAAGTTCTTTGTTACATCCATTAATGACGAAATTCTTTAAAATAAAATGTTGACAGTCTTCAATTTCAGTTTTTTAAATTACTTTAAAATTATTATTTTTGTTATTTACTTTGAACTAAATTCCAAGCTTTTTAATTCATCTTCCTCGCACAAAAAAAAAGCTCTTCGAAGGACGCCCTAGCATTCCTGGGATCATCGAGCACCCAGCGTGGCAGTCTATAATATTACTCGATGATCCCGGAGCATGGAGCGTCCGGACCGTCGCTCGACCAAGAGACCAAGAGACGGACACCACATTCGTGAATGAAACTTGCAAGTTCACGGTTCCCGATATACTGTGCTCTCTGGGGGGGGGGGTGACTGTAGGTATTTCCGGGGCGGCATGCTGCTCCTGCCCTCGTGGTACGGGTGTCGCGTGGGCGAGCCGTCAACGGGGCTCGCCCACTCGTACTAAGCCATCCCCGGTCCATTCAAGAAGTCATTCGCGTCGACCACATACGTCGTGTACATACGTATTCGCGTACACTCTCTCAACACTTTTTTTTCCTCATCTATACATTTGCGACACGTACGACCCAAACTTTCTCGGAATATTATTTTTAAACGTTTGTGATAAGAACTGCTTCTGACCCGACTAGCTCCGGTATCCCCTACATTGATTCAACAGCATCATATGGTCGGCTCAAGTTTACCTCGAGTTCCGTCACGTCCAATCTCACGTGACAGTGAGCCTATTTAACTTAACTTAATTTAGTTAGCCTCAACTAAATAGTTTTTTTTTTCAGAGAACATGAATAGCAATTAACGAATTACGAAGACGATAATATATTATTTTTCGGGATAAATACAATCATGTACCCTTTAGCAACGATGTCTACTTAAGCGAAATTCTTTACTTTTCGTCATATAAAATATTGAGTCGTAAGTGTTGCGAATTAAAAAAGATTTTTTAATATTTCTATAAAAAAGGATATAAATGTTTTTAAAAATGCTATTTTTATATTATAATTTGATACTTGAAAGATTTGCTTGTGAACATAACGATGAGACCGAAAGACTAAAATTTCTATTTAAAATGACCACCTTCCGGAACACTTGCACATCTATAATTTTTAAAATATGTAAAGAAAATAATTCTTCTGCGCATGATATCGTTTTGGAAAGGTACACGAGTCGTCTGATGCTAGAAACAAAAATCAAAGTCAGACGGGCGACTAGTGTACGTGTACTGGAAGCTGACCGTTTCAACAAAAAAATATAGTTCGTAAAAGTTAGACACGAGCTGCCGCTGGGGTTTCAATTGTTTTTCTTCAATAAGGAGACGAATGTACCTTTAGTTAGTAGTAAGTTAGAGTCGTAAGTGTTCCGAAAGACAAAGGTTTCAATGTACTAACTGCAGCTTGTAAGAGGTTAGATACGCTGTCTCCTTATGCATAAGGAGAAATCGGTACTAAAAAAATCGGAACACTTGCGACCCTAATTTCTTTATACGATGAAAAGTAAAGATTTCTGCTTAAGTAGACATCGTTGCTAAAAGGTACATGATTGTATTTATCCCGAAAAATAATATATTATCATCTTTGATTGGGCGTAATACCGTTCTGAGGGTCAAACAATCATTTGTTATTAATGCATCGAAAACTGTTTCAATTTTTATATGTTTCGAACTTCTCTATCAAAAATCCATTTTAATGCAACGTCAACTGTCATCTCTGCTCGTAAGAATATTGAATTATGTTACTTAAATGCAGCGATACACATATTCAAAAGACGATTAACGGAAGAAAAAATGCAATTGTTATTTATATAAAACTATAGTCATCATAACTTCAGTAGAAAAATTGATTAAACACGGCCCACTGATATAACGTGGGCTCTTTAAGCACTCATTGTACTTTAACGCTGTCAATATGGATTGAACTATTTGTTCTATTGATAAAAATAACAACAATTATTAATAATACAACCTTAATGTGACATTGATGGAAATATGCTAGAAATTATCCAACAAAGAATAAATCAATTGTTTACACGAAAATTCACCGAAGATAACTAATCGGTTGTCGAGATATCTACACGACGAGAAAAGCAATTCGTCATCGAGCGAAAATTGATCGATTTGTTATCCATCGAGTATACCAGAAGTTCTTCTCTCATAATACTTAGACACGATATTCGAGGGCAAACCGTATGTGTCCTTGCAAATAATCGTAAATTTTCGTCACATTAATATCGTCGATTCACTGGAGCGTCAGCTATATGGATGAATATTTACTCTATATCAACGTCAATGTATACAAAAGATTATATATATATATACCGTAGTACTATACGGTATATTATACTATTGAGGTATGCTGCCAGTATTGAATATCTACCTCGGTGATTGGTTAGTGCCGTAGCCCGTATAGGGTGACAATTTCCTGCGGCATCTCCTGCCTTCTGCAGTAATACATGCTCGGTCCGTACTACCGAGTGTACGTGACGTATGGATACGAACGACCGCACTCAATGTCCTTGCATTTCAATATATATATATCGGTATTAGAAGCGTACGCTAGTAATATACGCCTGTCCGCGAAACGAGACTGAAGGATAGTAATGAATATTTAAATAACAAGCACCCGTTGTTCGACACGTCGAGAAAAACGTTAGGTTGGTTTTCTACTCATCCATTTAATCCGACATATCCTAATTCTTTTTTTTTTTTTTATTACCGTACACAACAACGCGACATACATTATCGAGTTAAGCACTTGACGCGTACGATTGTATACTTGGAAAGAAGGAGAGTATAAGTATTCAATAGACGTTCGCGAGGAAATTGGTTTTTCTTTTCGCTTCACCGTAAGTCTCTTATTTTTTCCTCATTGCTGCACACCGGGAGGCTAATATCAAAGACACGAGAGCTCCACCTGGAAGAATTGAACTCAACGAGCCCGGGCTAACGTCGAAACAATTTGGAGGACTCGTAAATTACGCTGGAGAGCCTGCTACGTCATTTGTTACGAGTTAAAGAGCCCCGGAAAGACTCTTTTTCTGCTCTCATGTTATAACCCTCAACACGCGGAGCGAAAAACTCATCGAGAAGAAATCCCTTGTTTTTATTCCACGGAGGGTTTCTTTCTCTCTCTCTCTCTTTATTTGTTCTTCGTCTTTGGAAGTCGTCACGATTCCTTTCACGCAACACAAACCTCTCTCACTTTTACGAAAATTGTTTTTCAATTTATATAAATCGACCATAATTTTTTTTACATGATTTAGTGAATATTTCGTTGCATTTAGAGAAACTCAATTGACCGAGTAAAGTAGTATTTAACTCATTCTTCATGGAAAAAAATACATAAAATTATGGAAAACAACAAGAAAGAAAAGAATGGAAGGTTTGTAACATTAGAGTTCAAGCTTGTGACCACTGCCTTCCAATATTTTTTATGTATACTTCGCACAAAGATATGCAGAAGCGATGCGATAATGAAAGCAGAGCTTTTTCTGGCTCTACGCGAAGGTCAGTCGTGGAAGCCTCTCGTCTCTGTGCCGAGAGGATAGGAGAAAATGGGGATAGAACAAATAATGGACCGGGCGACCGATAATTCTCTTGAAATCCGTGCAACCCCTATTTTCTCGCGTTCTCTCACTACCATCCGGGTGCAGCGATGTTCGATCTTTCGCACGCGCCCACACTACCTTCCACAATTTCCAATCAAACTTTACGCCAGGCAATTAAACGGATTCCGGATAGGATAAAGGAAATATTGGTGAGCCCGTACTCCGTTTCATGATTCTTCGAGTCCAACGGTCGCTCGAATAACAGAATATCCTGCTCTATTCTATATAATAAAGGATCTCTGTCCCTTTGACTTTATTCAATCGAATTTTCTGTTCGCGGAGTCGCAAGAGTATAGATAACGGGGAAGCCAGCGCCCAATGAATTATGGATCAATCTATACCGTCTATATTAGAAACTCTTTGACTCGAGAATGACTATGATAAACCTAGCTATCATCGTATTATCCGTTAAAAAGTCATCAAGAAAAAAAATTAATATTAATGTATCAACGTTCTTTTAAAATATTATCTTAAAAATCAAGAAGACCAGGGTCAAATCAAATCCTGGTAATGATACAATAACAAGGACATGAGAGTTTGTTTTTTGTATGGACTATTTCCCTTTGATTCCATTATAGTCTGAAGGCACATACAAAAAAAAATCAGTTTCTCATTGTTTTTTAGCGAATAGAGAATTTTATAAATGCTTTAATTTATAATTAAGAATGATTCAACATTTGATGCATCCTTCAGTTTTTTTCCACGTTTTGTTTTAATGTTTTGGTTGAAGCAAGCCATTAACCATGGCCACGAGTTCAATAGGACTCCAATTCTAGCCAGTAAAATCTCTCTACAAAAGAACTCGCGGTTGTACAAGTCAAAATCATGCTTTAAATTCGTTTGAGATCCCATGCACTTCTCTAAAAGTCCACATAACGCTAGATGGAAGTCAAAAAGTTGAGCCTTTTTATCAACAGAACTCACACCTCAAAAGTCACCCCACCGATTGTAATACAACAATCGAATGCAAATGTGACGACAAACCTAAGACGACTCGCCGATTCAAACAGTCCACTAGTCCTGAATTCCTCAAGTAGGATAATGGAACTATTTTGTCTGTCCCCATTTCTATGGAGTTGAAAGTCTTCAGTACTCTCACCATAAATATAATATTATGGTAAGAATGTCACAAATGTCAGTCGCGTCATCGAGGTTGCCTGGGACGTCCGGGAACACCAAAAGGATGTGACAGTGTAGAGTGTTCCCATCGCGGCCGGATACGAATTCCCTGGCTGTTGGCTGTCGCTATAGTGTTTCCGTTGTTGTAATTCTATAGCTTCATCCAATAAGCTGGATACGTCACTATATGTACTCTTGTTGCTCAACGTCAGAGTGATCCCACGCCTTCCTCTATAATAAGACAATCTAAAGAACAATTCGTTCAACAATGGATCGTGGGATGAGCGCTAATTATTATTTGTCAGCAACTATTAACAAGAGATGAAACAACACTCTTTCCTTTTTGCCAAACGCACCGTATTTTCTCCGTGCGATGGTGTAGCATACTGTACCTATCGGACTAGCAGCATTCATGGTGTCGAAATATCGCGTTTTTGAGAGACTCTTTATATGGACTGAGGGTATGGTATATAGGGCTGTAAGCTTTAAGCATTTTATGAATTGCAAGGATCGCAATATCGATAATACATTATTCTTCGGAAGATAAGTACACCCATAGCTGCAATAATAAAAAAAGGGTGCGTGGAATCCATGCACGACAGAAGTGAAACTTCTTGCTAATTAGTTATAAATAGAGATTAATTATTAGTATTTTTTTATTCAAGAAGAAATAGTAATTGGTAATAGTAAGGATGCGGGTTTGATCTGAAATTAAACACCAATTCAAAATTAATGTTTTCAAATATATTTTATAAAAAATTCGTTATTCAATTTGACAAAGTCATGAATCACTTATGGTAATTAGTTACTTATTTTCTATGAATCTGCATCCGTAGCATTATCAGTGTTTATCATAGTGACAATTTGCTTATGATACCTAAAATACGACACAAACGTTTGGGATTTAATATTTTCTAGATTCCTAGAGAATGCAGCATCAATTGTTGTACCCGACCTGGTAGTTAGAGTGTTTACATTATTGTTGATTGTTTGCATTAAATTAAATTCTTTAGTCAAAAAGTTAATGAGAGGTTGACTTTGAGGTTTGGAGAACTGGATATTGAAGTCACCGATCATTAGCATTGGTAGAGTCCCCCAGTCCTTTGTCAGTAACGCTGCACCACCTGGTGTATATGATAACACGTGATGAAGGAATTCGATAATATCATCAAGTTTCTTGTTAGGTCATATATACACAGTAACATTTAACACGAATTGTCCATTAGCAAGATGACATCTTGCAGCACAGATATCTCGAATGTCACATGTAATCATATTTATTGCATTCATTTGTCGAAGAGATATAGCTAAATGTGGAGTGAAAATGATTAAATGATCAGCTGTATTTTCGTAAATAGCTACACCAGCGACTCTCTCTCTCTCTCTCTCTTTTTGTCATTTAAATGTGACAACACAATCGAAATTCGGTATATCCACATTTTCACCTTGTTTCAACCAAGTTTCACTCAGCACCACTAACGTTGAATTCCTTGCAACTTCATCTTGTAAATCTGATGCGTGTAATTGTAAACTTTGACAATTGAGTGAAAATACCGAAATTCTTTTTTTGTTAGATATGATGTCAAGTACTTGTTGTCCCACTTTGTAATTTTTAGAAACTAAGTCTTCTGATTTCTGCCTGTGAATCTGCTGTCGATGTTGATGCACTTCTTCCATGATAAAAAATTGGATAATCTTGAGGTGTGACAATATACAGTCCCTCAATACTCATGACTCTCGATAGCGCCACGTATAACAACTGTTGTGAGTGAGATTTCTCATATTCATAGACAATTTCATCAAACGTCCCTCCTTGTGATTTGTGTATTGTGACGGCACAACATGAAATAATAGGAAGGTGACTTCTTTTAGCCGCAATCGTTTTATTATTGTTCATATAAACTGTCGTGGTTCGTCTGAGAATGGGCACTGCTGTTCGACTGATATTGTTTTCTTGTATATGAACACTCACTTTCTTTTTAAAATTTCCGCCGACTTTCGATGCATTCGGGAATTCCAGCCAGATACGTGTCACTTCTCCTTCTGCATCAGATTCAATGTGAACCAATACCTACATTTGTCCATTTGCCAATCCATCGGCAACATCTACGTTCGTTGTCACCATGTAAGATTTGTTCAGAACCAAAATAATTTCACAGGGGAGACCACCTGTGTCGATCACTGACATTTTATGTAATTTTGTCGGCAGCTCGCATCTTGTTCTGCATTTCTACAGCCAACAAAGATATCCTTAGCGGCAGAGGTAATTTTATTTTCAACCGAGTTAAGAGTGGATAAATTGTACTCATTCACTAAGTTCAGTACTCACTCACAAGAGTTCAGAGCTAATCATACTTATTTTATCAACAATGAGGACTTTGACTTACTTGAATAAAGCTCGAATTTGTTGTACAACTTTAATTGATAGTGGTAACAATTTTGAGTGATACTTTCAAAGCTGTGTGAACTGTGGTACCGTCGATGGCGACAGTAGCTTTTCCCATTGATGCGCATGTAATATACGCATTACATTAATTATCAGTACGTGAATATCCATTATAAATAGTAACTTAACCCAACCAGTTTCATTAGCACTCAATGTCAGAAACATGGTTGGCTTACCTTATTGCTTAATCATAGAGAATAAGTCCTTTTTTCTGTCAGCCCAGTAGTACGTTGAATTTGGTATACATTTCAAAAAAGCGAGATTGGTTTCTATTGACTGATTAATGTACTCCTCTGCCCCCCCCCCCCCCCCCCCCTTGCACGAACGTACATGACGGCATTATCTGCCGGCACGGAGTCTCATCAGCTTTGGCGGCATGCTTTTCTTATTGAGAATATGCCACTTTATTCTATTGAGTCACGTCAATATTGAATTGAAACGACAATAGAGATGTTGTGATGAGGGATATTCCGGAAATGAGAATAATAACAGCGACTGATAAACCCGCGTTATCAAAGAAGTTTTATCACCCCTTGCGATGTTCGTTAATGGGTTATCGATTAACCTTCGCTTCTCCGGACTGTACACATCGTTACACCCTTTGGCTTCTAGCAAGACCCATGCAGGCATTTCAAACCATTCTTTCGTGCAATTGCATAAAATTTTCATAGAAAAAATAAAATAAGCACATTACTTTCAACAGATCTTCGTGCACAATTTACTATCTTAAGAAAAATAATTGTTATTTAAAAAATAGAACTATTTCAATATATTTTGATCATATAAAATCAATTGAGATCTGACAACATTTATTTTCAAAAACAATTAAGTGTTTTCACACAACCAAGTTCATTATTTTCAATTAATCAATTTTCATAAGATGTCTATTAAACAAAAACAAAAAGTTAAGCTTTCCTAACGTTCAAAGGAATGTCTCTCTAAGTCAAATTCAGTGAAACAGTTCAATGCGAGTATTGGCAGAGAGCTAATGACGCTCGGAAGCTTTGACGGTGTATTTGAACTGGTTGTAGATGTATACGAAAACCCAATTCCAATAGTAGAGAAACTGACTGGTGGTAGAGGAGGAATACGATTGCTATCTACCCTCATGCAAGAACCTATATACACCGGCACACAGTATGTACGTGGTCGCCTGCGGTGAAGACACTATCTACTTGAGATGACGAGACGTCGAAGACCACTTCGTCTAGTCATTCGCTTCTCTCTAGCGCTTATTTCTGTTTGTCTTAGCTCCTTCCTCTAGATGCGAATAAAATTTCTCCCTGAAGTATCGTATCTTTACGTGCCGGTAAACGGCGGGACCATTTTCGGGAAAAACTGCGAATGTGTCAGGGGATGAAGGCTCAGGCTAATTTGAATCAACGAAGACTCTGCGTCGTCAACGTAAATGGCCTCGTTGATGCGAGAGAGAATGTTGATTTTACGGTAAATCCCTCGAAAGGAACTCGAAGCTCTACAAAAGTTTCACCACCGCGTCGAAATGCAAATATTTTTCTGTTTCAATAACGATAATATAATATTATTAATTAGATCGATAAAGTTATTTTTTAAACTCATGTGGCGATCGTTTTAAAACATTTCTTTTAAAATCCAGTTGCGATCGGTTTGATCTCGCACTTATACCTCGAAGAGCCCGAGGGTGGATCCGCGCTGTAACGATAAATTACTTTTACTTTGGTCGTGGGGGGTGCCGAAATCTCGAACAATAGTGTTATCACTCTCGATATACATCTACACGAATGTACAGATATATTTATCGAATACTAACAGACGTAGATGACCCTATTCGATGCTATCCAGCCGTCAGATTTATCGGTGATTATTTTTATTTCGGCAGGTTATTACTGCCGAGGGGTGTAGGCAGAGACCGTGCACTCTGGTACGGAGAAACGAGAGAACCAATCAGGCGGCCTACTCGGACAACCCCCGCAGAGACAAAAATCAACCCTAATGAGATATCGGACGTAACAAATATTGCTATAAAACGTGCGGTCGGCAGCGATAGGGTGGTTTTGCTCCGCAGCATCGGTGTGGTTACTATACCCTACAGTGATAGAAGCTGCAACAGCAAAAGCGGCACCTCAGAAAAGTAACCCAGGGAGCCGTGTGATCGATAAAGCGTAAAGACCTTTTTTTTTATACTGAATCAAGTCAATTAACACAAACGATGACGATACTTTCTCTACGTTAACTTCTGACAAAAGTCAAAATCAATGATGCTTAATCCTCACTCGAGTCGACGAGAATTAAACGAGTATCGATTGACGTGGGAAGAGTGGATATTTCTTCGTTTTTTTTTTTTTTTTTTTTTTATGAATCAACGGCTTTGCTCCACGTCGAGGATCGGAATTGAAGTATACTTGGATTAAATGAGACTACCGTGGATCTGTAACTTCTAACAATGATATAATATATTTTTGAAACATATTGTCAATGAGGGGATAGACATTATAACAGATAAACTATATTTCGAAATGTAAGATCGTGTGTTGTGTTTTGTGTGTCGAATATCATATATTCCTCCTCGTTATCATCGTACTTCGCGCAAGCTGGAGCACCGGCATTTCTATCTTATCTAATGGAGCGAGAACTTTCCGTCCTCGCTCTTTTCGCATATGCTCTCGCGGCCTTCGGAATACTTACAAAAGCTTACTGGAATAGAATAATAAGCTTCGAGTGTGTGTAGCAAGTTTATCAGACATTAAAAATTATTTACAGCTATGTAAACTCGTATTTCTCGAGCACGGAATGAGCCTGAAAAACAAACAAAAGGAAGTGTACTGGTAGGTAGTATAAGTAGTAGTTACTATATCGAGTATTGCACGTCCGCGGGAGAATTGACGACAACGTTGCGAAGACTTTTTTTTTCTGAGAGTACGTTGTAAGAGTTTTGAAAATGAATATTCCCACAGCTACACAGGTGCTAAAATTGTGTCTAGAAATAACTTTTGTATTATGAATGGAAAGCCTCAAAAGTCCTGAAATGTATTTCTGATAAGATTTAACTTGTTTCTTTAATTTTTTTTCGATTCATATTATAAAAAATTATGGCTCCGTTGGATGAATTCAATGACGATCTATACAAGTGTGAGTTAAACCGTTATTCGACTCTCGAAACTTACTCCCACAAAAAATTCGAATAAAATATTTATACACCCACGTAGATATGTACCTCTCTCCCTATAATAAGGATTATTTGCCTTTTCTTTAGTCATTTACGAGACAAGCAATTTCTTCTTCTTTATTCTCGAATCATTAATTGAACTGTAGTTACCATTTCAATTATTTTTCTCAGCTTCATTCCGTTTCTCATTTGACTAATCTATCTATACAATATAATTGTGCAGTCCTTGATTGCGACCCGCTGTCAATAAGATTAGAAGTACAACTCGTAAGTATGGAGTGGCCGTGTTTTATTTGTTTTACGACATTGCCACGATCGTAGCTCACAATTTACTCTGATTGAAAGGAGTCGCATGTGTCACTAATTAATCTTCTATTGCGCCAGCACTCGATAATCCAAGCACACGTAGTCATTTTCTCTTGCTTACAATGTAATATATGTATACCTATACCTAGATACTCTAGACGAAGCCCCTTCGAAGGCTCAACGTTCCGTAATTGGGAAAAACTAACCGATCTCACGGGAATAATTGAACGTGACGTTATGAGTCGATGGAGACGGTATTATAATGGTGCATCACGAAACGATGAGCTCACGACACGCGAAGCTACGACGACAAACTCTTGTTCGAATTCTCGGACCATGGTAACACCCTAGATTGATCAGAGGGTAGATAAATGCAATGTCTATCGAAAAATAATAATCTAAGAGCGTCAATGAATAATCGTAACTAAAAAAATAACGTTCGACCGTGTACAACGAGGTATAGGCACTTTCTACGTGTAATTAAAAACTCAATCGATCGACAAATCGAACAATCTACGCGAGAATGCGGTAACGGCACGTATACCCTATCGTTAATACGAATTCTATAATTCGAGAAAGGCCGCTATTTCAAGAATTCTATTATAACGCGTACGTTCGAACGCGAACTTAGATATCAACTCGGATTATTTTTATTCCGTTTACTTTTTTCTCGGGTCAACCTGGAATGTTTTGCTCTACTTACGTACTTCCATTCACCTCGTTATTTATACCGAATTCACATACCAAATTCTCAATCTTACGCGAAGAAGAAAATATATATACAATCGAAGACATTCAATCGAATTAAATTTAAAAAAAAAATAGAAACCTACAAACTCGAGTAAATTGATCGTAAACCGATGCAACAACTGACACAAAAATATATTACTGTCTGCTTGAAAAATTGGTAACAAAATATTCGAAAGGCCGTCATGCTGTTGAGAAGTAGAAGGAAAACAAGTAGCGCGGTCTGTTTTTCCATTCATACAGGTGGCCACCATGGTCGTCTACCGAAAATTTATTAGTTTTCTTTCCTCTCATTACTATCAGACTATAGCTGTGATGTCATTTATCTTATTGAAAGATTAATACTGGCTTTAACTTATTTCGTAGCTGAGTTGTACCGAACGATTAAACGAGTTAGAGAGCTTTCGACGAATAGCGTGCATGATATATTTTTTTGTCTGTGGCTTGTTTTGCTTAACTTTGTCATGAAACTATAAATGCGAAAAGACGAGTCTTGTGTCGAGAGTTCGGCAACTTTGTCGCTCACCACCCTCGACGTTGATTGCCGAAGCTTTGAATACATATAAACGCGATATAAAAATCAGAGATAAAGAAAATTTGCCTCGCTCGTAAGAGTTCGCGCTTTGTGCAACAGATTTTTTGCGCTCACTGTATCATTTTTCGCAAAAACAATTAACAATTTCACGCTTGTTATAATTTACATCAAGCGAAACTTATGCAAACCATCATGGAATATGCATTTTCGCTACGTAAAAGCCACCGAGTATGCGTTTTGTTACTTTTGTCATGTTGTTCTCGTTTTTTTTGTTTTTTGGAATTAGTGACTAGTACTTGACACGGTTCTCTCGCCAATTGACTTTACACGGTTTGCCCACCAGCAGCATCTCGTATTTTTTTTCCCGTCCTCACGCTAATTTCACTAATACGAATAGGAAAAAATAATGACTTTCCTCATTAGACCTTCGTGACTCTACTTCTAGCGTCTCTGACGTGAGGAGAGAGCGTGCGTGCGGCACTTAGGGGGTCGTCGACGTTAAAAACGTTGGATCGACCGCGGCCACCTTCGCAGTGAGAAAAGCGTGCATGCAGAACAACAAATTCTGCAACTGGGAGCACTCCAATTCCTTCGTCTCAATGGCTATACTGTCGAGTTCTTGAAAATGCAATTTCAATCTGCTCTTTCCGTCATCGCTCGAGCCTCTCAATTGCGAGAACTTGTAACGCCACACAACTTCGCTCATGTTCTCGAATGACAGAGAGAATCCTTGAGTCCATTCGAGAGTGAGACCAGCGCTTCTGCCGTTAAATGTAACAAAAAAAGTTTTGCTCTTAAGATGTGTTACCGCGGAACAAACAGCTGTGTGCCACGCGGCCTCGACTCTCAGAAGTTCCTGTCTCGTCTCGACGCTTAAATACCGCGGTGGTTTTCCGGGACTCTGAGCCAAGAAACAGTGTTGCCTCTCGTCGACATTCTCCGATTCTCTCATCACTCGGAACATCGTCTGATAGACTTTGAAGGTGAGCGCGCATCGGGACCAATCGCCGATGTTACAGGGCGGTGTCTCGAATAACAACAAATCCGGCCCCTTGAGAGCGAGAAATCGTGGTCTGTAACTCTGCCATGGTTGATTGCTATTGCTTACAGCCTCGTTCACCCAACCCATATACTCTATTCTCTCGCCTACACCGAAATTTCGATTGTACAATTTCATCTGTAAATGCGTCAAACCGGTTATATTGTCGGTGATGTATTTGAGCCACTGACTTAGTATTGCACTGTCATCGCAATGAATCACTCCAGTACGCGCACCGTTCAAGCCTCGCACCTCGAAAGCGTTACGCCTTAGTTTGTCCGTGCCAAAGATGTATCTCGTAACATACGCCATCATAAGTGGTACTGAAAAGATATTTCAAATGTCTTTAAACATTTGTTTAATCCATTAATTAAGGGATTACTGTACTTTAGAACTTGCAAAACATCTAATTTTTGAGATTCTTGTTTTTAATAACCTGTTAGATATTCAGATTTTTTTTTCTTTTTATTTAGCGACTCTTGTGGTAGAAAAACATAATATCATTATTGTTGTTCTAGAAAAAACAGCTTCGAAGTTTAAAATGGAACGGGTAAAAAAAAATAATAACACGATCGGTTCTAAAATATCAACAGAATATTCTATACACAAAGTGCAATCGTTGGTACCTCAATTGAATTTTTTACTTTTCCCAGGTACCGACGACAGTTACACTCGTACTGTTTAAGAATATTTTGGGTTTCTTTGTTTCAGATTAATCTACGAGGTGTAACCATCCGTGGCACACAGGTGTAATTCCATGGAGACTACAACTTCGAGGCCATCTTCCCCGTAATAATAATTATCATTCTATTTATATTGTGCTAATAAAGTGGCTAAATAAAAACAAAAAGAATATTCTCATTATCTCTTATATTTTCCTTTTTTAAAACATCCCAAAAATTGAGTATTTTTCCAGTTCTTAACGTAAAATGGGCTTTTAATAAATATAACGGGAACTGAAATAATATTAATACATTAAAAAAGTGTAAATCTCGCCAATATTTAGATAAGCACAAGAGTAAATCGATAGTCAAGCTGAACTGACCTGTAATAATGTCAACCCATTTTTTCAAATTTGCTGAAGAGGATGACGTATTGGAGCCATGCCTGCTGTGACCGGATTTGGGGCTTCCACCGGAACGTCTGTTCTGCGAGGCCCATTCCTCCTCCGCCTCTCCGTTCGCGCAGTTGTCCAACTTTTCCTCTTTCTCTGTTTCAAAACGAGCCGAACGTGATTCGTTATTTGAGTAATCGTACAGATGTGAGATTGCGAGAGGCGATGATGATAGCACGTTAAAATAATTACCATTTTTTTGTAGAAACGGTTTAGCCGCGCGGTAATGCTTTACTGTCAGCACCACGATATCCCCAGCGTTTCGTAAGATGTTAACAGCATCGTCGTGATTACACGCCGTTATATATTCCCCGTTAACTGAATAAGATTGAAAGAAAACGTGCCATCAGTTTTTATTAACCAACTTGATACAACTAAAGTGTGATAAAAAAATTAATGGGCGCCACTATACTGTTCGCGGCCCGTATTCAATCAACCGGGACTAAGCAAACTCATTGTCAGGTGGACAATGGATAGTATCACCCGTAAAAGTATTGAAAAACTGTCACAGCTTCCATAAGCTCCGATTCAATGCTCCTGGATCAATGTTGTAGTATTTGGGTGGAGTAAAATATTCAATAATAGAAATGATGCTACGAATAGTATCATTTTTAATAACGATACAATATATAGTATCATTTTCATCATATTTATTTTAGCAATATTTTAAGAATAAACAATTCCAAAACATACCCTTGATTATCGCGTCTCCCACAAAAAGCTGTCCGCATTGATCGGCAGCTTGTCCCTTGTAAATTCTTGATATGAGAACGGGAAGTTTATGCTCGGCGCCTCCTTTGATGCTCAGTCCGAGTCCTCCGACCTTTTGCCTCGTTATCTGAACCATTCGTTCCTTGGCGTCCAACGGTGGTTTGTTATGATTGGCAGCCTGCTAGAGAACATGTCAGTGTACTAATGGAATTCGACGGTGCGACTGTATTTTAAACGAAAGGAAGACGATTACTCTACCTCCAAATCTTCTCTTTGAAGTTTAAGCACTTCCATGGAAAGATTTAATCGCATAGGTACAGGTTTGCTCTTGCCATCGCTGACAGTCACCATACCTGTCCTCACCTAAGAAAAAATGTAGAAATAAATAAAAAATACAATCGGTCGATGGTATCTCATCACAGATCTAGTGAAAAATATGCTACTTAGTTATACGTATACCAAGCGCAAGAGTCTACAAATGATTTGTAGTCGAAGCGAATGAAACAAACTATTTAATAAATCAAGTGACATTTACTCTTCCTACCTCAGGGAGTAAAAAACCTTGAAGAATCTCGACTTATTGATTTCGATAATTGTGAAATAAAAGATGTGTGCCATGAAGGCGACGAAACACACAGAGAGAGAGAGAGAGAGAGAAAGAGAGAGTGTGTGAGTGAGTGATTCGTGACAACAGTAATAATTACCGATACCTTCAGCTTCTGATCAATCTTCTCCTCGATCGGAGTGCTCATCTTGGTCGCGTTGATTCTCATTATTCGTTTTATTCAGCGTCCTCGAGACCGCATGCAATATTCGGCCAAAAATAGCTCGTCGCTCTAGCGACTACGACGACGAGATGAGGCTCTAGTAAAATCGCGGATGTATCTCGGATCGTTGCAAACAGCATATTCGTGGTAGCTGATCTTTCGGATCCTAACGCGTTTATTACTACTCGTTTACACTGCTTACCACTATTCAATGCCCGCGTTTATATAGAGTCTCTCTCTTTCTTCCTCCTCCTTCTTCTTCTTCTCTGCTGCAGCTCTCATTCGGAGCGATTTTCACACCGCTTACGAACTTCTCTATTGCCGCTGCTGCTCAACGCTGTCAAAGCGACATTTCCGTACTCGCCGACGTATTCCCCCCAAACCCCGTGCCGATGCACAACCGTCGCTACTCATATTCACGAGCCCTATTCTCCTTCGCTTCTCTACACCGTTAACCGGAGAAGGACGGACGGAGGACCCTAGCCACCATCAACGCAGCATCGTTTCACGCAGGGCCCCGCGCGCGCAGCTTCATCGCATAGATCCCACCTACGACCGACTCTCCCTTTCCCTTTTTCTGTGCATTATGTGTGGGTGGACGTATCCTCCCAATCGTTGCTATCGTCCAATATAAAACAGCAACTGTAACCGTTAATTTGATTGTAAACCGCTTATAGAGATATCCCAGTGCATGCTAATTCATTTTTTTTTAGGTGGATGAGACACACCGCAAATTATTCGTGGGCGCAACTACCAATGAACGTAATAATAAATGCTCCCATTTGGTGCCTATAAAGAAAATATAGGATTGTGCAAACGTAACTAGCAATTAGCAATCAATTAATTATAGTTAATCAACTCAAACCATATACGTATTATTCACTTTAATTACATTACAATTTATTCGTGTATATATTACATACGTTATTATGTACATTTAGGCGACGTTTATCGAACGACCTGATTGAAACAACCTATTCTTTACAAAAATATAATTAAAAAAAAAAATATTTAACCTGCATAATTTTTCATACTAAAGA
Organism: Cylloceria caligata; assembly: GCA_963942595.1. Lineage (NCBI taxonomy): Eukaryota > Metazoa > Arthropoda > Insecta > Hymenoptera > Ichneumonidae > Cylloceria > Cylloceria caligata. Next base: position 7,676,134 of record OZ012706.1, on the reverse strand, counting down.
TAACTATTATATATACATAAAATAAATTCGAAACGCATATACAGAACGATCATAATTGCAATGCGTTTTTTGTTGTCTTTGGTGAACATTGTTGCGACCGATCAATCGAAATTCTATACGATAACGTCGATGTATTACAGATATCATCGCTGTACAATAATAAGTATCGTTGATATAATGGATAATGAAGTATATGTCTCTACTCTTAAATAAAATGACAACGAATGTTATTGGTTAAAAAACGATGTCCTTGAGAAAATCATAAGCCGCGTTAATGACACCCCAACTGATGAACGATCGCATATAATTCAAATGCACGCCTTTGTAAAAACTCTTTATACTTCGATTTCTTGCTACCCAAATCTCTTGTAGAGCTACACTTAAATTTTGGAAATCACCGCCTATTTTTGACTGCATGTGAATTTTTATTACGTTCATGGGATAAAAAACGGTGCTCGTGAAACCACCTATAAGAGCGCCGCTCACAAAATTAGCTAACAACGAATCCTGCTCGCCCATCAAAGTTTTCGAGTAATCTCTTAGCGTGAAAAACGTGAGATTCGATAAGCCATTTCTGTATATTATAGGCACGAGACCGCGATAACATTCTGAGATTCCGTAATTGCTCAATAAATATCGAAAAGCGTGGGTTGTGTTTCTGAATTTATTATGATAACGCCAATCCTGCAAAATCGTTTGCACTCTCTCCAGTGGCATCAGTATTGCTTCTGTTGTGCCAGCAACATTCGCAGCTAAGATTTTCGATAAAACAGTCCTTTCGGTCAATTGGGAAAGTCGCGTTCGGCAACCTTCGTAAACGCTGAACATAATGCTCAATGAAAGAGTTTTTTGGCAGAGAGGAGGCAGGATACCGCGGTAGAGAAGTTTTACTCCTTCTCTTGACAATTGCCTCACAGCCTTGTCTGCTGGTACACCTTCTAAAATCTGTAATAAGAAGATAAATTGAAGAATTAAACAAGAAAATAAGAACAAAGACAAAAACATCTTGCCACTTATAAATAGACCTTCCTTATGTCCTAAATTATAAAATTTAATTGATATTCATTATTTTATGTAAGGTATCAATGGCCTCTTTAACTGCACGAGTCATCTTTTTATTTATCAGATTTGTTATTTACTTATGTACTCTATCTACATAAATGCACAATTTGTTATTAAGATATAATTTAAAAATCATTCATAGATTAAATAATCAAGGAAATGTTTAAATGAAAATTTAATGCACTTTGATTAAAAAAGTTAAATGTAGAAATGTTTTGAAATCAATAAAAATACGTGCCTATTGCTATTTTTAGATAGGCCAACCTTATGTTTTAAATCACACAATTAAAACGATATTAATTCTTTTCTAAAAGCCACTGATGGTCTCTTTAACTGCACGTGTTAACTTTTTATTAAGTAGCTTTCATATTTACAGCTGGGTTTCATTTAAAAATCATTCATAAATTGTATAATATAACAAATGTTTGATTGAAAATCAAACGCATTTATTTAATAAATTATATTTATTTTTATTATATTTTTTAAAATGTGTAGAAACTTTTTTAAAACTATTAAGATGAACGCCGCTTGCTATTTGTAAACAGATAGATTTAATTTCGTAAATGATGCTACGTGTCTGTTAATTTTTATTCATTAGCTTTATTATTTACAAAATAGATTTCATTTTTTTAATATTGATGGATCAATTAACATAACGAGTGCTTCAATGAAAATTTAACACGTGATGTTTTGAAAAAATGGTATAAACATTTATATTATTGAGATGAGCACCTCTTACTACTTGTAAATAGGCTTTCTCCATTTCTCAAATCGCACAATTTATCTGATATTAATTATTTAATAAAAGCTACCAATGTCATCTTTAAAACTGCATGTGCTATCTCACAGGGTAGATTTCATTTAAAAATAAATGGAAATTTAACACATGTAAATTTAAAGAAAACTGTAGAAACTTTTCTTAATCAATTGAGATTACATAAATTGTGGTATGTACAAACCAAAAATGCCTATTTTGATATAGAGAAAGTTGCCCATCTTCTTTGGTTGAATTAGTGGGAAGCATAATAGATCTCCCACCTGTCTAAATATGATTTTATTTAGCGGATAAGTGACTGTGACATTTATAACTGCCGAACCCCATCCACAGATGAATTCTCTGGTATCGTCAGACGTGAGTGCCATGAGGGATATAATTGAAACTTTGTTCGCAGGATTCTCGACATCGTGAGGTTCTCCGCAAGCACCAACGATGGGAAATACACTTTCTTCGCTCCTCTTCCAATCCATAATTCCCAAATATATCCCACTGTACCCTGAATCATAGATAACGTCATAAGTGTAATGCAACTGATATCGGATTTTAATCAGAAATAATTCCAAATCAGGCGTAACATATTGAATCCGCTGTATAGCAGCAGCATCAATCAATTATTTGACATTAAGACGTTAAAAATTAAGGTTACATAACTCGAAGCTACTAAAAAATCGTAGACTCACGTGTAATTAGCGCGTAGAAGGAAAAATAAACACCTTTGGTAGATCGTAATCAGCCGATTCGTTCGAGTGAATATTTAACTCTCAACATCTTACGTTGCTGACGATACATCGAGGTTCAATGACAGCAGACGAACTTGCCCGACGACGGCACGAGAGGAAGACAGAATGCACTTGATTACGGAGATATTGTACGTCCGAGTACATCAGTCCATAGATACAATTTGTCATATCTCAGACTTATCTCAGGTAGAATTTCTCGACGAACAACGACCAGATTCTAGTCCGAATTTTTTTCGTAGCTTGCGCATTACAGCGATCGCAACCTTCTCCTTGCAACAACGCTCAGGTTATGTTGTGACAGATCGCACTACGTCGATGCTCCCATGTGATCGTTCGATGCTGTAATCTACGACTACTTCGTTCCGCTAACGTACCAGCTACATGCATATATCTCTACAATCTCATATAAATCATAATGAAAGACGTCAATTTTAGCGCATTCACTTGCCAGTGAGCATCGTCATTCGACAAGAGGTAGCAGGGTTAAAGAAAGAGTGAAAAACGAAAGTTGGATTGGCTGGCTGGCGTTAACATTATAAAATATCATTCGATCGATTCGTGTACGCACTTCTTATCTGCGATTTGAAGCATTATATCCGTAACTTTTTGAGTCTTTCTAGAACAGTCGTACGACTTGTCTCGGTCGACGAGGGTCCCAACGTTTCGTACGCGGTGATACGCACAATTTTTATTATTACACACCACGACAATGATTTCGAGCTTTTACGAGAAGATCGTGGGAGGTTCACCACCTACGGGTATCAACGAACCGAAAATTCTATGCGTTGGACTCATGTGCTTTGATATCGTGCATGTCTGCAAACACTTTCCCATTGAAGATACCGACGAGCGGTATTGACTACATTTTTTCAATACTTAATTAGTGCAAACAGAGATTAATTGATTTTTTATTATGTTTGTGGTTTTACAGATGCGTAGAATACAGGTGGCAGAGGGGAGGCAACGCCAGCAACAATTGCACAGTTCTATCGAAGCTTGGAACGCCGACAGAATTTTTAGGAACTCTAGGCAGCGCGCATCACAACTGGGGCTTTCTTAAAGATGACATGCGAAAGCACAAAATTGATTATTCCCACTGTCCGACTCTCGACTCTGTGGAATGTCCACTGTCGACAGTGATCCTTAGTCTCAACAGTACATCAAGAACAATTTTACATTATAATGCAAATTTGCCAGAATTGAAATTGGAAGATATCAAAAAACTTGTTCTCGAGACTTACAGCTGGATACACTTTGAAGTAAGGTATTAATTAATTTATTATAGCTGTTACTGTAACAATATATTATTGCATGCGATTGACCATTTGTAAAAGTGCTCTGATTGTATAAATCAATTCCCAGATCCAAATATAACAAATTGTAGGAGCCGCGCTATTTCTTCAATGATATTTTCTAATCAAAAAAGGAACGGAATTTCTCCTATAATATTTTATATTTGAATAAAAAAATGAATATATTCGAGTAAATCAAATGCCCAGATTTAAATATAACAAATTGTAGTAATGTTCTTTCAATGATATTTTGTAATAAAAAAAACAGGGAATTTCTCCTATAATATTTCATATTTGAATCTTGGGATTTTTTTGACATAATTACGAGGCTGATACGAACAATTAATAATATAGGATTTTTTATACAATTCTTTTTTCCTGGTAAAAAAAATGTAAAACTTTTTTTTAATTAATCCGATGGATCCCCTTTGAAATGATCACCGTAATAGTATGTTACGGTAACTTATAACCCTGCAGAAAGCTTCGAACTGTTGATTCTTTTTTCAGGGCAGAAACATTCCTCTCGTGCTAACCATGATGCAGTACATAGAGAGCTATAATAATGGTACAAGGGATGGCGATGAAAAGGAAAGTGCGAATCCATCGAGGCTTCCGAATTTGCCGATTACTATGAGCGTTGAGTTGGAAAAGAATAAACCCGAGCTGTTAGATCTATTGCCGTACGCGGACGTTGCATTTATTTCTAAGGATTTCGCGAAGAGCCGGGGCTACGGTAACATGAGCGAAACTTTGAGGAACATTGGACGAGACGTAAAATCCGGGTAAAAATGTTTTCAGAATTTACTCACGTTCGCACAATGTATAAAGAAATAGGTAATTTGTTTATTTATATATTTTTTTTCTTTTTTACAAAAGAGCCGTGATAATTTGCGCCTGGGGCGATCGAGGAGCGATGGCAAGAACTCCAGACGGCACGATAGTACAGTCACCAGCATTTTCACCGCCGGAAGTCGTCGATACTCTCGGAGCCGGCGATACCTTCACCGCTGCGATTCTTCACTATTTGAATATGGTTAAACTATCGAGGAGAGAGATTAATCGGGCGAAAACCGAAGGATCTTCGATAATGGAAGAGGCACAAACCGATGCCGGATGTTCGCTCGAGTCGTCGGAAGAAAAAGTCGTAATTACGCAGAACCCAAACATCGAAAGCTTGGAATGCAGTCAGACGGAATTTATTGACAGACGCGTGCTTCAAGGGGCCGTGACATTCGCCTGTCGCGTAGCTGGTGCAAAGGTCGGATCACGGGGTTACGAGGGTATCGAACGTGCGCCCGAGGATCTCTTGAGCAGCAGTCTGCCACGCATTCACAACGCGTGACGAGATATCGATAAAGAAATACGATAAAATTAGAAGAGGGAACCGTCAATGAAAATCTGTACATCTAGAGATACTATAATATATATTTTTTACAGTACATATTGACTAATGTCTATCTTCTTATCGAATAGTTCAACACTCGTCCTTCGTCATTTACAATCACATTAAACCGCGTTACTTATCGATTATTATTATTATTATTATTATTATAAGACCCCTTTCTCTTGTTTGCGGGTTAGTCATGGAAAAATTTTAGTTTTACTTCAACGCGTCGAACGCGCTCCCGTCACTTATTTTTTTTTTTTTCTTACTGTTACAGCTCTCGTTAAAAGAACAGCTCTCGTCTTAAAACATTCGTCGTGCACATTTCTCAATATGCACAGTCAGACTCGTACGATAAAAAAAGGCGACGCGGCAATGTCGTACGATTCCGAATTCGCCACGATAACGAAAAAGAAGCGCAGCCCGATCCGCGTTGCCTCAGCTCTTTTTCTTTTTTTTTTTTTTTAATACTTGTTTGCTCTACAAGTCCGACTCAACGCCACTATTCAAGAAGTCTTTGAACTGGAACCCCACTTTCTCGGGGAAGGTCCTAAAACCATAAAAATTTTAAGTTCTCCGTTGAATAATCGTTTATGACTAATCATCTGGTTGTTAACTCACCTGAGTATAGCGTTTGCGTTGAGCCAATAACTCGGGATCGTCGATTCGGTGCAATTCCGCCTTTGCGCCGATACTATGTGTGCTGCTGCCTCCTTAGGAGTCATCATTGCCATTAAACTGGGAAATCTAGATCCGATAAAAATTTTATTAGCTTTTACAGTAAATTTACAGACGAATCTACAAACTTTGACAAACCTGATTCTTGTATTTTTGCAAAGCCCCGTATCCACCATGTAGGGGTATATCGTCGTGAATTTAATATTGTTCATTTTTCCATGATGCAATTCTCGGAGTTCTTCGTGCATAGCTTCCATAAGACCTGCAGCGTAACGATAAAATTAAGTTAACCATTTTATTATTAGCTCGTAATGAGATCAGTTGGGGAACGTGTACTCGCCTTTCACTGCAAACTTCGAGGAACAGTAAGGCACGAGATTGGTTAGTCCAATAAGCCCGGCTATCGATGATAGTGCTACAATATGACCATGATTTTTTGCAATCATGTTGGGTAGAAAAGCTTGCAGGAGCTGTTAAAAAAATTAAGAAATAAATTATTTTTTTTTCGTTTTCGAATATTATTTATAAAAGTTTCAAACGATTATTCACTAACCCAAAAATGTGCGAGTACGTTGATATCGAAAATTCGTCTTATCTCTTCCGCGGTGGTATCAATAAACGAGTGACAAGGCATAATTCCAGCATTGTTTACTAATATTGTCACATTTCCAACTTCTTCTTTGATTCTTCGAGCGGTCTCAAATACTTGCTCGCGATTCGATACGTCACATCTGCGTTAAGAATATGAAGAAAAAAAGCACGAATAGTGTTATTTCTATAATTAGATCAGTTGCAATTTAAAATGTCATTGAATCAAATTAAATGGAATTAAAAAATATTTCTGTCAACATACTGATATGCGTGAGTCGATGTTGCACCGAGTTTTTTAATTTCATTTACAGTCTCTTGATTGCCTTGAGAATTAAGATCTAAGCAGATGACCGTGGCCCCGCAGCTTGCGTATTTCAGTGCTAGCTCACGGCCAATCCCATGGCCAGCTCCCGTAATCTGTATACACGTGAAAAAGAACGCGATGTTTATGGTGTATAATTAAGGGAATAATAAAAAAACTTCTGAAAGCTAATACGATGCTCTTTCGTATTTGAAAATTTCGAGGAAAAATAATGATTCTTTTAAAAATGATAAGTTGTGTAATAATATTAAGTACTGCCTCAACTTTTTTTTAAATTTCGCTAATGATCGGTGTTCACATATTTTCGTTTTTCAATATTTAAGTACTTTGGGAATTATTTGTACTTTAACACGAATGAATGAGTTTTGCAAAATCTGAGACATGCAAAATGGTATTCAGTATGACCTCATTGATCTTAAAATATTATAAACCGCAATATTCATAATTCTTTAAATGTATATTGTATGTAACTGCTTATCAGTCATCTTTCACCTTTTCACATACAAAAATGTACTGCAAAGCCCATAAAAATAAAAATTACTTCTGGTTTATTAATAAAAATTGTCTTTAATTATCAAAAGTTTGAAATATAGTGAAATTTTACTAAATATTTTGCATTGCTCATTGATTTTGATTTGATTGAATGATTGAAACCTTGTCGTTTTAGTATTTCAAACGCTGAATTAGTCAAAAACTATTTATAAAAATCAAACATCAATGAAATATCTCAATAATGTCAACAACTTTTCGTTATTCAAAACAGCTTTTAGGAATTACAAAAATTAAATACTTGAAAACAGTTCTTTATCGTATCTTTTATAATCTCTGAGGCGGCAATATAATAAAATCTATCGCACGATCTACGGTCTCTAAATTTTGAAATATCTAATTAATTAGCTTGAAAACGTGTTTTTTAAACCGCCCGATATGGATGTACCAATAGTATAAAGCAGGGGTCACCAAACTACGGCCCGAGGGCCACATTCGGCCCGCGGACAGATTTTGGACTATTTCACTTTTTACCACCGGCAACAATGATAATATGGTTTTGGCCCTCGGAACTTACTGGAGTAATCAGTATGGCCCTAAGGCTGGAAAGTTTGGAGACCCCTGGTATAAAGGAATTTGCCAATAGAATAAATTTAGTAAATTGACTGATCGCGGACCTTGGATCTATCAAGGTAAAATAAAAATGAAGCATCATTCTTTATCAAGGCTGCCAATACCGGTAAAAGAGAATGCATTTGACAGGTTCTTCACATCAACGGTCCAACTCCAGAAAAGCGTATACGCTTATACACACACAATACGCCCTTTTAACTTTAGATTATTCTAGGAGTATTCTAGAAGTCAAGTAGTAAGAATCTACTCGATTGCTCTATGAAGGTTCGAACCCGATATTTCAATCTACGTACCCGATGTATCGCATTTATCCTGAAGAAAAAAACACGAAGTCACGGATACGTGCCTTTGTAGATTTTTAATCCATAGTTTCGATTTCTACGCGGTAAATCGATATCACTATATGTATTATATTAAGAAGACCGCTAATTGTTGCCTCATTGCATTAACGTCGTTCAGAGCGGCATGTAATTACACCAATGTTCTGTTATCATTTGTCGCTTCTTGCATGACTCAACATTTTTTTTACGCAATTTTAAATACATAGATGAAAAGTTTTTCTTACCAGTACTATCTCGCCAGTCACGCTCTTCTCTTCGTGCGGCACAATTGCTCGATAAATTCCCTCGAGTGTGAAGAAGAGCATTTTTAAGATTAGCAGACAAACGTCCGCCAGGATTAACAAACCCTCGTATGCCTTGACCATGATTCTGCTGACGCCGTTCTACAAACGAATAATAATTTAATACTGGAACACGAGACTCAACGAATAGGTAGATGATGCAAACTCGTCTCGCGCAGCTAACTGAAAATTACACGTGGTAGTAAACATGCAATTTGTGGAATAGTCACGAATGGTAAAATTATGACGTAATAAAATTTCAGATATGCATTTGTAAGTGTATACACGATAAACCGCAGCCTCTTTTTAATTATTTTGATTTCCTGTAGAGGAAGCTTTGTTTTTTTTTTATAAACGTCAAGGTGCTCGATTTGAATGTCAAGGTGCTCGAAATATTCTAAAACGTCCAGAGATAATTTTTACAAAAAAAAAAACGTCTTGATGCGCGCACGCGTGTTTATCATGAAATATTTTTATCAAGCGAGATAAAATTTGACATCCGAGTAGAGCAGATACGCTCCAATGTTTGTTATGATGTATGCAATAATTAAAACATCTGTTTAGATTTTATTTGATTATGAATTTTTCAAAAACTATGTCGACTCGCGTCGTAGCACGTTTAAATCTCAACTATTGGACTAAAAGTTGGAATAAAATTTGGTGAGATTCGATCGAGAGCCGATTGATTTTTTATTCAGTTTTTTTTTGGAAATTGAGTAACGTACTTTTTATTTTTATAGATTTTACTTTGTTTCATTTTATATCTTTAATTTTAACGGAATTTCAACACTACAGATGCACGTCACTATCGGATTTTCAACCAAGTTGCAAGTTTAACGCGACGATAATGTTCCCAGAGCAGCAAAGACCGCGTTTATCTTGCGCAACTATCACGTGTGCAATGAATTCCTCACAACTCGCGATAGTACAGACTAGTAGTGGCAACACCTTGTGAAATCAATCCACTACACCGGCAGTTATACACTTTAATGTTATCATTTGAACTCAGAGACACGCTCGATTAGTTTAATGAAAACCTGCTGATATATCTCGTGACATATTCATTTAATAAATAATATTTATTTTTACAAGAGAAAAGGACAAGTTTTACGTATAACTTCGATAAAAATAACGCGTTGCTAAGTTGTGCTCTTACGTTAACAATATGATCTTACTATTTCGAGCTTAATGCAATCGTTTATCTTGTCTAATAAATGACTAAATGTTCGATTTATAAGAAACTCTAGAGATACGCGTCATTCTCCACAAATAAACGATTTTTTAAATATAATTTACATCAAATAAGTGTTGTATTTCGTTATATAGAGAAGAAGTAAGATTGATGGTTCTTGCGTTAGATAGTAAGCTGTAGAATTAGGTTGTAGGTTTATTCACGGTGAACTGTCCTTGAAATTAAATAATGCCCGATATTCTCTTGATTTTCGAGACAACTTACCGAGAGTTCACTTACAGTAGGAAATATCGTGAAAATAAAACTTGTCGTGGGGTCAATGTTTGAGCGTCTGTCGATGACCGATTTCTTAACAAGCGACTGATCAGCAAATGGACCTCGCGAGTCGTTCGCACTAACAATACTGTAGCATCGCTTGTAACAGAGTTCGCAGCCTTCGGTAGACCCGTGTCAGTATGTGCCACTGCACATACAACATGTATATATAAATAATATTGCTCGAGTGCGTGTTTCTCGATAGAGTGGGCGCTAACGCCCGCAAAGCAATGCCGGTGTTGCTATAAACGTTTACACGCGTTCCCCACGAAAGCGAAAGGATCTTCGTTGAGCGCTATTCGGTCAGATGATAATATATCATGTGCTATTGATATCGTTGGCGCGTATATTTTATTTATTTATTTATTTATTTTTTTTTCAGTATTAAAAGTATAACGAGGAATAACGATTAAAATGAAATTAATGATTCGCGATAACGACTACGCGGCGCTACACGATAAAAATATACGCGCTTTTTATTTTATAGTAAATTGTATACGATGTGCTGGGAAATTTTTCTTACCCGTCTGTTCTCCAGCAACGACTAAACTCAACTATCCACTGACTGTTGACTCTCAGCCCTCGCGTGCTTCCCGAAGCCCTCGCTGCGACTTACTGCTACCAATCACCGGGTCACCGTACCACTACCACTACCACCGACACTGGGGCTACTACCCATCATCAGTGGCAGCAGAAGTTGGATTAGTAGCAAAAGTAAGTAAAAGTGACAAGAGGCGTAGAAACAGAAAGAGAACGTGGAATATAACGTTTGCATGATATTCCTCGCTGAACGAGGAACTTGCACTGTGTCTTCGTTTGCCACGACGATGAACGAACCTGCGAAGCGTCGTTCGGATTTATATCCACAAGCTCGAATCGTTTTACCCATGCAGTACGTATATATAGCCTCTTTTACGTAAGTAAAGTTATCGTTTTATCGTAACTTATGCATCACCAGTTAACAGGGAAAAACTCGTGGCTTATATTCTGCGTTACGTACTGCGCAAATCGTGCTTTAACCGATTCTACAGTCGATGAAATATCTTAAAATAGTTGCTTGATCTATCAATAGAAAAAAATATCGTAAAGATTTTGTATTCAGTCAACACGATATGAGAGAGATAATCAGACGAGAAAAATAGATAATGCGCTCGACGACGTACATGTATAGCTCTCGGCTTCCATCGAACGTGTCTTTTATCATCTCAAACTTTTGTAATTGCACACGTTTTATTATACTGTAAGATAGGAATTATAACGACGTATCTGCGATAACATTCGAAGTTTCAAATTACCGTCCATTTGAGCCCTATCGCTCACCAATCGATTAAACATTTAAAATAGAACGCAATTTATAACAATTGTACTATAAAAGTATACCAAAGGTCAACCTCTCAACTCATGTTGAATTAAGAAGCAAGCAAAGTTGTGACTTTATCCGGTCGAATTTCTTTCGGAAATATTTTATTGTTTTAGAAAAACTTAGTTACGGATTGTTCAAACTGGTTTAACGTGTTGTGCTACCAATTTCTATCGACCTCTCTCACTCTCTCTCTCTCGACCTCACTCATTGCAGCACAATGGATATAGCACGTCACCTGGGGAGACGAAATCTTCATATTTACACAGATGCACTGCTTCTCTTTCACTCCGTCGTGAGCGTCATACTAGCTTATCTTAATCGCACTCATGGGTGGAATGTGGAGTTTCGCCTCGTCTTAAGGATACTTATTACCAAAATCGCGATAAGAGAATGGTCAAGGGGCGAAAGAGGGCTCCGCTGAACGCATTAGGCTCTGGGCGAGACAGAAACTCGTGCTCGAGTCTCTTTCGTTAAAACTTTCTTATAAGTATCCCTAAATCTCAATGTTTTCTGAAAATTTCGTTAATTGCACTAACATCAGAATCTACACCGTGATTTTATAATCAAATTTGGCGTAAAACTAAATAACTTTCAGCACAAACTGCAAAAAAAAACTTGTGACACTCGCGTCCAGCGATAAGAATATCAGCGACGCCCGAAACATATTGTCGTAAGTATATATATTATTGATGGGGGATATGGTTGCAAGAAGAAAGAAACGAATAGAAAATTCAAAAGCGTTACAAGTCATGCGTGTCTCCTTGGAATCATTCGGACTGATGCGAGATCATCGCCGATAAAGAAAGAATGAAGACATAAATTTCGAGTCTGAATATTATCGTTTGGTAAATCAATGTCTCGACAAGCTGGACGTTGTTCAGTTCCGCAATACTGATTTGAAAATATGTCTCCGAGCCTCGAGAGCAAAGGATACGCTAAAATTAAACATAACGGAATGTTCTTCAAATGCTCAAAACTTTCATTGACGCACATAGGCATTCTGACAAATGTTTGGACAGTGACAATGCAGCGAAAAAAAAAATCTAAAATTGATCTTAAGTGCAGATTAAAAATTCAGGCAAATTTCCTATGGATAAACTATGTTGTTATGTATATTATATTTCATGTAAAATCTGTATTATAAACCACGACTTGACGTTGATAGATATGTGAAGTGCAATATCAACTGCAGGCTGTAGGGCTTTAGCCTCCACGTACAACCTCGATCGCATATTCACAATGAAAATGGGGGCTGCATACTTTTCTTACGCGAGCAGCTTTACGCGATACCTCGCACTGTACAAACTGATTCGCGTACAAGAAAACCGGTAATCACTGATTTGTATCGATTCGCCATATACAACTCCAGCAACGAAATTCATCTCAGGACAGTTGTACAAAATTGTGAAATTTAAAACGATGTGCTACACGTTTCTATTGATCTCTCTTTTACTCCAGCGCGATCGCCAATGACGCAATCTCACTCGCACCTAAGATGGCTTGGTCGGCATAATACATCATACGAAGGTGAGATGAAACGAGAGATTGCGCGATAAAGTATTGCCTGTACCATATGGCAACATATTTCGTTCCAATGCCTCTCGTGATTCGACAAAATTTCTATACTTCGCGTAAATATTTGGCCGTGTATCCAAGTGACCTTAATCAAATTCTCCAACTGGTTTTCGCGTGACGAACTTTCCCCGTCCGGACCCGAGAGTTTAATATCTCGCGGATCATTCGGGGCGAGGGTAACTATATTTTTTTTTCTCTTAAAATTTGACACACACTTTTACCCTGCAATAACAAACGGGTGATATCGATCAGCAACAACTACATCATACATTATGTATCGGTTTCCCACGACGGACAGAAGAACCACAAACTCTTCACACTCTAACGCATTGTAGTAAGTAAGCCACGTCTGGATAACTTGTTAATTATTTATATAGAATATCATAATTTTAATATTAGGTTTTTTCTTTTCTTGTTTGATTTAATATAATTTAATATAATTTAGCATAGATTCAATTTAATTATTATATATAAATAACACACAACAAACATATTATACAGTAAATAGCATCACAAAATGAATAGCATAGAAAAGGTATACTACGTCTAATGTTTTTATGAGAAATTGTTCTTTTCATATCACTTTTGTAAAATGTAAATAAAACATTTCCGAGGAGGGTCTCGACCAAAGGGACGTAAAGGAGGATTAAAGTTCATTAAGGTCGTTCAGTGCCAAAGCTCCCCCACACCTATTATCTACACGATTTTTTATCTACATGAAATTCATCCCAGCTGGACAAGTATTACCAGGATAATTATAGCAGACCACGACACGTCGGCATAATGCAGTTTTAATTCTGCTTCGTTATATTTTTAATGCTTCTTCTGCCGCTGTACCGACGTATATCGTATTGGCAACACGCAAAAAGGCATGATGACATCGCACCGAGCTGTACGTTTCTTTTATCATATGTATATATTACTGCATAATTTCCATTGAAAATGATAATTACATTACAATAGAAAAAAAATCTTACTTAAAATTCCGATAGAACGATATAGTCAAAAACATATGATAGCTTGTCGTATTTGCTCTATCGTTTTATCGTATTTTATCGGACTTTTTATCCAGGGTAATTAAATGATGGAAATTACATGTCGATTGTAGACGTATGATCATTTGTATCCACCTTTTTTCAATCTAATATGACTCGTGCAATTGATGTAAAAAAATGCCGTGTATTTTTGAATGAACCTCTTTACAGTACGAGAGGTTTTTTGCCGGCAGCGTAGAGGGCATCGAGTGCTCTTGTTAAAATTATAATAAGACTGAGGTATGTATATTAATATTTATTTGATCTATCATCGAAACAACATTTTAATGGTCATTCTACGATTTTTTTTCATAATTTCATACCACATTATACAGTTAAGCGGATAATTTAAAGACAAAAGGCATGCATGACTCGCGTACTTCAAGGATAACGTTATCGTGGTCGATACAAATGTCGTAACAGCGATTTTGCATTGGTATCGAAAAAAAAAAAATGGGAACCGAAAAGAGACATAGACGTATTGTGATACTCTATACCGAAATCGGTTTATACGGACATACTCCGTCTGTATTCGCGAAAGTACGACAAGCTTTTGCTTTTGGGTGTGACGTACCTCAAAAGTTGGAACCAGTTGTAGAATTTAAGAACATTATCCATTATCGGTTGTTTGCTTGGTACATCCTAATGGACAAAATGTCCGTAGCTGTAACGACCCTTACATATTATCCACATCACGTGAATTCCGTTTATTTTCAGTAAGAGCAATGTTTCGTTTCAGTACGCAAAGGGACACCGTGTATATGAGCGTACCCTTTCCGGGTTCGCATCTGCTACACCGGCTGATGTTCCGGTGTAGATGAATCTGCATTATCGACAGAGTCAATTTCGAATGCGAAATCGTATTCGTCGCGCGCCGCCTTTACATCCGAGATCTGGTAAAAGCTAAGATAGACGTAAAAAGATCAACGACTTTACATTAGAGGCAGCACCGTCGTAGCAAAATTTTGGGGTTATGTTCCCCATGGTTCAGGTACTAGTAGAAGATCGTCCCTAAAGTCAGAAACACATGTCTCTTGACAGCTTGTCAGAAAACAATTTGTTCGAGACAATGGACGAGGATCTCTTGATAATGTTGCGCGAGCTTAGAAATTTGAAGAACACCGGGGAATTGGACGACGAGGAGAGTCTCGCCAATCAGGAGACCCTCTGGAGAAACAGATTGGGGTATGATGTACTCTTAGCATGTTTAAAACATTATGATGAAGAGGTAGGTGATAATAATAATAATAATAAATAAATATTATAAAAACCGATAACTAATTTATAAATTATTAACAATAGCTTTTCTATATTTTATAAACAGATAAGACTAGTAGCGCTTGCACTTCTGGTAGAATCCAAGAAAAGTACGCAGTATTTTAATAAAGTAGAATTGGATATGATAACAACATTTCTCATTTACAATATGCGAGAGAGACTGGAATATGTGCCTCAGATTAAAAAGGTAATTTGTTAAAATAAATAAATTCATAGAATAATAATTTAATGAAATTTTGTGATTGCAATTTTTTAATATATATTTCCTCATCCAGGCTTTGAAGCGCGTGAAGGAAAGTCTGGCAGTTCTGAGAAGGCACGTAGCCAGAGAAGAAAAGATCAGAGAATGCGAGAGTCAGGCCGACAAGCATCATGAATTATATGAAAAATTGAAAGCAGAGAGTCTCCGGATAGCTCAGGAATCTCAAGATCGTATAGAAGTTTATCGAATGTTTTATCAACGTCATCGTGAAATGTGTATACAAGGTATTAGGCCTGGTTCCACACACGTTCACAAGAGATCGAGCCTACAGATGCTTCAGCTTGGACAGGAGTTTTTGGACCAAGAGTTCGAAGATTTACCATGGAGCGAGGAGCAAGCGGATGAACTGTTCGCGTGCCTGTTGCTCGACACTTATGAGACAAATAAAGAGATAATATACAAAATCGCAAAGGGTATCGAACCGTCTCTCTTGAAATTGGACGACTCTAAGAGAGTCCGCGAAATTATCGACGTAGCTTTGGATCTGGGAAATTGTATCAGACCGATCGATAGTATAACAGCATCTTACATGCTAAAAATTAGTCTTTTGTCGCCTGTGATACAGGACGTTCTGGCGACTTACGATAATTCTGAGTATTTGCCCACTGAAATGGCTGACCAAGCGACTCTGCGATTGATCACAATCGTGGTCGAACGTTTGAAGGTATAGTGAAAGAGAAATCAATTTTCAAAATAAAAACTTGGAAGCGAATTATACAGAGGTGATGTTTTCCAGGGTCCCCTGAAATTAGCAGAGGAAAATATTGTCGCTGCTGCCGGTAAACATTCGCTCTATGGCTACTTGTTCTGTATCAGAAATTTACTTAACACGTGCGATCTCGGGTAAATAAAAACTGTTCGCTCACATCACTGTTTGAGCAACACTCAAACGAGAAGAAATTTTAGTTACTATGGTGACAAAAAAATAGTCAATAATTTATTTAGCAATCTACAAAACTGATAAACCTAAAATTATTTTTACACCAAATTATTCTCAACTATTTAAACGAAACATCAATTTTTAGTTGTGCTTTAGAATTCAATAGAATTTTATTTTCTTTAGAATATTCTAAACTTATATTTCTAATTATTTTATTAGGCACGTCGACTTGGTCGATAGGTAAATCGGAAATAAAAATTCTGGATTACCGTTAATAAATGAAACTGTTAATAGGAAAGTTACAACGCGTAATCATGAAGCATGGACGAGAACAATCGCCGAAATAATCGAGATCTCCTTCCGGTTAAATCACGCGGTTTCGCAAATCGTGAATAATTCTTCACCGGAAGGTCATTTCCCGATGGATATGGAGACTAGCGCATTGAGCTCTGTTCTACCGGAATCGGATGTGACTACGGTAACTCCGCAAATGGTACTGCTATGTTCCTGGCGAACGGTGAAAGAAATCAGCCTTTTGTTCGGTCACTTATCAGCTAAATCACCGATAGCCGGCGAAAGGACAAACGTAGGAGTCTTGAACGAGACGCAATTGGTTGATATCGGTGAGCATCTGGTGACATTACTATTCGAGACGAAACACAGAGGTGCATTTGAACAGGCTCACGTAGGTTTCGGTCAATTGTGTACTCGGCTGTGGCGACTCAATCAGGAGAGTCTCAAGAAATTGCCGAAACTTTGGCTGCACCATTTGCTACTTGCTGTCTCAGGATTGTCACCGGGAAACGCTAAATTGTGCGCAACCAGGCGAAGTGCCGGGGTACCGTTTATGGTCCAGGTAAAAAAAGCGCCAGTAAATGTTTCTATTAAATCGTTAGCAATTTATTATTAAGACGATGTGCTGCTCAGATCGTTATACGTGCGAGAGAGATAGCAAAAAGCACGATCGATCTTTCGGATAAAAGACAAGAACGATAAATTATAGAATCTTGAAACGCAGTTCACCGTTTTTCTCTTTTATTCGAAAGAAGGAGCGGAAAAATTTGCATTAATTTTTCTAATGCAATGTAAATTTCAGATACTACTCGGTCGGTAACAAAAACGGTAATCTGAATTTCTCTGCCACTGTTGATTTGGCGGATGAAAACCGAGAACCTAGCCCTCCGACTAACAATTCTGCGGGGTGTGTTCTCGTCATTTGTCCAAAAGATAATCCGTGGCAGGAAGATTCGGAATAGGAAGATTGGTTCTATCTCACTCGCAGCCATACATGTTTCACATCATCTTATGGAAAAAATGAATTAAATTTATTCCAGGCCCTTGTATCCTCCGACCCATTCGTTCAAGACAATCCAGCAGCCTCTGTATTTCATTCAGTAATGAAAATTTTACTTGGCTTCACCGAACTCGAAGAAAGAGGTGAAATATCACTCAAGACGAAGTCCCTGATGTACGAGGATACGATATTCTCCGATTTCCAAGATTTGGACAACAGTAAGAATGACGAAAACTTCGATGACTCGAGCATAAAAAATAACCATGAAACTATAACGGAAATAAAAACTCACGCATTAAATATACTGCGAGCTCTGTTCAAACACGCTCAATTAGGCGATTTGGCGAAAACTTACGCGGCGGATGGACTGAGCGCAGCAATCAGAAGTTACGACGGAAAAACGTGGGCGGTAAATCAAATCAATGAATTTTTCCTGACTCTATTGCTCATGCAAAATTAAATTAACGAGAAAATTGAATTGCAGGAACGTAATGCGGCAACTTTACTGTTCAGTTCTCTCATTACACGTATATTCGGTGTACAGAGAACGAAGGATCATGTTAATTTGACTCTTCACAACAAAATGACGGGAAGAATATTTTTCGAAAGATATCCTAGCCTTCTGTCATTCATGATTAACGAACTCCAAGCTTTTGTCGAGGCTAGCGATACCCTGATAAAACCAAGCGTTCAGTCTATCCTCCTCCTTCTATCTCGACTGTATCCCAGTTTTAATTCTGACGATGCAGATTCCAAGTGGAAGGTGAGTTTTATTTCAGTAAAACGCTTTGCAAAGGTTCAAAATTACTTGTATTTATCGCTAAACTTGCTCTATTCGATATTTCCGCTTACAGATCGACGAATTTATTAAATTGGTATCGACATGCGCTAAGAGCAAAGTCTACAAGACTCGTGAGCTTGCAGCACGAGCTTTGGTGCCTTTGCTGACAGCAAAAACAGTGCATACTTTCATCGTCGAATTATTCGAAAAAATTATACCAGGCCGATCGAGCAATTTATCCTTCAATGCGTTACACGGTTACATGCTTCAAATCGTCGAAATTATGAAAAGTCCCCAAATCACTATACGAGAGATACCTCTAGTTCACGTAGACGCATTTCTCGTTGGCTCCCAGTGGATTATTAAACATCTAGAGAGTAACAACGACAGATCAGCGTGTTTTCCGCTGGCAACCGCGTACGTTACAGCTCTCCGCGAATTCGTCAAAGCGGGTTCAAAAATCGACGAGTTGAAAAAACTTTTTTATCGTCTCGTGCCACACTTGAATAACTCGCGTATATTAAAGCAGAGGCCTGGTCGCGAGATCTACGAGCTCGCAGTCGCAAAACTCTTCGTTACCGTGATGGAGTATCGATTATTTACAGAAGAAAATTGTGACGAGAGCTTGGAATCTATAAAAATAGCTTGGAACTCTGTACTTTCCCATGGCAACGTGCAAGTTCAAATCGCCGGTTGGTCAGGTGTTTCGGGAGTTTTAGAAAAAACGTCAAATAAAAAATTAATGGATATCGCGATGTTTCTCGCGCTAAACAATATTAGATTAACTTTAGATCCAGATTTGGAAAACAGTGTTTACGCGTTTTTATACACAGTTTTAATTAAGTCGGCCGAAAATACGAGCCCTTTTAATCTCGGCAGCCTCAGTTTGAATAGTTTGTGTATCTACGTCGTCACAGCTCTCATTACACACATGCGGACGACCTGCTTTCAAGAGAGTCCGAATTTTTTACGCCTACTCGGCAAAGCATACGGAAAATTGTCGCAGATTGATAAGGTTTGAAAAAAAAAACTGTTAAATCTTTCATATCGATCAATGTAACTCAGTTTCTCGTGGTATATATTTATTTTTGTTTGAAGGATGAACGTTTGACGTCACAATATAAAAGAAGTATTTACAAGACATTCCTTGAAAACACATGGATGGGTTCCGTCGACGCAGAATGCAGAATAGCCATTTCCGACGTCATGTACGATCTTTTTATAGAGTCGACGAATTCCATCGATGATCATTGTAAGTAAAACTTGGGAACGGTACAATTTTTTTTTCATTTCAATCGATTACCACTCGTTACCGTTATTGAACATTACAGGTTTATCGTTAGATTGGTGGACTTCTCTACTTAATTTACTCGTTGATGACAATATCGACGTTCGAAGGCAGGCGTCGCTGGTAGTTTGTAAAATAAAACCATCTGCTCAACTTACATGCAGTCATCATATTATGATAAATTTTTTTAACAAATTTATCGAGTGTACGTATGACACACCGAGCGTCGCTTTTGCCGCCCTTTTTGCGTGGAGTATGACGTTGTCGGGTGATGCGGATTACGAAATGGACGAGTCTGATGTGAGTTAAATTTTTATTTATTTAAACAAAAGTCTTTTTTTTTAAACTTAAAACATTTGTTTGCCAACATATTTCTATGATCCGTGGTTCAAAACGTTTCATTTTCTTTAAATGAAACTATTCTCGACCCATAACTCTCGATTACGTTCCTGTCTTTGGTCCATGATTCTAGTTGCCTAAGTCCAAGTGAACCAAGGTATCTTTGACTGTCTCTCGCTTTTAAATATCTTAACGGATTAAACATTTTTTTTTAACAAAATGCCAGAATGTTTGCAAATCTGAAAGAAAAAATGTTTTGACAATACTTTAAACAGTCATGTCCACAAAAATAAACAAAATTGTTTGACTATCTTCATGATAAAAAAGCGTAGAGACAACAGTAAGTTTTGAACAGAGGAAAACACGAACTTAAAGAAAAAGATTTGATAATAAATACCAATCGCACAAAACTAGCAACCCGAATCTTGTGAAACCAGGGATTTAATTGAGAGTTAAAATTATTTGTTCTTAGGACAAACAAAATAGCACGTTTAAAAATTTTTTTTTAAATATTTTCAGGTATTTAATAAGTGTTACAATTACGAAGTATTCGAGCCCCTCCGAATATCCGAACTATGCGTACGACAGTTCGAGTGTCTTCTAGGATATTATTCCCTCGATGAGGAATTGCCATTAAATGTGAGAGACTGGTTGGCCGAGAGGCTAAACACCATCGATAGCGCAAAATTCGTAAGTGCGCGAGAACTTGTTGTGCAGTACGGAAAGACTGTGCCGTTTATAGATGATAAACTCAGTGCTATCATAGATCCTACTCACAATGACAAATTGCTCCAAGCATTAGCGTACAAAATGTTCCGAGCTCTTGTCGCATGTTATTAAATCTCGAAATTGAGTGCTTCGAAATGGAATGACTCGAGGATTTCTCAAGATTTACAATAATTGTCTGTTGAATAATTTTTCGTTAAAATAGGTAAGAAAAAGCGCACGTAATCGTGCAAGACTGAACGAGAGTGAGCTATGGTGAAAGCAATGCCTTTAAGTCGTAGAATACATACCGGCGAGCTGTTTACTCAATTATTCAAGCGACGAATCGTCAGCACGTTGCAATGACCGCGCTGCTTGGGGATGCCACAACGAGTATAGTGCAGCAGCGATTACAGGACCAAGTGGCGCCAATTCATCGTTGAATAAATAAACCGTATATCCAACTCTCTCGGGTACTTTTATCGCTTCCGTTTTTACTAAATAATAGATAGCCCGTATAACGAGATTGAGCTGTATCACAGTATTACATTTTATCGCCTTTCTCTTCTCTTATTTCTCTTGATGTACATCGAGAGTTGGCAAATTTACGAGCGAGCGTATAAAGGACAGAAACGTGAATGCGAAAAGGAATAAGAATTCGTTTCAGTGTACTTTCGTTCGGGCATAGTAGAAAATCTCGCAAACACCCGTTTACGGTGATTCATCGCTCGCTTGTAAATAAAGATTCTCCGGTGTGTACAACCGATACTCAAAGTAAACAAGGAGGCGTCTCTTAACACCTCAAAACTTGACTCATTACTCAGCACTTTCGAAAGATGAATGACCGTGTAGTGGCAAAGGGGGCGAGAGAGAAAGAGAGAGAGAGGGGTGCAGAATGCTTTTGCCGTTGAATTAAAAGTTTGCTCGGCTCCCCCTTACACCACGATATTGCATGTGGTTATACGAAGATGATGGATAAACGTAAGTATATGAAGCGCGAAAACGAGAATCCAAGGAAAGGAGAAGGATAGCGAAGCGAGAGCGCGGGACAAAAGTGCCCCTCGGGGCCATTCCATCGGAATCGCCGCGTGAATAATGAATAACGGTGGAATACCGAAAGGAAAAACGTGCGAAAACGCCTCGCTAAACTTCGGAGCCACCTTATATAAGGTAAAAATGGCCGTAACTTGTGCGCCAGTGGTCGCCTCCAGTCGGCGCTTCAGTCGTCGTTGGCCTTTCGCCGACTCGCGCACACGGTTATGTAGTGTACTCCGTACCTACACTACGGTGTATTTAACGCGATATTGTTACCGCCGCGACGATCGCTCACCCCGTCTGTTCATTGTCTCATCGTTGTCGGATTATCTTTTATTTTTAAAACGTTGCCAATAGTTTTTTTTTCGTCGTCGACAACTATGACGGAACATTAACCGGGCCACGTAACGCGTGTGTACAAGTTCCGGGCGCGACGTTTCATCGTGGTATAACATATATATATAAATAGTTATACAGTGCGGAGAGTATACACACGAAATATCGGAAGAGAGAAAAAGAGAGAATGAGGTGTCGGTGTCGGTTACGAGGTTGAAAAAACCCCGTCGTTATCGTAAGAAAAGATAAATAAAAATTAATATGTAAACGTGTCATAATACCGTGTCCCTCCAGTTTCGCTGCAGTAGCGAGAAACGAATAGACAACGCGTGTGCGTGAGTGCGTGTTGCGAGTGCAACGTCGTCTGTCTTGATTTCTCTCTCTCTCTCTCTCTCTCTTTCTCTCTCACTCTGTTTTTTGTTTCGTTGATTGCGCCGAGTGTGTTGCGTGCTGCTCGCAGCGAGGCATGGAGTTGAGCACACAGTGCAGCACCCGTTTCAAATCATTACGGGCCTTAACCGCAGTCCCTGACAACAGGAGAAGGTGAGTCTCGTTCGAGTATAACGATCATACGATAAATCGTCTGCAGTCTGTCGACTGTCTCGTCATTGTCGTCGTCGTCGTCGTCATCATCGTCATCGTTGTCGTCATTGTTGTCGCGCTTGCTGCAATGTCTTTGAGGACTCTCCGACAATGACGGGACATTGGCCCGAGGCACTGTCGTCTTTGACCGTCTCAACATACAAAAAGGACGTGTGTATCAAATTTCCATCGAAGATATACGAAGGATTGTATGGTTTCTGTAACACGTACATACCTTCAGGGTACATGACCTACTTGTTGGGCAAGCTTGTCATCCTTGAATTAGAAATTAGATGAAAAATTGCTTTGGGCGTAGGTTGCTCCGTCTCGGCAACGCTCACCTATATATAAATACACGGTTGTACTTTCTGTGCACGCGACGTTAATAATTCCTTCGTGACAACCCTCGAGACACTCACTTTCCTTCCTTCTGCCTCTTAACGTTATTCTCCACGATTAGATCTACCTACGTGCTTCTCGTTGCTGCTGTACAACATCGCGTTGTCGCAACTTTAGATTCTGCCGCAATTTTCCAATAGCCGCAACATTTTTTTTTTTTTTTTTGTACATACACTGTTTCCCTCTCTAATCTCTCTTCGTTACCAGGGCTAGACGACAGAGATAGAGTGATCGGGACCTCGGACAGCGAGAACGAGATTGAGAAACACATACTTGGAGTAAAAGATTGCGAGAGACGGAAATACGCGTTAGATCCAGTGAAAGAAACAGCGAGGCAAGAGGTTCGCTAGCGAGAGCTACACTCACGCTACACGTACGTAAGAGGTACGAACGAGGAAGACAACGAGGACGATTACAGCAGAGTGGCAAGAGAACGAGTTTAAAAACAAGCATCGTAGGTTCTCTCTGCGTGTTTCGGCGACAACGTATAGACGACGCACGAGCGTTCACGGTATTTCTGAAACATTATTTATAATCCTCACGAAACACGGAATGATAATAAGCGACGCAAGGTCAAAACAGCGAGAATTCCTAATGGCTCGTATCGTCGATTCCAAAATAGGCAGAAAGGAGTGATTCGTCTTTGCGAAGGGGATTCGGGGTCATCGGTCTCGAATAATTCACCTTTTGCTCTGAGATTATAGGACGAATCCCCTCACACGCCATGCTACACGCTATACGTGCAGAGAAAAGTATATACGTGCGTTTATTGGATATTCTTACCTGCGCTCATGGGGAACCTTTGCAATGTGCGCCAGAGCGGTGCTACTGCACTTACACATACAGATCCCAGTGTATACAGCGGATATATGAACATCACACTGTATAAGCGGAGGATAGAAGAACTGGGAGAGCAGGAAGCCGTTCGTTGCACACCCGATACGGGGACAGGTAGCTCACAGTTCGATGCTCTTACCTTCTAGCCCTGATTTGGATTTCTTGCCATCGCGAGTCACTGTCTTCGTCTCTTTACCTGATTTCTCGGGTTCGATAGTCACACACCGAGCGATTTCTCGCTATGGAAAAGCGTGCCAAGAGTTTAAATGAACGCGTGCGTCACGTTGCTTCATCGACTCTTCACCACGACTACGCCATTCACGTTGATTCTATACTAACCTTCTTGCTATTTCTCAAGAGGTTTCCACACTTTTGAATTATCGTTGCAATAAGTTATAAACGACTCGAGTTCTCCGGGCACAGAGTTATCCAATCGGCTAATGTCCCTTTCGTGCCAACTGCGTATAAGTTTCTGTTATACGTCGTATTTATATTATATATTATACACACAAAGTCCAGGAAATCCCGTGTACCTTATCATCGAAAGGTTCACCCCTTACGCTTTGTCATTCACCTAGATTCAATTAACGAGATATCTCAAATCTCGAATGATTTTGTGAGGTCGATGGGCCACGCGTAGTGTTTTCGTTGACCGCACACAGAGAGAGAGAGAGAGAGTGGGAGAGAGAGAGAGAGAAAGAAGCCCTAAATTCCACGAAGTACGAGCATGGCTCTCTGGCCCACTCGTATACACCCTTTCCAAAGCCCTGTCGGACCTTCCCATGCTTCAGATCTTCGCAGGGTGATTGTACTCGTAAAAAAAAAGTATTTCTGGTATATACTTTCGTTCCTCTTCTTCTTTTTTCTCTTTTTCACTCGCTATCTATCCATCTTTTTCTTTCTTCGGCCCTCCGAGAAACAGAGATTTCGCTGACAAAGAAGAACCCTATGCGAATGTCTCACAGCGTTAGTTCGACTCTGCTACTGTTACTGCGAATTCTCGTGCTTTAATGTACACGTTTTTTTTTTCTTTTTTTCTTGTTTTTAACATCTTTTTCGCTCGTTTGCTGTTTCGTTTCGTTCGTTCTGCACTTGTTTTTGGGGACGACAAGGCCCTGCAAGGAGGTTGGATATTTGTTTGCGTGTGTCCGTGCGTGCGTGTGTGTGCAGTGCAGAGCAGCACCGACGGAGGTTTGCAATTGTTGGCCAAGTGCAAACGCTGTCGGCTCGCGTAACGAGGCACTCTAGCGCGCCAGGCCATTGTGCGTCCCCCTCTCTCTTGGTATTTCGGTGTAAAGAGAGAGAGAGAGAGAGAGAGAAAGCAAAAGGAGCTTCCACCACTCGTTAATAAATGAGGATAAAAGGAGAGCACTGGAAAACTCTTCACGACGTACACGGAACCCAGACTCGTTTTTCCTGTCTTTCTGCTTCATTCTTCTTTTCTTTCCTTCCTTCTGTCTTTCGCACTGATGCCTATCGCTTTTTATATCATATTATACAAAGTATAATATTGTATATTATATTACATTTATTATTCAGTCGTCTTCGAGAACATCATGGAATTACGGGCTCTCGCACCACTTCGAAATTCGATATCCCACTCTGGCTCCGCGACCGTTCGTTCTGTAACATCAATTCGCTCGTTTTTTTTTCTCTCTGCCTTCCTCGCAGAAAGTATCGGAACGTTGCAAGGAATCCGAGAACACACGTAATCGGAGACTATTTAGTACACACGTTTTTATATTAACATCGTTATGGTTGTATTAATCCATTGACTTACATTACCCTTTGACTAAAGTCAATCAGAATAAAAATATTATATAGAGATTGTTTGATGATTTGCGATATTCTCAATACATATTCTCAACAATGCTTTATCATTATTATATTTTTTTATACAAATGAATGAAAATGAAAAAAACAATCAAAGCTTTACTCACCGTTTCCATAATGAGTCTTTAATGACAACTTAGCTTGGACATTAACCACTCAATGTGCAGGCGGAAAGTTAGAATAACAATAAGTGTGCATACGAAGGTTTAACTTTTTTTCACAATGAGGTAACAAATCAGGCTTCGAGTTTCAATACAGCGGCTTCAAATTGAAATAAATTGCGTATTACAATAAACGACAAAGTATTCGTAAAAAAGTATACAAGCACCATGCTATCAGCGATTTAAAGGGTGAAAAAGAAGGTGCAAAATGAATTGCAGTTCTAGTCGAAGTGATTATCACGAACGTTCGAAGGGAATATTGATAATAGGCAAAGAGTTATGTTACGAGTTGATGCCTTGAGTCTTAAAAATTGGGCACGAACTCCATGAGCCGAGGAGGATCAGTACAGAGATTGAAAAATCGAGAAGCACAGCACTCTCCCCGCGATCCATCCATCTGTATAGCTACTCAGCAATGTCGTCGTCGTCGTCGTCGTCATCTCTCGTCTTCTCAACGTCGAACTTTCAAAACAAGCTGCCGAGAAACTTTAAACTCGATTCGCATGCCTCTCCTCAAACCTCTTGGACACCTCGTCGTCTCTCGGTTGTGTGGTATACATGTGCACAAGGCGAGGGTTCGAAGTTGATGGTTGCCTGTTCGGGTTTACGACCTTTTCCACGT
The DNA here is from genome assembly GCA_963942595.1 of Cylloceria caligata. Lineage (NCBI taxonomy): Eukaryota > Metazoa > Arthropoda > Insecta > Hymenoptera > Ichneumonidae > Cylloceria > Cylloceria caligata. The sequence continues at coordinate 7,649,432 of OZ012706.1, read as the reverse complement.
ATCCCCTCAAGGATCATACAGAGATCATCGTCCTTGCTTTTTCTCATTCGCCCGGATGATATAAAAGGACGTAGGCCATGGCCGAATACGAACGACGACGACGACGACGACGACGACGACGACGACGACGACGACGACGACGACGACGACGACGACGACGACGACGACGATTAAAGAAAAAAAAACCGAAATTGTGTCGCATCGACGAGTTTTCATTGGAATAATCAATGTGATACGCGATTTGTATATATGTATCGCAAAGCGATATACAGATATAGCGTTCAGAAGGGGAGAATGGAAGGAAGGAAGGAAGGAAGGACGGAAAATGGTCCATCCTGGCTGGTCTTTTATACTTTTCGCCTTTTCTCCCCTTTAGCTCGCGGCTAACCCCGCGATTTAGCATATAGGGGGTCGAATAAATAAGGAAACTACCCTCTGCACAATGAGAGACAGAGAGCAGGGGGCTTTTCGACATTTATTCTTTGTCACGCGAGGGTGACGCTCGTGGGACTTCAAGCGAGATTTTCCTCCCGAGCCTCCTTTCTCTCTATCCAGCAGGTCCAGCATCACCATCGAATCGGATAAATTTTACGTAGGATACTGGAAAGGAATCGTAATAGAAGGGGTCGGGGGGAGGGGTACCATTCGTTCTTCGTGCGGCGATACCGAGCGCAAACGGTGGATCTGTCCGGGAGGATAAATAATACATGTGCCCCGGGGATGGCCCGAGCGCGAGAGTAGGACCTGGTGCCGCCCGTTAGACGAAAAAACACAGAGGAAAAGAGGAAAAATAATGTCCTCTCTCCCGCGTGTTTCACCGGCGTCAATCTCAGGGATAGAAAATATAATATATATCTTCCGAATATATTTGTAAGCTGGAAACGACCTTCGCCGGAGACAAAGGAATCGATACTTACCACCGAAACAACAATTTTTATTAAAACTCTCAAAATAATAAGATCAAGATAATTACAGCACTAACAATAAGTACTAGACAAACGACATCAAAATTTTGTAGAATAAACTATTTTAACAATGTTGCACTCGTTTGATTAGTGATCAGGACTGTAGTTACCTTAATATGATTATTATTCAAATTTGTTTTACAAAAATGAAGCACTAGTTCAATTAGTAAGAACTGAAAATGGTTCGTTAAAGAAAAAATTTTTTTTTAAAAACTTTATTACTATGTTTTGATTTTTCTTCATGTTTTTAACTTTTTTATTTAATTAATTTTTTTATTTGTTATCTTTATTGTGAGTGTGTGAAGGGTATATACGGTGGGCGAAGGGGTGCACTGAAAAGGAGGGGGAGAAGGGGGGTATAACTCGCGGGACTACAGTGTCGTTTGAAAGTTAATTTAAAATTTATTCATGAAGCAGCACCAGCGGTAACGGGCCCTCATCGGATCCTCGCGTCGATGTGCGCGCACGTATTATACATGTAAATATGTATGTTACAAAGTATAAGTATAAGTATAAGTATAACATGTGCGCAGGCCTTTCCCCGTGTACCGCGAGAGCGAAAAAGTCAAGCACCTGCAGAGGATGGTGGCAGCGAACGAGGTTGAAAATTCACGATAGACGAGGAATAAAAGGCTCGAGCCACGATAGAGGGTAGCTAAAAAAAAAAAAAAAGAAAAAAATATATATGCAAAAGCTGTTATGTTTCCTTCCTATGAATACGTAATCGCACCTCTCGTTCTACTCGTTTATATACCTTCTTCCTATCTTGCTTGACAATTACGAATTAAGAGGACGACGGGCTACGAGCTATCTATTAAGTTATCGCATTACTATGCTTTGAAAAATATGCACAGACTGAGAGTTGCTACGCAACTGTTTAATATTATTTATAACGCTACTGTTTAATATTATTTATAATCTTGTAGTGTTTGATGTTATCAGGAGTTAAGTTCGTTCAAATTTCTCAGCTATTGGTAATTAATCAATGCTTCTTTTGTTTTTTATTAATTTTATTTATAGTTTGGACGGTTTGTCAGTGTTGATGAGCTGCAAAAGGACCCTTGGAAAAAGAATAATTGAATAAATTGATTTTTAAAAAATCGAGTTTTGCGTATCCACTATATTTGTCCATTATTTTCTGATTGCTAGTAGACGCTCTTTCGATTGGGAATACACACAAACAGCTTTGGAGAGCCAATAGAGAAAGCTCTCTACCACTATCTCTCTTATTCTCTTCATTTTCTCTATGGCCGTTATATTTCTGTTCGCAAGGATTCGTTTCCGGTCGAGACCGTGCGCAATTTGTATAATTGCTATTTTCTCTGAAAACCAGGAGAGAGAGCAAGTTGAGCCTGGGGCGGTATTTTCTCGCTATTTGTCTCTGGTCACGACCCAATCCCTCTGGTATACGAACTATTGCGGAGCGGTTGCTTTCCTGTACAAAAGCTTGCCATTCTGGTAAACTTACATTCGTCAAAAACTATATTACTTCCTTCGCTTTGACGGAACGTTTTACCAGCGCGTTCACTTCACGAACACTCGAGAGTGAACCTCAAAGCTTTTCCACCCTTACTCACCCTCCCACGCACTTTTCCATTCTCAGCACTAGATCGCATCCACCCTGCTTTTCTCGTGAGACATATGAAATATTACAAACAGGATTTGCCGATTAGATAAAGCGTCTTTTCGTTTAACGTTTAATCTCAGATATACACTCGTATTACAACCATCACAAGCATAATAATAATATATCTCAATCGCATTAGAGTAGTTCTCATTCGATTGAATAATCACAATATCAATATATTATCTTTTTACCTCGGTCGATCATTTGTTTTTATATGAAGTATAGGTATGGAGAATAAATAAGATGAGAAGAAGCTGAAGCAGAATAAGAACTCTCTCGATAACGATATTGTTGCTGAGCGGCTGCTTTCCTGTGCAAAATATTCTCACCCTGTTACCTTATATTCGTCAAAAACTATATTACTTCCTTCTTTTTGCAGGGACGATGTACCAACGCGTTCACTTCGCGAACACTCGAATAAGACTCAAAGCTTTTCCAGCCTCTAGCGCTTACTCACCCTCTTACGCACTTTCCTATTCTCAGCACTCGTTTCACCCACTCCGCTCGTGCGAGGTATGTCAAATATCATTAGCAGGATTCACCGATTAGATAAAGCATCTCTTTGTTTAAAGTTTAATCTGAGATCTTCATTCGTCTTATAATCATGACAAGCATAATAATAATAATAATAATAATTTTTTTATCGTATTACACTAGTCCATTGAATAATCATAATATCAGGTATTATCTTTTAGATTCGGTCGATCAACTTTTCCGATGTTAAGTAGGTATGGAGAATAAATAAGATTAGAAGATGCTTAAGAAGTATCAGAAATCATCTCTCACAAGACCGTGTCTGTAGTTCTGTGGCTGCTTTCATGCACAAAAACTTTTCACACTGGTACCTTAACATTCGTCGAAAACTGTATTACTTCCTTCGCTTTGCCGAGGCGCTATACCAACGCGTTTACTTGGCGAACACTCGAGTAAGGCTCAAAGCTTTTCCAGCCTGGTGCTTACTCACCCTCCCACGCACTTTACCATTCTCAGTACTAGTTCCCACCCACCCTGCACCTCGTGTCGTTAATAAAATATTACAAGCAGGATTCGCCGATTAGATGAAGCGTCCCTTCGTTTAACATTTAATCTGAGATCTTCACTCGTCTTACAACTATCACAAGCGTAAGAATGATAAACCTCTATCGCATTACAGTAGTTGTCACTCGATTAAATAATCACAATACCATGTACTATCTTATCATTCCGGTCGATTGCTTCTTCTCGTTTGAAGTAGGTATGGAGAACCACTTACTTAGATGCGATAAAGCCGAATAAGAAGTTATCTTTCACGAGACTGAGACCAGTTCGTCCACCCTCGCATTCGCATCCGGTGTATTTCGTTTTGTCTCTCGTCGTCGATCCTTAGCTTCGTCATCGTCGTCGTAGTCGTTGGACCGACGCGGCATGGCCTTAAAATAAACGTAAACTTGGAGGGCGGTGCGGGACGAAGAAGGAACGATACGGATCGTTTCATTCGTGGCGGCAACGGCCAAGAGCGAGACCACCCTATCTTTTCGTTACTCTCACAGGCTCATCGTCACAAGCTCGTCGCCATCGTCGTCGAGAGAGCGCTTTCCTGCATCGTTCGCTATACACTGAGAGAAGTTACAGCTTTCAATTTGGTACAGCCTGACGGTGCACTCTCGCTTCGCGAGGCGGTAAAGAGGAAAGAGCCTCAACTTAATATCTCAGAGAACTGCGAGAGTAGAAAACCGATGCAACCCTCATCATTTTATGACTTGACCCTTCCTTTATCGACGACAGTCGACTCACGTGTGAGATTCATTTACCTGCGCAATTCATATGTTAGCATACGACGACCAAAGTATATCTTTCAAATCGAATATTAATTCGATATCGAGGAAAAGGGTGGGTGTACCGTTTGTCGCACCTGTACCATTCGTGGCTATTCTTAGTATTTTATAGCATTAGTTACTTTTCCAAAGTTATTTAATTTAATGAGTAATATAAATGTAATTTATCAGTACTTGCTATAAATGAAAATCTTTTGCGCTCAACAATGTAGAGAGTCGTTAAAAGCAACCATCGACATGAATGATTAAGCGGTGGACTTTGTAATTATATTCTTACTTAATCATTTCTTCGAGAAACTTTTGCACTTTAGTTGTGAGAATATGAAATTATATCTTATTATCAATAAGACCATATAAGAAGGAAGGCGTTTTAATACTTATTTTCCTAATGGCCAACCTTTGAAGTTTGGAAAAGCTACCCGGTACATCTATTCTATAATTTATTTATCGTGCGTACGAATACTTTTTACTTGCAACATTGTTATCTCTCGGAAATGTCTTCCTTAGCTTTGTAGAGTGTCGTGATTGTACGGCATTTACGATTCTTATGATAAACTCACATGAAATTTTGTTATATGTACGTGATGAAAATGAATTTTTCTGCCTATCACTTGTTACAAACATGCTGCAACTTCGATTCTGTCTTCCGAACCGTTGTCTATAATAAGTACAAATGATTAATTCTTTAATTTGTGTGATTTCAGATTGCACCATCAGCTGCAACATAACGTGGGCGTCTCGCAGACGATTAAGAAATGAATCGAATACCTAGTCAGTGTTCTCATCGTGCTAAGTTCGGTCGAGATGTGACGGGGATGAGCAGCGGCAGGCGAGGCCATCATCATCAGCAGCAGACGCCTCCATTATCCTTTATTAGCACGTGACTCGAGAGTTCTCGTGAAGAAGAGGAAGCAGAGGGCTTCGAGCACTTCTTATCTTCGTCTTGTCGTCGAAGGATATGCGTCCTGCGATGAGCACGAGGAGCCATTCCAGTAGTACTGATCATACTACCGACGCTTCATCCTCACGAACACTCGTGAAAAAGCAATAACAGCGCAAAGTCATAGCGAAGGCGCGCGTGCTTTTAGCGAGATAGAGGATGGACGAGATACGTGGTTCACCGGCACGTCGGCTCTCACAGATTCTCGATCCGATCGCTCGTCTCGCATCGGATTTCGGTAGCTCGAGTTCGGCGCCATGCAGTCCACGAATGGGCGTACGAGGAGCCATACGCGATCACGACAACACGTGTCCTCTCGGTAGCGTCGAGGTGACACGCTCGGAGTCGTGTCGTGGAACTTCCAGCGGTTCGGAGAGCCCTCGTTTGCTGCCAAGACGAGGAAGACAGGCTCCGGTACCTCCACCGCGACCGAATCAGCATCAGTTGCATCATCATCATTCCCAACATCATTCACAGTCGCAACAGCAGCAGCAGCAGCATCGAAATGATTCACCCTCGCCGCCAATTCACTGTCGCAATTCTCCGTACGTAAACGTACCCTGCAATCTGCTCTTCCAGAAGGACAAGAGCTTCGCGGATAGCGCCAAGAGCGCTGGTTACGTCGAGCTCAAAGACGCCACTTCCGTTATAAATAAAACAATGAGCGTCGGGACAAAGTGCAATCCTTATAGTTTCAGCTCGGATTCGAGCGGTAGGGTCGAGTATGCTGACACGAGCACGAAGCGCACCTACGCCGCGCAGACGAATTTCGGTCCCACGAGTTTCGAGAACAAGGCACTCGACGTTACACATAATTATAATCGTCTCGGTCGCTCGTTGTTCGATCAACAGCAGGGACAATCGCAGCCCGGACCTTCAACGAGATCGAATTTTGAGAGGACTTACTCGTTCTCCGGTAGGCAGAATCAGTCGATCCTTCTTGAGGATCGCGACAGACAGTACGCTGGTGAGAGTCATCGATTGTTGATCGAGAGAGCTGCCGCAACGCTCGCTAACACAGCCACGAGTGCTGCCGCCGGAGCATCGTCGAGCTCGACAGTGAAAAGCACGAGTGGCACGCACGGAAGCGGGGATTTGGGTAAGAGAGACAAATTGGAAGGCAGACCGGCTTATGGTTCGTCGAAGAGCTTCGATGGATACTCGAGCACCGTTGAGGAACTTAACTGGCAGGAGAGATGCCTCGAATTGCAGCTCGAACTACATCGGAGTAGGAGCCAAGCCACAAGAGTGCGCGATATGCTTCGAGAGAAAGTGAGTACAGCATTATTATCGAATAATTTATTATTTGTAACAAAACATTCTTATTTATAATTATAATATATTTAATGGATTTTTTTTTGTATTAATGATAATTAACCCGAGTCGCTGTGGAATTAAGGTGTAATCGATACTACGATATACGTTATATCGAAGAGCAGCGGAACAGCAAAGACAGGCTGATCATCAACTGCACCGGCAATCATAAATATTTAAAAGCCCTGGCGAGAGTCTCGCTTTGACATTAGATTTCTCCTCGAGTTAACTGAAGAGCGAGGGAGGAAGCTAGTGCGAGCGACCGAGAAGAGAGAAAAGCGGGCAACGAAGGCTAATCGGGTCACCGAGCCGCGTCGTTGACTGCGTCCGATAGCGAGGCTAGTTCCGCGTTTTACACAAGAGTGAGCGAATAAGCGCGCACAAGTAGCAATGGTGTAGAATCAGAGAGGCCCCTGACTCGGCTTCGGTAGCTGTCGCGTCCCATAATCTCTTTTAAACGCGACCCCTACGTTGGCTTCGACCTTCCGCGTTTCCCTCCACGATTCCGGTTCGTTGCTCCACGGGAAAACTGTAGAGTCGCCCCATTTCTGCGAAAGATTTTCCCGCTCATCGCCGACCACTTTTGTCTCCTGGCTCTGGATCCTTCTGTACTGTACATCACTTTCTCGTCGCTGTCTTCTCATCTTCCTTCGCTTCTGTTTTGTTGTCCCTTTCCGTTGTGTACTCCGCAGAGACCAATCGCAATTCTCGACAAACGATCCGTGACTAAACCAATAAGGGGTTCGACAAGAGCCGACCCTCGCCGGTCCTCGATTCTTCCTATTTTTGTCTTCTCTCGTCACCCCCCCCCCCGTCTTTCTCGCCAGCACTTGAGAGCAATAGACAGAGACAAAACGAAACCTTCTCACTTTCGTTGAATTCTTTATTTTTCTTTATCTTTTTCTTTCCCCCTAGTTTTCTCGACCAACGCGCATCATGTTCTGGTATCTCTCGCGACTGACTAAACGTCGAGCTATTTTCCTTTGGACCCTTTTCACTCTTTCGCTCTCTCAAACTACGTCTTGCTGCTGGTACCCTTGTGCCTTTTATATTCCCCCTGACTTTATGAGAATTTCATACGAAGCCTTGCATACGTCAAGAACGCTTACGTCTTGCTCGCTCAACGTCGTCAACGTGACTCGACCCCGATGCTATACTACTTTCAGTCTCTCACTCTCTCCTGCCTCTTATATTACATTACCACTACCATAACCACCCCTACTATAACAGCTTGTACATACAGGGTACAGTGTGATACTCGTTGCGTTCCTTGCCGTCTGGCACTCTTTCCTCTCCGTGGCTCTTTCCACTCGTTCTGCATCGAATCTCTTTGGTATGCACAGTCACGAACGACGATTTAACGCAAGCATCTCAACCCCTAGATAAGGCACACCGCCGTTTTACGTGTGAGAGGAAGTAGCCTGAAGCTCCAATGGGCGAGTAGAGACGAGAATCGAGCCAGCTGCTGGTGTGCTTCACACAAAGCTATTGTAAAACCACAGGAACAACGTCAGGGTGCTCGAACTCCGAGCCCTTCAAACCCTACTGCTTTTAAATGAAATTGAATCACTTAGGGTCGCGAACCGAGTGAGGAAAGCCACTCTAGATAGATAGATAGATAGATACATATAACCGGATGGTCTCTCTCTCTCTCTGTCACGCTCTCTTTTACTCTCACTCGGTTTTGCTGTTCAGATATATGCAAATACCCTTATACATTATACACTTCATTTACAATACTGCTTACCTCCCTTTTTTAATGGCTCGATCTGAAATGTTTTCTTCTCTTACGTTTAACAGATTACTAGTGTATCCAACTCTACTTAAGATGCCTTTCTTTTACCCTCATGTGGTGTTGGGGTCAGACGCGACACAAATGACTTTTTTCCTCGACTGCGCTGAAATGACCACATTGCACGCGTACAACGCGGACCGAAAGTGGCACTTTTCGAGTTATGACCAGTGCGCATGCGCACTTGACTGACAGCTGCTACTTTTCTACCCTAGGGCAAAAACTGAGAGACTGCCCGAGCAAAAAATAATAAGGTGCTCGGGTGGCACCATCAGACGGAGATCGACAAAGACTCGTAGCCATCGGGCTGCTGCTGCTGCTGCTAATATTAATAACAACAACAACAACAACAACAATACGCTTTCGTACGGAATTATCCAACGAACAAAACGTTCACCTGAACTGTAGACGTTTGTTCGTTTAAACCAGAGACTTCGCTGTTTTTTTTCTTTCATTTTTGCTTCCTAATGGACAAAGGTTTGTTCACAAAAACCTGTGATAGCTCTAACTCTCATAATTTTTAAGCTATCGTTTTGGAATTGCACATGGGATATAGCATCTTAATCATCGACCTTACAGATTGAATTCAGCCAAAAATATTTCATGCGTTTTAAATTTCTAATTTTCAACTTTTAAGGATACCGATCACGGCTTGTTATTTAGTCAACTAAACATTTTTTTTCGTGCGGTGGGGGGCTTTGCCTCCCTTAACTGGGTTCCTTTAACTGGGTTCACTACTTGCCACATTTCCAACAATTATATAAATCGGGATCCCCTCTTAAAGAAGACCCCTCTTAAACTGTCATGGCCGTACGGACTTAAACGAAGCGAAGGCTTTGCGACAGAACCTATAGCGCGAGCGGAGCAACCAGGTTGTCACTAATTTTCATTAACTTACATGGCTTGTAACAATAATAACGTTGTACGCATAACAATATAGTGATTTCAACGAAGTTGAAAAAAAAAAGTATCATTGCGGGAGGAAGCTCGATCGCGACGTTGTGTCGATTTGTTTTCAACAAATTTGACACTCGAAATGGGGCATTTTTCTCCTTTGTAGCATAATGTACTATTTTACGATCAAATTTTTCATTAAATAATAATTAATAAAGATTCTGCTTGAAACATAATATCTTTGTGAACATATTAAACTGCAATGTTTAAAAATTAAATCAGTTTTGGGAGATATTTATATTTTTAATTCAATTAAATACCAAAAAAACAATTTTCCGAAAACCACAAAAGGGTTAAAAGTGTTTTTTAACTGTCAACGTTTTAATTTAACGCATTTTTACGAATCCGGGGAAGAATCACAGTTTTTTTATCTCTATCGATTGGTAATCATCCATTGAACTCTAAAAATTACTCGTAATGGCATCAATACAATTGGATTCTTGAATTTTCTATTGAAGACTTAGGACAGCTAAACCTTAAGTTCTAAACTAAGAAGATCTTCAACAATATGTAAATAATTAATATCTCATTTGTAAATAAGCAAATAAAAGAATGAGTAAACTGAATAAATAAATTGTCAGTTTATTCTATTTATTTATTTATTTATTTATTTATTTATTTATTTATTTACTTCTTTTTTTTCAAATTATTTGTTTGTTTATTTCAATGAAAGATAAATTATAAATGAAGTATGTAAATGCTATTCTATTTCGTTTATTTTTCATGTTGAACATCTTTATATTATTTTGGCTTTCTCCGTGGTACGACACTCGTTTGCAGGTAGAGCTTTTGCCCAAGTTTACTTAATGCCGAAGCTACACCTCGGGTGAATGTATATTTTTCTCGCAGATCCCTCCTTCCCTTATTCTCTCGTTCCACCGGTCGCGATTTACGGATCGCCAGTCGAAAACTGTGTGCTACGGTCTCCGGGCTATCCCGTTAACGCGGACAAACGGCGCCGAATGAAAAATGGTGCTCAAGCCCAGCGAGAGTGAGAGGGAGAAGGGTTCGTCTGTTTCCCTCTGTGGTAAGCGAGCCAGAGAGCGGAGAACGAGTAAACGAGAGAAAGAGAAAGCAACGAGGTAAAGCACCGAAGAGAGAGAGAGAGAAAGAGAGAGAGAGAGAGAGAGAGAGAGAGAGAGAGAGAGAGAGAGAGAGAGAGAGAGAGAGAGAGAGAATGGAACGACGACGTGAATTCGCGAGTCGGACAGCCGGAAATTACGTCCGCCGCGGCCGCGGCGTTGCCGATGGAACAGTAGCGGAGAGCGCGGTAGAAGCGACAAACGAGCTGCGCAGGCAATATCACGAACGAGAGAAAGAGAGAAACCGGATTCTCTATCCGCTCTCGGTCACGCTGGCGTCTGTCTATACACGTCTATACGGTATGTACATTCTGTAACTGTATGTGGATGCACGCAGAGAGTACAGACCGATGTTTTCGACGTTTTTACAAACCCTGCAACAGACCTGCCCATCGGAGCAAACCTCTCGTTACTGCCCGTCTGTTCCATGCACGAAATTTCGTTGAATTCGTGGTAACAGACAGGTGAGCAGTTTTGAAATTGCTGGCAACGAATTCACGAGCCTTTTATGACTCGTCAGAGAAGAGAATACTAAATATTCATTTCTCCGACAACGTGATTTATTTTATCTATCGTAGGGGAAGATGTTCTCGAGAAATCTCACATTTGCATAGATCTTGCGCTATGCGGCTTCGGGTTGGTTATATGCCCTATCCTTTCGAGTATAGTAAAGGGGAGGTTCGAAACAGTAGCGAGATTCCCTGTAAAATCAGAATTCACTGCTATGCAAACCCTACGAGACCTCCGCGGAAGTCTCGGCTTAATCTTCGTTAGAATTTCTAATTTGCGGTCGGAACAGAGGAGCCCTGAGCGAAACACTTGCCCTGTCATGGTTACAGCGTAACGTCGAGGCTCAGCTACCCGACTTTATAATACGGTTATAAGCTAGAAGGTAGGCACAATTTCCTGGAAGAGAAAGAAGAAAAAAAGTTAATGGAAAGTGTCGAGGAAACTGGCGTTTAATATACGACAGTGGATGACCCAGTCGCTAAACATTCACCGGTAAAGATATCTGTTCACGCCGTCGCCACGTGGGCCATCGAAATGTCAAAAGTTATCAAAGATATGATTGCTGAGAGGATGGATCACTCGAGAACACTTAATGATAAAACAAACAAACACAATGATGTAAAATGAAACGACTCGTCGACTCTAGAAGTGACGATTCGGTCGCGTAGATGTGCGGTTCGTTAGAACGACGGAGTTCATACGAGAAGCCTCGATTCCTGCGACGTCGTTTTATATTCGTTGATACAAGGGATACAAGGGTTTCGTTGATTCGTTCGTCCACTCGTGTCATACATACGTACACATGCGTGAACAGTACCTTTATACTCACACCAATGTAAGAAAAAAAATGTATTTGACTCCTGATGAAGAAAACTTCTACTAAATTGGCTGCAACTTTATCCTGTGCTCATTTCACTTGCAATTAATTAAGCTTTAAAGTACTGTGTGTTTAATCAGGCTACGATTATTTTGAATTTTCTGTACTGATTTTAACGGCTAAACTCTCCTTTCCTCCAATTTTGAAACTGATCTAACTTTCACAAAAAAATTAATATCAGGATAAATCAAACGACAGTTCTTTTCAATTTCGAAAAGTCTGAGGTTGGGGAAAAAAAAATCTTTTTTAAGGTTATTTTCTTGAAACATGATTAAAATCTATTTTGAATTTCACTGTCAGAATGTTTAAGTTAGTCCAATAATTTTTTTATTACAAAATCAATAAGAACAATAAATTTCTCAACGCTATAGAACTCTGTCTACTCAGTTCTCTCATTGACTACATCGTTGACTGCGATATCCACCTTGTTGTAAGTAGCCAAACCGTAACCACCACTAAATAAGTTAAAGTAAACTATTATGTCCACATCAAGGTAGTAAATCCGTCTTTCGATTGATACAAACGAGGTCCGTGGGGTTGGCGGTGCCCCAACCGACAGAAGCATGAAGACAGAAAGAGAAAGAGAAAGAGAGAGAGAGAGAGAGAGAGAGAGAGAGAGAGAGAGAGAGAGAGAGAGAGAGAGCGTAGTACGAGTAGGTAGCAGAAAGCCTCGAGGGATCTATACGACTCAGCCACCCGTTACATTATCCCTCGATATATCCGCCATTATCTTGATTTGTTATACACACAGCAACTGCACCGAGCTGCTCCCCGCCTTCTACATTTCACGCTCTTGTACTCGTCCGAGTCTGAGTACCTCGAACGCCGTATCCGTTGCATGCAACTATCATTCTCCGGCTTCTCATTAATATTTCATTTAAATTGCTATTTAGATTTGTGCTATTCCCAATATGGATTCACCGAGAGGCGCGCACGTGTCACGTCACTCTCGATTCTTCTCACCCAACGCAGATGAAACCGCGGGAGTAACGTACTACGAGGGGCGTCCGATAGCCGACGAGGAAAATCGCACCCACTCTTGCGAGATGAAACGAGCCGTTGGGGAGAGGCTGTAATCTCGTTGCGGATGCGAATGTTATACGGAAAAGTGATCGCAGCACCAGTGGCAGCAAGAAGAAGGAGCGCATTTTGCTTCTCCGCAGTCGAGATCGTCTTCAATCTCGTTCTCTGTCGCTGCTGCGCCGCTACGTGGGTGGATAAGTACGGAGGTACATCCGCTACTAGAACGCCGTCTTCTGTGAGAACTAAGAGTGGAGGGTAGAGAGAGAGAGATAGATAGGGAGAGATGAAGATGAACGAGTGCGAGAAAGAAACTCATTCAGCGAGCACACCCGTTACCCCGACGACGAAGACGCCGATGTAGCCAAACGACGACGACTTCGAGCGTGTGCGTTTTCGCCACTGCCGTTGGCTCACTGACTCACACAGGCTGCTGAGACGCTACATTGGCAGAGGAGGACACACCAGAAGGGTGTTTCTAATTGGTCCCATCTCTCGAGAAAACCTCTCTCAAAGAGAAGTTTCCCTGTGCTCTCTGCTTCACAACATAACTACCGCGACGATGACGACGATGACTTCGTATTTCGCCGAGGCAGCACACGTGCACTTCCCGAAGTAACTACTTTTGGCTGGTAGCGTAGCGAGAACACGTTACTGTGTTCTGAGCAGTGCGTGGAAATGTGTCTGTGAAGAGGCTCATTTTGTCCAGGATATAGAGAGAAGTCACTGCTGTGTCATTTGTGAAAATCGCTCCAGGCTCTCTCTCTCTCTCTCTCTCTCTCTCTCTCTCTCTCTCTCTCTCTCTCTCTCTCTCTCTCTCTCTCTTCTACCTGTTCCTCCCTCTCATCCGTCTCCCTTCATTCAGTGTCGCCTCTTTTTGACTCGCAACTGGAAAATCCAGGTCAGCGGGATTTGCACTCTATTCGTGTTCTTTTTGCATATCGTACAGTCTCTCGGACATTATATCGACGGATAGGCGTTCACAGAAATCGATAGTCATCCGTGTAGTGGTCGTGACATGACGCTCAGACGGAATAGCATAGATATAGAAATATAGTAAGTCATCTCCGGACTCTAGAATATATTTTGCGCTATGACATCGAATGTCATATATCGACGAATATCGATAGGAGGGTTTTCGATATGTCTACCGAAGCACATGGATATCCTCGATATTTCCTGGCAGCCTGAGTCACTCGGACTTCCGGTTGGGAAAAATAAGATGGCTAAAACGCTTCCGAAATCGAGACTACCGGTGTTTGCACGGAAAGGTTTGTCGTCTTTTTGTGTGCAAGGATCGAGCAGCATAGTTACTGGTACCAAGTGTGGGAAGCTGCGTGGAAGCTCTGCGGAAAGAAGCAGGAAAGATTACTAGGAGGCGTCGCGTTGACTCGTCGTCCCGTCGTGTAACCGGCGCCACAAACCTCGGCGTCGTCCTCGTCGTCTGGCGTCAAAACTCCCTCGCCAATAAGCTTCACCGACTGCTACGATTCTTTCTCTCTCTCTCTCTCTCTCTCTCTCTTTCTCTGTTCGTCTCTCTCACACGCTCTGGCGTGCTCAAGCAGACTCTTCGACTCTGAATTTCCCTTTGGCATCAGTCCCTCAAACTTCATGGTACAGTGTATACGCAGCCAGAAGTAAAGGAGATAAAAGACTTGAAAGGAACGGAATGACGGGTTCGAGTAGTCGAGGCGTTTTTTTTTTCACAACGGTGGACGCCGGTGCGATACGAATGGAAATGTGCAGGAACAAAACAAACAAACAAACAATATCTTTGCTACTCTCCTCATTTCTATGGAACCCATTAGCACATTTTCAGAATACATTACATGTCATCTTGAATATTAATTATACTTGTTATAATAATTTAATTATTGTCTTAAAAGACACTTTTTTGATTGTTACGAAATTTTATTTTACTCAACGGTATTAGATTGATTTTATGATTTTATGATTAATAAATCGTTATTTTTTAAATTTCGTGGAACGATATGTCACAATTATCGAAAGTATCGAAGCTCATTGTCCCCGTTTTATTAGTTTTTTGATTTATCGATGTCAGACACTAGGACCAGAGGCGTCTGCCACAAGGGTCGTAAACAAGTTGAGTTTAGTGTGAAATTTGACTTAAGATGACAGACGATGCAGCACCCATAACTTTTTAACCACATACAAGAGCGCAGATGGCTCATGGGGCTCGGGACTCAGCCCGTCTGTATATTGTTTAGTCGCTTTTTTATGGTTAGTCGCTATTGTAAAAAACTTCAATGGAACGATATCTCGCAAATGTCGAAAGTATCGAAGCCCATTGTCTCGGTTTTATTCGTGCCTTGATTTGTCGCTGTCAGACATTAAGACACAGGGCGGTCGCCACCATAGTCGTTGTAATCAAGTTCAGTTTAGTGTCAAATCTAACATGAAATGACAGGTGATGCAGCACTCGTAACTTTTTAACTACTGTACATAGGTATATGCAAGAGCGAAGCAGCGCAGATCGCTCATCGGGCGCGCGAATCTGCGCGCGCGTATTCTATAATACATTATTGAGTGATTAGATTTGTTTATATTTACTGTGTATTAATATAATACATTAATTCGATTAACCGTTTAGTTCCTGGCGTGTCAATAATTGGCACGATCATTTTTGACGCTTTTTCTTACACGAGTCTTGCCTTAAGGTTTGCCAGGTGTCATTGAGTCGTCATAACACTGGAAAATATAGATAATGATTTTTCAACAAAGTGCAGATAGATAGAGCAGTATGACAAGAATCAGATCGATTGTGTACTTAGATTGTTGATACTATTAAATATAGTCACAACACTCGCAATTGTTTTGTAGTAAAAGGACTATGCTTCCTCGCTCACTTCTTACCGCGTTGCACGATAGCTCGTATCTCCTTTCGATCCGTCACCTGTCTATCTGATGAACCTCCTTGAATGACTTTAATTTGGGGTAAAAGGTTCATTAAACTAAACATTACTGAAGTGACATTGGTAGTGTCGTTCTGATAGAAAAATATTTTTTTTGTTTTATTAAATTTTTTTAACCTAAAATCGTATATTAAAGTGATTAGAAATTGAACAAGTTTTTTTATGCGTAAAAATAGTAGCTGGAGTTGAATGTTTAAGAAAAATTCGTATCGTAATTATTTATTCAACTCGTGGAGATAAGAAAGCTAAAGTTTACCAAGCACGTGACTAATGCAGTAGACTATCAATTGAACGGCACGATCGATTGCAAATGCGCTTAGACCACAAGATAACTTCAATTCAGAAACCTAAGCATTAAACACCTAAGAAGCTTCTCTTATTTCCGACATCTCAAGTACTCGGTCGAGTAAGCGACTGTCTGTATACAAAGCCTCGAGGCACTCGCGTGTCGCCTCGTGTGTTGCCGGTTTTCGCTCCATTAGCGTCGCGCGACACCCGAACACCTGCATCGTCGTCGTGGTCGGTGCAAAATTATACGGTGCGGTAGACGCACACGGCACTCCAGACTGCAGTGAATGTAGAACGCAGAGGCGAGAAAGCCTGTGAGAGTCAGGAAGAGAGGGTCTCTCGCTCGTCCAACCGAGAAGATCAAGCTTCTCGACGGAGAAGCTACGAAAGCAACAGCGCAAGGTGATTGCGAGAACCAAGACGATGACGTCTTTTCGCCACGGTCGTGCACTACGTCAAATAAATCGAGCGAAGCTAGGCACACCAACGGCGTTGCTGGCCGCTACTGCTGCTCGAGAGCTCAACGTGAGAGAATTGATTAAACCCGGTTAACCCCTTTCGCGTTAGTTTATTATCTTTCCACTCGAACTTCCTCTCACCATACCCTCGTCTCTCCTCTATGTTCGGATATCTCTCGCTCTTCCTTCCTGTGTGCTCGCTCGTAATCGTAAATTGGGGTATAACGTAACTACTATACACCTATCTCACACGCTTTCCACCCTGTAACTCTCTGTAACGTCTTTCTGTTTCTATGTGTGTATATATACGTATATATTTCAACATGGCACACACTTTCTGAAGTGAAGGAGGGATATTCGTGTCGGTATTACGTGTGCTGGTCGAGCCGCCACTCTGTGTCAACCCTCTCTCGCTTTTCACCTTCTCTAGTCCTTTTACTCTCCTTTTTACTTCAGGATAATCCAGTCTTCGTTTCATCGCGAAGCTTTTCTCGCCAGACAAGAGAGTGTCTCTCCATCTAGCTGCTATCCTCTCTTCGTTACCTGGACAGGGTGATACACCTAAATCTTGTAAAAACACACGTAGACCAACTTCCTCAGTCGCCTCCTCTAACTCCGACACTTTATTTTTCCTTGCTTTTTGGCCAAAGGTAAACGTGGAAGACGTGTGACGGAGTGAAAGAGGGAGCGAGCGAGCGAGCGAGCACCTAAACTCCGTCTACCGAGGATCACGCCAAGGGATCATTTGCTCTGACGTACGATAATGCTCGTGTGTAACGGACCGTGGAACGCCCCCGTGCCACCGTACTGCCCTTCTCTCCATTCCCGTTCCATGCAAGCATCCTCCTCTATCTGTCCCCTCACGACCATCCAGCACCTGATGTTCTCTTTGCATCATCCAACAATACAGAGAAAGCTGGTGATATCATCGTTAAGCTTTTGAGCGACACAACGAAATTTTAGTTTAACGAGCAGTGGTCCTCGAATTCGTTCAACAACCGAATCAATTGAATTATTCAAAATTGAGAAAAACTCTTTTTTTTTACCTAATCTCTTAATATTTAGCTATCGAGCCAATTCTCTTTCTAAGCTATGAGATTTTTTATGGAGACACTTGTTATCCTAACGTGAAAGCCCGTCGAGTTAATAATAAAAATAAATAATTAAAAAATCAATATTCATCATTTCTCGAACAATTTGAGACATTTTTTTATACTTCTATGTATGCTTACAGTTTTTTTAAAAAACTTTTATTATCAAATCCGAAGTATGTAAAGAAAAAAAGTATTACAAACCGATATAATTCGACTCAAATTATCGTGTAAACACATTGTTTTGATTGTCCTTGAGTACGAAAAAAGCATTCATTCATATCTGTCTGTACATTGGTCCTTACCGTCGATAACTCAATGACTTTTGAAAGAAACTACGGACCATAATCAAATTTTGCGCGTATATTCTTCTACCAAGACTTAGTTTTGTTATTGCATTGCAGTACAATTGCACAACACATTCTGATACTTTCCCTGAAATGGTTTAAAAAAATTATTTTTATGACTTTCATGCAGATAATTACTAATTAACTATGGACTATTATGGATACTAAGTTACGGATCAGAAAAAGTGGTCTAATAATTCATTATGCTTTCACTTACATACGATTATAATAATAACAAAGCATTCAACAAAGATGGTGATATACAAACCCCTTGATCGGCATTGACGACACTCTATGGTGCGCCGTCAGTCTATGAATTTAGACGCAATTCTGTAGCTCAAGGTGTTAACTAAAAGGTTGTGACCAGTTTCTAAGAGCAGTGTATAATATATTTAATAATATTTGTCAGATGCATGTTCCCAATTTCAGAAGTTTGGTAGATCACAAGATCAGTTATAGCGCCATGCCAGTAACAAATATAATGAGTTACGAGGTGTCGACACGCCACTGGCACTTTTTTTCTACTGATTCAGCGGTTCACTACATTTCTGTTAGCCGCTTGAGGGGCTCGGTAGTAACAGCAGAAGCAATAACAGAAGCAGCTTCCATACTGATCTGGTATGGTAGAGCATAGCCGGCAGCGCGACTGAGTGGGCAACAGCGTGGCATATGGGAGTAACAGGAAATGTAAGAACCAAGGCCTCGTGATTAAAAGCCCCTGGGCCACCCCGGTACCATCGACTTTTCCTCGAGGCAAGAGAAGCGAGTTGTGTGCTGTGTGCGAGAAGCTCTTTGGCTCTAGTCTCCTCCTCCTCACTGTTGTCACCGTCGTAGTTGTCATGTGTTATTTGCGCTACTGACGCGCACGAGTGTTACACTACTACTGTGTGGTGTATACACTGTTTCGTGTCTACATCGCTGTACAATACGCGAATATATAGCCGTACACGGGGAGTTTCACGTTGTACGAATCAGACCAATTCGTCGTTTCTCCTCTTCCTCTTTTTCTTCCTTCTCGTTACCGCTCTATGGTTCTTTTCATCGAATGTATATTCCAAATACACGTGGTGTACAATAAAACGAGAGAGCAAGAAAGTTTGGAAGAAAATCAATGTAAGCAGGGAATTCAATTATTGCGGAGAGAAGGAGAGAGCGAGAGAGAGAGAGAGCGCTTGTGCACGAGAACGCGAAAAGTGGGGATAGCTGACTATCAGCGACCGCGGCGGTGACTCATAGCAGTTTCTAATAACACTGTTTTGCGAATCTATTACGTCTCGTGAATTTCGATAAAAGTAAGTAAGTATTTTGACTGCAAAACAGATTAAAACTACGTATAATGATGAATTATATGAGTAATGTTCTGTTTAACCAATCGTAAATATTAGTTACTTGCTGAAGGAACAGACTTTTCAAATTGGCGATCGAAAAGTTGATAACTTATATTGGTATTTCGGCAAATGTTTGGAGTATACAAAGTAATGTCGGAAAACAAGGAACAAAAAAGGTTTATGGTTATTGTTGGGATGTAAAATCACATCCAAGCTCCAGTATGATCAGGAGAATAATATTTTAGCTAAACTTCTGTTAATGTAACAAAATTGTTCTGTCCGTGCAGGAGAGCACGTTGATGCATTCTTTCATTCTGTTGAATTCGCTTGTCCGCAACCGTTTGACACATCAGCGATTAAAATATTTATTCAAAGTACACGGAAAGCGAAAACTGGCTTAGAAAACCATAATAAATTCGTTCCGACAACCAACAAACCGGTTGTCACAGTTACCAACTAAGAGACTAAATAAATAAATAAATAATTATCGCAACAATTTTGTTTTTCGTCTGCATAAGTTATTATTGTGCAGCTTGAGTTAAAAAATAGGAGTTTCGTATTTATTCTTGATTTATCTACCTTTCCTAGTATACATAAAGGGTGATTTTTTAAGAGCTTGAGAACTTTTTTTTAAAAAAAAACGCATAAAATTTGCAAAATCTCATCGGTTCTTTATTTGAAACGTTAGATTGGTCCATGACATTTACTTTTTGAAGATAATTTCATTTAAATGTTGACCGCGGCTGCGTCTTAGGTGGTCCATTCGGAAAGTCCAATTTTGGGCAACTTTTTCGAGCATTTCGGCCGGAATAGCCCGAATTTCTTCGGAAATGTTGTCTTCCAAAACTGGAATAGTTGCTGGCTTATTTCTGTAGACTTTAGACTTGACGTAGCCCCACAAAAAATAGTCTAAAGGCGTCAAATCGCATGATCTTGGTGGCCAACTTACCGGGCCATTTCTTGAGATGAATTGTTCTCCGAAGTTTTCGCTCAAAATGGCCATAGAATCGCGAGCTGTGTGGCATGTAGCGCCATCTTGTTGAAACCACATGTCAACTAAGTTCAGTTCTTCCATTTTTGGCAACAAAAAGTTTGTTAGCATCGAACGATAGCGATCGCCATTCACCGTAACGTTGCGTCCAACAGCATCTTTGAAAAAATACGGTCCAATGATTCCACCAGCGTACAAACCACACCAAACAGTGCATTTTTCGGGATGCATGGGCAGTTCTTGAACGGCTTCTGGTTGCTCTTCACTCCAAATGCGGCAATTTTGCCTATTTACGTAGCCATTCAACCAGAAATGAGCCTCATCGCTGAACAAAATTTGTCGATAAAAAAGCGGATTTTCTGCCAACTTTTCTAGGGCCCATTCACTGAAAATTCGACGTTGTGGCAGATCGTTCGGCTTCAGTTGTTGCAGGAGCTGTATTTTATACGGTTTTACACCAAGATCTTTGCGTAAAATCTTCCATGTCGTCGAATAACACAAACCCAATTGCTGCGAACGGCGACGAATCGACATTTCACGGTCTTCAGCAACACTCTCAGAAACAGACGCAATATTCTCTTCTGTACGCACTGTACGCATTCGTGTGGTTGGTTTAATGTCCAATAAAGTAAACTGAGTGCGAAACTTGGTCACAATCGCATTAATTGTTTGCTCACTTGGTCGATTATGTAGACCATAAATCGGACGTAAATCGCGAAACACTTTTCGAACCGAACACTGATTTTTGTAATAAAATTCAATTATTTGCAAGCGTTGCTCGTTAGTAAGTCTATTCATTATGAAATGTCAAAGCATACTGAGCATCTTTCTCTTTGACACCTTGTCTGAAATCCCGCGTGATCTGTCAAATACTAATGCATGAAAATCCTAACCTCAAAAAAATCACCCTTTAGAATAAAAATTTATCGTACAATAAATAAGAAATCAATACACGCCCGTATAAACCTATGATACGGACCTTTGAGGAAAACTGCTGGAAATCGCCACGGCAACGCCACCTATTCTCGTGTACATAGCGGATAGGAATGGTAAGCCAGCGACCACTTTTACGTTCATTTTCGGTCTCGTTTCGTTCAACAAGGCGCAGTTTAGACGCGCAACACGCGCTCGCCACTGCCCAAAGCACCTGCGATTGACAGGTTTATCGTGTATCCGGTCCTACATCCAGACGTCCCTTTTTCCCTTTCTTTACTTTCACCCGCTTAATTCCTCGCTGTATGAGTTTTTGCCTTTTTTTGCTGCTGACCAGTCGTCCATGCGTGTACCATTGAGAGCTACGAGAGGCGGAACATGGCTTAAATGCTGCGTTCACGTTTTTATCGAACATCCGTCGAGCAGATACGTATGACCAACGAGTGCTTATATCGCCTTCCGATATTCGACGAAAATTCAAACAGCTTATCGAGAACGGATATATCCCTCACGACGTTTGCACGTTCGTGAGATTCCCTAAGGATATTCGGCTCATTCCGTGCCCCGAGAGCTCAGCCAGACCCTATAGGAGATGGCTACTTCCTTGCAGGTTTATAGCGATGGATTATGTCCACACGTACGTCCATCCTTCGCTTTGATTCCTTCTGCAACTTTTTATTCGTTTCTTAACGCTGTATCTCTGGATTTCATCGCAGCTATAACACTGTGGTCGTGACAGCTTGCAGAGATAGCATCGTTTGCGTGCGTGTGTGTGCGCGCGCACGCACGTGTGTGTGTTCGTAAAACCTGGATGCAATTTTTTTTAGTACTGTTCCAAACAGTTCGAATACAAATTTATCGAAGCATGGAGGTTTTTTAATTGTAATTTCAACTATCGGATAGACGCATACACGCAAATTTTTGCATAAGAAAAAATGTTACCGAAAAATGGTGGTCGAGTCACTTCAATGAATAAAACATCATTTAATTTACTATTATAAAGTAATTATAAATATTTTTGTCATATTGTAATAATAATAATCGGTAAGCAATAATAATACCAAATTATTCGTGTTATTTCTACGGAAATTGATGTAATAATGGAGACTGAAATATTAATCACACCACAATAATACAGGTGACAGCGATCTATCGGAGCGTATTATTTTAATCACTTTCCACTTTGTTACCATTAGCAGCGCCGTAGAGTTTTCACGTAGTTGAGTTGTAATTTGATGGTGTTGTTCCATAGCAGAGTTGTAACGGGGTAGAGATATTTTCCGCAATTAATTTGCGGTGGATTCGTGTTTTTGAGAGAGAAATAAATGGTAGAAGTTGTAAAGACGTCTATGCGATAGCTCAATAATTAATTATCCAAGTAATACTTCTCTATAAATTTGTAATAATCATCAGAATAATAGTTAGAATTAATTAAATTTGTAATAAATACATACTTTTTAATACTTATACTTTAATACAATACTTTTTAAAAAAATTCATCCGATCCTCCATCATATGTTGAAATTCGCATGTGAAAAAATCTCGTGGCAGACTAACAAAAGCGCGTTGTTTGTCGCAATCAATTTTGGGGCTTCCGGTGATCCTTCAATATTGAAATCCTAAAAAATGACAAGCGAAAAAATTATTTTGCTTTGACAGCCGAACGTTCGGCATTGACCGAGTGTTAGCAAACAGAGTCATAGCTCGCTGGTTGTGCGGCAGTGAGGTAAAAAGAGTCGCGAACCACAGTTTGGCAAGAGGGACGAGGGTTAAAGCGTCGGAGGGACGATGGAAAGGCTGCAAGGGTTGAAAAACCGTGCGGATAGCGGCGAACAAATGCGAAATGGCGCAACAAAACTAATTTTACAAAACAGCGCGTTTCGCTCGGCTAAATTATTAAACCCTCGTCCGTGTAACGTGCGCGCTGCGTGTATATACAAAACTTGGAGGGAGGGGGATTAATACTTGGCCGCTTGCGAACGCCATTCGCCCTTCATTTGCACAGGGCTGCCGCGAACGGGTAGCTTGAAAGCCGAGGTTGCCGGCGTAACTACTGACCCCGAGCTCCGGCCTCCGGGGGGTTAAACCGTTACGTGGGGGGCGAGGTATTGTACGCTCGGCAGTGGACCTCTCTGCTACAGGCCTACTACTACAACTATATATATATATATATATAGTTGTAGTAGTAGTATATATAGTAGTAGTTATAGTAGTAGTATATATAATATATATATATATATATATATATATATATATATATATATATCGTCACGAGAAGCTGGCATAGAAGCAGGCACGATTCACGAAAACCCACGTAATAAAGTGGAGCCGCTATTATTTATTAATTTTGTGGGCGCGCTTGGAAAGAACCCATTCCATCCCCTCTTTTTTATCTGCCCCTTTCCGTTGTCTCCCCCAAAACGACTGATACTCCCAACCAACCCATTTTCCTAATGGCAGCAAAAAGATTTTCACCCACACAAACACGCGTACGTGCCATCCATAAACGAGACTGTAATGCGCCTGCAGGCAGTATCGCACTTACGAGTACTCGGAATTTAAAATGCGGTTAGATAACCGCGCAGCGTTGATGCAGAGACCATTAAGAATTTATTCATCGATATGGGAATGGAGCGTTCCGTCATCGAGAGCAACTATTACGCTTCATATCGGCCAGATAGATATATACGTGTGTAATATGTATGGAGGCTACAGGTAGTATAAGTACCCAGAACAGTCCCTCGTTTGCCAGATAGTATGTATATACATGTGTGACACAGACAGCGCGTAAATTATCGGCTAAATTGCTCCGAGGGAGCGTGACACTGACAGCAGGGCGTGTCTTCGGCGTTGGAGTAGTTCGCGAGAGTGTTATGCAGATGCGCAGCACAGATATATGAACGTTGACTACATGTTTGACGAATGCTTCTCCTACTGCTTATCCATTCCCGCGCGTGTACGTACAAAACGTTACATATTCTAACGGGAGACAACGATAAATCACTCAAAGTGTGATCATATTATATCTCCTTTTTTCACATCCTTTCACTCTGTACCTCCTTTATATACTGGTTATCGTACGCGTCTCGTATAACTCTGCGTCGAATATCATGCAGTGAAAGGAGCTGCCGAGTAGGTACAGATGCTATGCAGCACCTGCTTCTGCTACTAGTTATATCTTTGCGCTGCCACAGGCTTATATTGGGGAGTGTATGCTTGGCCCTCTTGACCCTCTTTATCGCTGGGGATGAAAAGCTAGCGAGAGGGACGAAATATACGATAGTGAGGAGCGAAAGCGAGACGTTATAAGGCTGCGAAAAGGTCTCAGGAACAATAAGGTGTTTGTGAGTGCATTCTTGTTTCACAACCCTCGTTCTCATTCACCCCCTTTACCCTCCCACTCTTCATCGCCGTTCCTTTTTTTCTCGCACTCGACATCGATGGTGGCTTCTTCGCGGTTCTGAGCACCCGATATACATGCTCTCGTGAGCACAGTCTTCGATCGCAATATCTCTTCACACCGTATAAACAAACACGTGTCGAGAAAATTGTGTCGAGTGACTTGTGCCTAATTCCGGAATTGAGGCCGAGATCTCGTGTCATCCGTGAATTGATGAACATATTCGCACACTCAGCACTACAAAGTGTAGCTAATGCTTTACTGCGAGCATAAAGTCAGATATTAATTGTTATCTAAACTTATACAAATGTTCATGTTCATTAATGCGGGTTATTTGCTGCGCTTCCTTATCGAGGAAGCTTTGTTTTCATGCATATTTGAAGATCGATTTCAATGTCAGAGTGCTTAAAATAGTCTTAAACGTCCAGAAGAGTTTGAAAAAATGTCTGCATCGATGAATGTTTTTGTTAAGAAGCTGGTAATACTAATGATAATAATATTAATAAGAAGGATAAAGGATTTCTGCATTTGACATGCTGATTTTCAATGTTGATGTTGGTCCTCGTTGGGAACTTGCGCTTTTCGTACGCTCTAAGACGCACGAAAGGTTGTTCGTGGCTTGTTGAAAGCGAAATCGATATTTAATTTTAACGAAGGCGAGAGCAACACAAAAGAGGTTTTCTTGTCAGTGCACGGCTCAGCTCGGCGATCAATGCAACGAGAGAGTGTACATTCTGAATTCTCTATACGCTTCCCTTCTTTCCTTCCTCTTCCTCCTCTTTCTCTTGGTTGTCGTCTAGCTCTTTTACCCTTCATCTCCTGTCTGCGACGTCTCCGCGCAACGCATTGCTGCTTCCCACGAGACACGAGGACTCGTATCTCTTCTATTCTTTTCCCTCGATTGTTCACTCTGAATAATTCTCTATCGCTGGTACGTCTTCTCATGCGATATATATATCGGTTACCTCTGTCTCTCGTTTTCTTCGTCCACGCGCTTCGTCATTTTGTGAGCTTTGTATCCCCGAGCCATCGTTGTATCACGGTATGACGAGTCCAGGACCGAACTATGAGAAGAGTCTCGGAATTGCGAATTCTACTCTCGAGACACTTTTCTCTCTGGTGCACCAGATGGGAAAACTTTACGGTGACCCTTTCCCTCCCCCTCCCGGAAAGTGTCCATCCGCTCTAAAAGGAGAATGAGAAACGAAACAGGTACATATATAAAGCACGAGGGAGACAGCAAGAGTGAAAGAAGTAAAGCTTCGCTTCTGGAAGATATTTATATAATTTTCACGAATTAGAGAGCCATATCGTCATTTTTCCCAGCGAATTTTTTGTATCGTTTGTGTTATACAAAAGAGCTGCAGCAAAGACGCGGAAGGAATCTGCGTAGGTATACAATATATGAAAACGAAATTACGCAGTGACCGAGAGAAAGTGGGAGAGGGGTAGAGCGGAGTTTATACGAGCGGCGTGTTAATTGCGCGCTCGGAGGTCCTCTCGAAACAGTGGTTAAGAGAGAAAGAGAATTGTAGAGGGAGCGCGCGTTCCTCCCTTCGCTTTTCCTCCTTCCAATGCGCGGTAGGGCAACTACTACCCCTTTCGCGACCCGCTGCGATTTATCGCCCGGAAATTTATGGCAGGAAAGTTATTACTCCTGGTCGAACGGTAGAGAGCGCGCGGTTCTGCACCGATTTCCCGACGGTCCGGCTCTCGGCTACCGGTGGCTATGGTCCAGCGCAGTGTCCACTTTCGAGCGTTTCATCGGTTCATCCCCGGGTGTATCGTTATACGAAGAGTCACCCGGAAATTCGACTTCTTAGGCGGCCCTTACGCTTCGTTTGGTGACTCGATAGTCTCAACTTGAAAAATTTCAGAAATCGCTCAACCGCCGTAATTTTTTTTTCTCGATCGTTTACCTTTTTATGCCTTTTTTCGCAAGCTTGAAAATAACCTCGGGAGTCATGCTTTTTCACTGCTTGCGTTTTGTAGCGAATATTATATTATCGTAAAAAATATTATGCTAAAACAGTAAAACCCTTTAGATCTTTTAGTACATGCTCGTGTATGTATCTTCAATATTAGAGACTCCATGCACTAGACCGCGACTAGTTTGATCATATTTCGTTACTCAATTTTTATACCGATTTCTCTGAAACACATAACCTTAAAAAAATGTAGCTTGATTCCATCGAATCTTGAAGACGATTCGTTTCCTGATTGACTGTTGACATTGTAGCTACAGCTTTTACGAACTCAGCAATTAAAGTCGCAAATTTAGTGAAGAATATGAAGATACAAGAAAACGTTTATACGTTTTTTAAGTGAAAATATTTTGTCGCGGTAAGGTAGGTTGGCAAGTTGGGAAATAGGAGCGTAATGAAAAGTGAAACGCTTAGAAGTACAGACCGCGTTGGGTACAGTGAGATCACTCAACGTGGCAGCGGAGAAGGGGAATATGAACGCCTCAATCCTCACACAGCAATTCAACAGTTTTGTGTATTTCAATATTCGTTACGTTCTTACTCGCAGACAAACGTTAGTGAAGCGACGCTATAGCGTTTCATTTTTCGTTATGCTGTAGTGTAATTCATACTCATCTAAATTAATTCGTGTACTTTGGTATTGAGAACATTGGTATAAACTTTTCCGATAATGTCGGTGTATTAATGTTATTGACAGTGGTTAAAATAAATTTAAAAAAAATAACATTACTTCCCTAATCGGGTAAGCGCATAATGGCAAAAACTTCAACTGATCGCGTAAGGGTGTTTTGTAAAAGGAAGCGTGCAGAGAATCCACCGAAACAAGCCCCTAAAAGTAGTGCCCAGCGTGCGTGGGAATTTAAAGCGAGACAGAAGGCGTTGAAAAACGCAGCTGCCGCAGGAGTGCCGTTTAAACTTATATTTTCAACTCAAAATCCCTTTACAAATATTAAAAATGTTCACTTAGTCGCTTAGCCTACAAATGTCCTATTACTCTATCTTTGAAGTTTCACTTCTAACGTGCATGGCGACCACACATCCTCTTTTGTTACGTTTTACACGATAAGTTGGATCAGTCAAGTAGCAACTTGGGTTATTTAAGGGTGACGTTCCGTGCAGGCAGAGGAAGCACTGACGCATCTCAATAATTCCGCACAGATAATCGAAGAGTTCTTGTTCGAAATGTTCGGTGACCAATACTTTTTGATTAGATGTAACGAATCGTTAAAATCCAGGGAACATTTTACTCCTGTATTTCGAATTGGTATCTAATCAACAAAGACGAAAAATATACAACGAAAGGCCTATGCTTTAACGCTATGCGACTCTGCCGTAAGCGTACAATTATTATTTCATCAAAATCTTTGGTGACCGAGCCTCAAATTTTACAGCAATCGCGCTATTACTATTGTCGTATTTGTAACAATCTATAAATAAATACCGTTACTCGTCTATTCGCGATGCGCATGAAAGAACTATCGTAAATTAACTGTTAAAGCATAAGTTGACATTTTGTTAAAATATTATTCCGTGTTTCATTATTGAACCGATCAAGCTTGCTTTGAGTTATTTTTCCTACAAAAGCGTTTGATTAGGCATTCATTTACAATAAACAATTATATATATTACGCGTATAATCGATTTATAGTTGCGAGTAACGATAATTGGAATAGTATTGGTTTTTAAAATTACTTTGCCATCATGAAAACAATGAAATTACTGCTTTTCGTAGATGTGGAGAATGTCCCGACCACTTATCCAGCATGAACAAAATTGCCAGTGGCATAAACGGGCAGCAGGGGCTGGTTGTAAGTTCGGGGGGGGGCATAGAGCTACATGAAAGAGGAAACGACTAGAAGTGCGAGAGAGTAGTCGATGGTATGAAAGAGACAAAGAGAAAGAGGATGTGCGCGCGTCTCTCCCGTGGGTTTACGCGTAAGAGAATTTATCACTGTTCGAATCTTCGAAGAATCCAATTTTCGAGATATACGAGTGTAAGCGCGAACTCTCGGCTTCTCTTTTTCTCCCACCCGCCACGTTCTATATATTCTTGTACGAGCACTCTTATTTTCTCACTGTTTCATTCGCTATCCTCTTGTCAAAAGGAGATATACCGCAGGTGCCGGCGGTGCAGGCCACTGGAGAACGCACACCGAGAAAACTCTCGTTTATCCGGGTGCAGAGAAGAGATCTAACCACCCCCCCCCCCCGACCCCACCGCGACTCGCTAGCGCAACACTGAGGTGGCCAACGGATATAACCACTGTTACTTTCTCTCTTTTATCTTTCCAGCGTCCCTCGCGTCCTTTATTCTTTCGGGACGACATTCCGGCACCGTAGATACACTCCGTTGAAGAAGAGACGACGTCAACAACGAAGGAAAAGAGAATGCTTCGATAAGCAGTCGACATATCGTCAACCTTGGCTCTTAGGGCCGAATTGGAAGTCGTAAGTTCCATCTTAAGATTGTACTTAAGATGAATATTTAGTTTTATCTTAAGTTTGATCTTAAGATTGATCTGAAGTTGATTCTATCTGAACTAATATCCATCTGAAGTAAGTTCCATCCGTAGATGGAACTTACGATTGGAAATTCGGCCCTAAACCACACTCGCAAATTCCATTTATTTACGAACCTTACCACCAATGTGTACATGCAACTTATAACGTCGTTTAAAAAATAATTAACATTGTAGTATTAATAATCAATGTCCTCTTGCGATGTTTAATAGTTTTTTTTTAAAATCATTTAATTATCATGCTGCTATTTTAATTTAATAGTAAATAATTTAGTAAATACAAGTAGATCATTATGGCTCGGTCGCATTGCACCCTCGCGTAGTCAGGACGGTACATTGGAGAAGACATCATCGTTCAATTGTGAAAAATTAATTAAAATTAAAATTATTATTGTGTTATTACGTTGATTTTTAGCTAAACTAGGTCGAAATATAGACGGATCATATGGAAAGCATCGCTAAAGGTTCTTTAGATTAATTTAGGTGGCTCGGACGTGGACGGAGGACTTTTTATACAATTGATTATATACTTGAACAAATATCCACCAGAAAGTCATATAAATGAAATATGAATATTTCATATCTGCCAGCATTCGAAAAAAAAAAGATTTTTTTGTATTTTACTTCAGAGAAAAGCAAATAATATTGATAAAAAATGTATTACATTTCGAAATATTTTTTGACTTATCTTCGAATAAAAATCTCATCTTTTAATCTCTTCGAAAAAGTTGTATCAATATCATAACTTTTTGGCTGGAGGGAATCAGGCGAGACGCTCAACCACGCGGAGATATTATCCGACAAGTTTAACTTGATCTCGAGGAGTTGCGTTGCGTTGGGTTGGATGAAGAATAAGGCGAAATAGAGAAAATCAGAGAGCAACCGGTGGCGGAGCACTGACCCGACCGAGGGAGAATATTAATTAGCCTCTCGCGCAGAGATGAAGAAAGGAACAAGGGAGAGGGAAGACAGAGAGCGAGAGAGAATGCACAACGAAGGAGCGGAAGTTCCTTTACTACGAAGAGTTGCCAAAGCACAGCTGAGAGTCAAGACAAGAAGAGGAGCACACAGCTTCCCCCTTCTCCTGACACCGGGTACGTCGTCGCATACGGCGAAAGGAGCACCGGCACCGGCAAAGTAAGCGGGAGAGGAGCAAAGGAGCTCGAGGAGCCAAGAACCAAGAAGAACAACAATAAAACCCCGGGGTGTAATTTGTCATGGGGGCGTATAGCGCGCAACGCCGCGCTGCTTGTACCGGCGTCCGCTCTCGTTGTGCCTTTTGTCTTCAGTGCTCCTTTCCCTTTTCCCCGAATGTACTATACTGTAATACTATATACGAATGTGTACATTCACCGGGACTCGACGAGCGCGGCTTCAAGTTTTCCCATTATTATTAACGCTTCTCGCTGCTGTGCTTGGCACACGGCGCGTTGACTGCAAACCGGCAACTCGCTGCCAACAGATTCACGCTTGTCGAGAGGGATGGAGGGATCGGGGAGAGAGAAGTACAGAACAATTCTCGGATTCGTTGGGATTATCGAAAATCTTTTCGCGCAGTTCCAGAGATAAATGAAGAGGAGAAGAATATGAAGAACAAAAAAGAATGAAACGATAACTCTCCCGATGACAACGATGATTCTGCCTGTACGCACGAATTGAAGAGAGCCACGAGTGGAACGACACGCATTGTTCCTACGAGGGTAGTCTTATCGGAATCATTAGAGGGAAAATCGATGTTGAGGAGAATCGTTTCGCGCAGGGGAGGACGAGACCAGGATTGCAGGTGAGATGTGATGCAGGGTCTGGTAGATCATACTATCCGCCCGGTAGACTACATAAGAACCGTCTGATGCACTCGAACGATCGTTCTGAACCTTTCACGAAACTCTCTGGAAGCGTTCGGGCACTACGCTCTTTGGGAAGTACCTACGTGCAAAGGAACGAAGGAGGCAGGGCGCAAACACACAGACGGTTGCTCAGGAGCAAAGGAAAAAACGTAGTAGAGGAAGGAAAGTTGCGCCTCTGGAGAGGTTCATCGTCGTGAGAGTGCGAGGAAACGGCGAGAACACCGGGCTACTTTTAAATCGAGACAAAAGGAAAAAGAAATATAGACGGTGGTAAGAACGAAGGCTCTGGGATGGGTCCTTTATCGAACGATTCGGTCAAAGAGTTCCCAGTGGAAGCGATAAGGGTTGATAGTCTGACGGAGAAAAACGACTGGAGACTACCGAAGCGATGGATAAAGTGCGAGTACGAGTAAAGAAGAAGTGGAGAGAGAAAGAAAAGCATTCGGTCGAGTTGCTTTATCCTCTCTCTCCACTCAACCATTCTGTGGTCCCACTCCTGCTGCTTTCTCGGCCTCTTCTTGGTTTCTGTTTAAAGTCCTCTTTCTTTCTTTTGCTTTCTCTATCTCTCTCTCTCGCTCTCTCGCTCTCTCGCTCTCTTTCACCACCCCAACCAGGCTTCGCCAACTTTTAAATTTAATTGAAAAGGTCCCGGATCGCATTTACCTCATCCTAGCGTTGCGCGAAACGGCCAGAGGTGCCTTAATTGAGGTTCTCGATTTCGCGAATTATTCTTAATAAATTGGCTAAACTTATTTCGTCTTTATGTCTAATCGAGATGATAGGCAGCCAATATTCTTTACACGCAAATACTCGTTCTTTCACCTCTTTCGTTTCCATCATTGTCGATTTCCCGTAAAGTTTATTCCGCTCAAACGCAAGGAAACTGGCCAATGCAAGGCCTATGTACGTCTGTATTTGTAGACCTCTGGATATGTATAGGTAAAAATCGAATATCCATGAAGGAACCCCAAGAAAGGGAAGTAGCGACGAAGGGCGGCAGTCCAGTCGAGTTAAATTCTTCGAGTCTCTTACACCTCCTTCCTGCCTCTTTTCATCATCGAATTTTCCACGTTCTTCAGAATTATGGCTACCGCTCTACTCGACTCCTCTTCGACGACGCTCGTCTCGCTTAACGTTTTTCATCCGTTCACTCGCATCTCCAACCTAACCTCAAGCTATGATGATGCGCTAAACTCTGCCAAGTGAGCGTTGTGCCTATTGTTTGACTTGATAAATGAAGTAACCGAGCGCGGAGAAGCTCAATGCCATGGTTGCTCGACTGCATTCAATCCGGGCGAACAACACAATGCCCGCGATATACGTGTTATATTGTATTGTGCGCTGACTCGACGAACGCTGGGGTTCCTATCGCGTGATTTAATGCTGGAAACTATACCGAACTTGCATCGAACGGCATAAAACCTCTCTCTCTCTCTCTCTCTCTCTCTCTCTCTCTCTCTCTCTCTCTCTCTCTATCTATCTATCTATCTATCTATCTATCTATCTATCTATCTATCTATCTATCTCTCTCTCCCCGCTATCTCCAGCCTTTCAGTCTGCGAGAGGATTGAACGATGGCAAAGGTTTTAAGTGAAATAAATTTAAAAACTCCGAATCATAATTTTTACTTTCAATAGCTTTCATATAATTTAACTGTGTTTCAGTTAAATAAATTTCAACAGACAAATCTCTCAGCTTTTTCATGTAAACTCTTAGACTTTGGCAACACAAAAAAAACACCATCGAACTCCTTATCTCTTAAGACGATATGCTACATCTCGGTCGATAACGTAAACTGTAATACAAATTTTTCCACCACGATTGATCTTTCCGATATAAGAAGAGAATGGTAGAACCGTGTCCCACAATTCTACAGTCCACCGTTCTCATTGATTATCCGAAAGATCTATCGAGGTGAAAGGGGGGAGGGGATTCCTGAAGGAAGAATTCTGCTAATTATCTCGCACGTACGGCAATCTGATAAGGACAAACGATACGTAGTACATCGTCTTAGCACAAGACCATAACGAAAATAAAACTAGATTAATATAAAATTTCGCAACAAAAATGTATATTTAATATATCAGTATAATATAATAATTATCTATATATAATCATTCATTAAATATAAGTAAAATTTATTTAACAGGGTCTGAAAAAAAAGAATTTTAGAAAAAAAGAACATTAGAGTGTACGTTACGTATATATACGTAGATATTTCCCGGTACGTTCTATTTATAAAATTAAGACTAACGGACCACTTATAATATAGTAGTACTAAGCAAAGAGCCTTGTCGTGGAAAACTGTACTATACCAGAGTCTCAGAGCTATAGTTACAACGTATATTATCGGTACTGGGTATAGCAGACTCGTCTGCGCCCGCTCGTTAATCCGTGACCTGATGAAAGAGCACGGAGGACAGAGGACGACGAGAATAGCGCGTACTAGGCTCTCGTCTTCTTCTTCGTCTTCTTCTTCGTCTTCTTCTTCGTCTTCTTCTTCTTTCCCCTCCTTCTCTTTCTGCTCCTCATCGTCAATCGTTGACTCTCATCGTCAACTATAATCGTAATACGAGTGACGAGGGTTAGCGTTCCATTTCACATCTTGAGAGAAAGGGAGGGAGAGAGAGAGAGAGAGAGAGAGAGAGAGAGAGAGAGAGAGAGAGACTGAAGCATCGCTATTGCCTCTGCCCTTTTCCTTACTCACAGAGAAGCCTGCTATGCGTGGCCTGTCAAAATCAGGAAGAGATAATTCCCCGGAAAATGAGGGGTTGGCAATAAGCGAGACCATACAATCGTCGCTGGTATAATCCTACTGGTTGCGTTACAGGGAGCTGGTAATTATCTCGGTGAGCGAGAGCGAGAGTGCCAGAAACGCGGCAGCGAAACGTTGATCGTTGTCCTGCATCATCAGCAGCAGCAACAGCAAAAAGGAACGGAGTCACGATCCGCTTATACGATTCCGGATACCCCGACTATCCTCCTCGTAACGTGAGACCCAGACAACTCCGAGCAAGCCAGAGCTGTATCTCGCCTCGAAGCACTTCCTTATTCTCTCCTTCCGCACTCTGCTTATGACAATGATGGATGCGTTCACAGACGATTTATCATTTCTCGATGGACCAGCAAACACCAGGCAAAGAGCTAGAGAGGGTGGTGCGAAAAGAATCTGCTCAGGAATCCAAACGTGCTGATGTCTAAAACGTGCTCAAAGACACGTCTGAGTTTGGTTAAGTTGCTCTTTGCCTCCTCACGTAACATTTCCCTACACTCTATACATATACAAATTTTTTAATTCTAAATCATCCCGTCGATCTTTTGGTAATCACCCTCGCGACTATCATCGATTCCACTCGTTATCCTTTTTTACTCCTTTCATTGCTGTCTCTACTCTCCAGCTATTGCTTGGGCACTTCTGACTGGCGCAAATACCTCGAATGGAACATGAACGGAAGCTACGGTAACTACGGCCGTCATAGCACAGTGATATAGTTTGTTATTCAGCCGCGTGGTGTACTCGGCATACATTGTCCGAATGACCGTAATCGGCTTCCGTGCGAATACCCATCACGTCGACGTATGCACCTCGTATGTAGCTACAATAGTCGATCCGTGAGTGGATCTCGTATGTTGGTGGTTCCATACGGCCGTTACTGGAAATGTTACAATAACCTGACGCTTCGAGGGTGTGTATGCTCTACACGTACAACACGCGCGACGCACAGATGCTTGTGTGTGCTTTTCTCGTTGTCCCGTTCTCAACGTGTGAAAACGATGACAATAACCCGGCCCCGTGTGCCGTTGACGATAAATGCTCGTATCGTATGTAGAGTCCCAACATCAACGCGAAACGACCTGACTCCGGGCGCAATGTTGACATGCTTCTGTTATACCAACCGTGCGGAAAATATTACGTGCAACTCGTACACGTGTACGTGCATTATTCGTTCACGTCGGTCTTTGGAACACTGGAGGGTATTAAATGCGCGTTATTCATTCTGCGCTTCCGTTCGACTATCCTTTTACTTCGATATGCTGCATATTATGCAGGAATATCGATGGGCGTTGCTTTGATATTGGATACAAGTGCTGATGTACCCGCATAAACGAATCCGCGCCCAATTTATGGTTGACGCTCACTTGGACGGTGAGGGGAGGGGGATTTATAGCGCTTATTGTGCAGGATGTGTCGAAATACGAACGTAAATATAATATCGCAGGGGTATATGATCACACGTCGATCGGTGATGCGGATTGAATTGCTCGTTTCGATGAACGAATTCAGTCGACGCAGCAATAAACAGATAATCGGTGGTGTGACCAGAGCAGACATTGGCCAGTTTATTGCGAGTGTACCGGAGATACGAGTATTCGCGTTCCCTGTTTTCACCGTCGACCAATATGCCCAACTTCGACTCGTACTATTCTCGTTTTGAACGAACAATTCGTGAAACTATGTTGCCGTGGATTGTACCGACGATAATCTGGCTCGGATTGTTTCGCGGTCGGTGTAGTAGCTCGTAGGAGACGAAGCATACTCTGTAACTGAATCAGTGGCTAGCGACGGAGTTTCTGGATGATAATGGCAACTGCATACATTTTGGTATTCAGCACACATCGTTTGAATAAAGCATACATTTTTATTAATAGTTTACAATACTTTATATATTTTTTTAGTGTATATACATTTTTTTTTAATTCAATGAAATACCGTGAAATATTAAAAAGAATTCGGACGGCGCCTGTTTTTAGAAATTTTGAAGTTTAAAGGTAATGTTCTACGCGTCGTTTGCCTCTCTCAGATCGTCTTAAGACGATGTGCTACTCCTCGGTCGGTAACAAAATCTGTAATGCAAATTTCTTCGCAACGATTGATCCTTCGTATAGAAGAACGGTCAACTGCGTCATACGATTCACCGTTATTCTTGACTTTTATCCGAAAGATCAAACGTGTCGGAGAAATTCGCGATAGGCGAATTCTGTTATCTCTCTCGTACTTATCACGATCCAAGGGACACAGAGGACACACCGTCTCGATAAGGCCAGTTTTGATTTTTATTCGTTTAAATTAAAGTCTACAAGATGTACGAATTAGGGTAATCGCAACTCATGACTTTCTCATGATATCTCAATTGTGATGTGAAATTTTTATCGAAAAATTACTGGGGTAAAGTTATACAAGCGATACAGAAAGAAATTGTCGAATTTCGTAGAATAATTTTTATCTACGTTCCTCGTTAGAATTTATGAACGTCACCTTACAAAATACGAGACACAGCACAAAGCTACGAAACGTTATCTCGAGATGGCGTTGTGTGAAATCGGCTTTAGCAAGGTCCTAAGGCATATAATCTAGGGATCTTGAGGTTTAACAACGCTAACAATAGTTTGACGAGTCGGGTTTACATCTCTGTACTTTTCATAACAAAGTTATTGCAAGTTATGTAGTGCGTAGATTCGTAGGCTTCAACTCGATAACATCATTTGCAATACGGTCACAAACTATTTTTATGACATGTTATGTCAGCAATAAAGATTATTAGCGAATATGTGTTTCAAACTACAATGTGCCTCAACGTCAAGTCTGTTCTGTCTGCACAGAATTTCGAATTTAACCTTTCATAAATCACAAGCATATCCCCACTCCATATCGTTTACCATATCGTTTACCATAAAAACGTGTTACTTCGCACTCTGCTCTTCATAGTCCCATTTTGGGACGTTTTCAGGTGTTGCGACTTACAAAGAGTTAACATTCGGTGCGAATAATTATCGGTATATCATTCATCGAAAATTGCCGGTGAAAAAATCGATTTTCACTCTGTGCAAATGTTTTACAAACGTTGATTTATTTTTATCTCATTCGAGTGACTACATATATGGCAACGAAACGGACTGCTGTACCGAATCGCTCATTTTGTAGTGGCTAATTGCATGTGTATCTCTGAATGCCTCAAATCAAAACATAATAATTTTTTAATCAATCTGAAGTACACAAATTATTTTTTTTATTTCTCAACATTTCAGATAAAGTATGAAAAGAGATTGGTGTATTGTTGCCAATTTCAATATAAAAACTACATTTTATACACAGAAGACACACGCAAATTTTGGTTGCGATCAAACAAAAAGATAAAAAAAAGGAATTGCAAGTCGACGTTGTATCGATTACATTAAATCTTATTTTTGTAATTGTAAATCCGGAACGGCGAACTTGGTTAATCTCGATCTCAGACGCAGCCATCAGTATACCGACACGGATGGCGTGTCATTGAAAACCATGCGAATTCCCAAGTAAACTAGTTAACGCTTTTCCATCTCACTCGATCTCACGGTTTCAACTGATTCCTCTTTTCCCACAGCCATACGTTCTGTCTACTCGACGGGTGAGTCGAGTGATTAAGCGGGAAAGCGGGACAGCGAGACGGAGGAGAAAAGGTCCAATGTGGGTCCGCACGACTCTGGAACAATATTCCCGAAGGAGTTAGCCGAATAGGAGTTTCGAGGAGTGCGAGCCGTGACCGCAACAGCAACGATTCTCTCTCGCAAGAATATCCTCCCGGCGTATCCGCTGATACTATATACTGTCGCGTTGCTCTTATTGCTCGGACTTTGCGTCGGACCTGAACGTCCAATTTGGCCGGGGAATGGACTAAAACGGCTTATTCCTGAGTGAATGGGTATATAAAGGGCGGAAGCCGAGTGTAACGCGTAATCCTACTGCCTCTGAAACTTCCTAGTTGGATATATATATATATACACGGTAACTATACCGTAGGATTGCGAAAATGGATCGTTGTGTCTTGTTCGAATCTTATTCGAGAGATGCAGAGAATTGGACAGCTAGATTTTGGTATGAGAGATGTGAAGTGTTGAAAATGGGGTCGAGGACGATCGAAAAGAGAGTGGAAAAGCGGGCTTCGATGGAGAAGGTGTAGAAATTCGCACAGAGAGTAGACAATAAAAGGAAGAAGAAGA
This sequence comes from Cylloceria caligata, assembly GCA_963942595.1. Classification (NCBI taxonomy): domain Eukaryota; kingdom Metazoa; phylum Arthropoda; class Insecta; order Hymenoptera; family Ichneumonidae; genus Cylloceria; species Cylloceria caligata. The sequence continues at coordinate 7,611,439 of OZ012706.1, read as the reverse complement.
AGAAGAAGAAGAAGAAGAAGAAGAAGAAGAGAAGGCCTTCGCTCCATCGATCGAGTCTTCTGTAACGCAGAGCAACGAGGGGCTAACAACGAAGAGTGGTTACGTTTTTCAATAATCCGATAAAGTGAGAGAGCACGCATATGTCTGTTTACACTGAGAAAAACCAATTTAGTTAGAACCAATTGAATTCAGATGGCATTCAAAGACACGTGAGGTTGAATATGGCGAAACCCACGATGTATTCCGCCGCGATATAATGCAATTTTGGACCGAGCTATATTCAGTTAGGTCAATGAAATTTATTTACAGACAACTGAATATATTTTTCTTAACTGTATGTTATGGTTGGCTTAAGAGGAGGCGATACCTCCACGAGTACGAAAGAGATGTAACTAGTATGGCGTTCACGGCGCAGTGAAAGAGAAACAGCACTTCTGTGTGAATATAGAGGTTTCGCCTCGCCTTAAGTTCACCGTGAGTTTTCCCCGACCAACGATAACGTGAAGTTCAGCCAACTATATTCAGTCAGTTCAATTAAGTTAACATTGAGCTTATTGATTTCAGTTGGCTTCAACTAAATAATAGCTCTTTCTTACTGGGCTCGACCATTGAAGCGACGACAAAACTAGAGAGCTGCGATGAATCAAGGGACGAAAGAGGAACGGAGGGAGACACAGAAATGCGAACAGTGAACAAAGCACCTTGCGGCTTTGCGATGACGATCTGCATAACCTATATAAGCTCCTCGGCCTGCTCTATGCTCCAATAATATGGAAGCAGCGAGAAGCAGATATGTCTCTCTCTCTCTCTCTATCTCTCTCTCTCTTTGTTATGTATGTATATGACAATGGAGATCCTATCATGAAAGCGAGAAACCATTGATATCTCTCTACCTCTACGATTCGCTGGCCCTCAGCGAATATACTACCTTCCCTATTTACAAGCCTAAGGCTTTGTCGATTCTGCTCTCTGTCTCAACTTTTCTCGGCTCTTCGATTCCTCAAGCTCACCAATACGTCTGTCCAATTTGTACAAGCTATAACCGCGGGTCTTTATACGTTTTTCGATTTTCCACTGAAGAGTTATATTACAAATTTGTTTGGAATCGATTGTGCAATCAATTTTACTCGAAGAAAACATTCCAGGCTGTTTATTCTGCATCTTTCGATTCACAATAGGAGCGAATTCATCATAACATTCATAGAAAAATCTAGTAAAAACCATCCTTAGACATCAACAGAATGGTAAAATAATTAAAAAACCTCATTTTACAAATTACATATTAACGTATTTAAACCTCATGTGTTGTCAACGTATTCGAAAAATAATCAAATCTAAACGGCTCGGTCAATTTTCTTCCAACTCATCAATAACGAATAATGTTTTATGATTGTCTAATTGTTGAAAGAAAAGAAAACTAAATTAAACCCGATAGCTTAAAAATTGCAACCGTTAGAATATGACAGATATATTCAATAAAATTTACCTCTGTAAAATCGTCCCTAGTGGTTCAACCTTGACGAAACTTTTATGGAAGAAAGCGGGATGATAGCTCTACTTGCGTGGAAAATCGCCGCTCGATCGGTCAAGTTATTTCTAATGTACAGAGGTTTGATTTATGCAACCTTATCACGTTGACGTAAAAATAGAATATTTCACGAAAAACAAAACTACCGAATAAAATTGTTTAAAAAAAATTAGTAACTCTAGTAGTATCAGGGGACGCCACAAGCTGTAGGCTACATTCACCCTGATTCAGATTGAATATAATTGAAATTAAATTTCATTCATAGACATTGAATAATGTACAACTAATTCTATAAAAAGATGGCCGTAAAAAAAGTCATCACGTCGTTCCACCGCATAACAAGTATCGCTAGAGCTATCATACAATTTTCTCAACTGCCCCCAAGCACTTTGAATACTGACGAGGGGATGAAAAAAAAAAATTACTTTCCCCTCCAAGCGTAATTTGCAGAAACGATCAAGAAGCTCCGATTCGTATTGGTGGGACGACGAAGGGAGGGGAGGATTTTTGACGACGTACATTCTCACGCAATTCTCGCCTTTTCCGGTAGCACCATAGCAGTTTATAGCGAGCGCAAAAGTCCGCTCGTTGGCGTGCGAGAAACTCCGCGGCACGTTCGGCACTGCCGTCGAGCGCATCGACGTGCCCGCACGTAGTATAATCGAGAGAAAGTGAAAAGAAGAGCCGAGAGACCCCGAGAGTATTTGCAGGATAAACGGGCGCGAATGGTTTTTGCAAAGTACACGAGAGGAATCCGTGCGAGCGTATTACCGACAACGCGATTCGATCGACTGGGATTTCTATTTCCCTCGCTTTCATATGCCGCATCATTCTGAAGAGTCCTCTGTCCCTTACTCGAATCGCGAACGCGCTTTTCCTTCTAAAATTCCGCAGAGATTCGTTGCAAAGCTCTTATCGAGTTTCAAAGATTTCCAAGGGACTCTACCGCAGCACCAACCAAATACAGCAAGAGTGTGTGAGAGATAGAGGGAGAGAAAACGAAAAGCGTTTTTCCCTGTCCTCGATAGTCGACTTCTCTTCGAGCCCTGTGCAGTCTCCGCCAATACGTACGAGTATATAGTCCCTAAAATTAAATATTGATTCCGTTTGCACACGCCAAGTTCTCGAGGGTGTGGGTCTTCCCTGCTAACCGAAACTCTGTAGGACACGGTCGTTCCTTCGTTGCTCTTCTCCAACTATCTCGATTCGCTTCTGACTTTATCGCTGACTCCTCGAGACTCCCTCTTGGCCAACTCGGCCAACCGTTCCTATATACACTTAACTGCTAACTTTAAAAAGGACGAAATTCGCCTTCAGGCAAACTCGATACAACGATCGACCGACTCTTCCGCTTATTATTTTTACTTAATTTTTTTTTTTTACTTGTAGTTACCGACGTAACGTATACATACTATATTGCCCGTTGTGAGACGCAGGATAATGCATTGAAAAACCGACGATTAATTTACCGCTTACGTATACCAACTGCTATCATCCGTACGAATAGTACCTGGCGCGCATAACCGGCTGACTACAACGACGTTATATACCCACAGTATAACACACTCGAAATTCCGTCGACGCGACCGAGCGCGGCCTTGTAGGAATTTTGCTAAAATTCCCGGAATATAAGCCTCCCCCCCCCCCCCCCCTCCCTCCAGGCATTCCACCCCCTATAGCTCCTGCCAGTCTACCCTCTTTCTCTGGCCTTCACCACTCACAATCCTACAGCGCTGGGTTGCGCGTACTCTGGCCTAATGAAACTGCCTCGGTGCTCTTGCGCCAGCGCTCGCGGTGCTGCAGGTTAATTAACAAGTCGAATTAATTGATCACCCAAAGTGAGCGAGAGCTAAATTCAGACTGAGCGAGAGCACCACTCTAAAGTGAGATTGTATATGAAGTAACGGGGTTATGGCTATTGAACATTCATCCCTGCAGGGTTTTGGAATTCAGGGGAAACAGCTGGTGGCCAAACACATGCCAACTTCGAAGTTTCATTTCGTCATACAATATTTTCATAATTTATTAATTCTGGATTACTCGAGCTTTGCGTGTGGGACTGTTAGTTTAATTTTATTCGGATGCAATACGACCAGGAAAGTCTGAGTATATTAATTGCATAATAACTGTTTTTTTTTTTTTTTTTAATTAATCGTAATAATAATAAACGAACGTCAGTCCAATAATTGGCGTGACTACTAAATGATCTCTGTCTCTCATAGGAATCAGGCGAAAGTTGCCGATACTCAAAGGGATTATTTATCTAATAACCAGCTCCAAATTTGTCTGCGAGACCTTCTTTAATATTTGAATAAAAGTGAAGTTTGACATGTAAATCAAATACAAATTAGATATCTCTGACATTAATTGTCAAACAAAGCGATCTACAGAAATTCAAGTCACAGTCGTGAGGTCGAGCTCGAGTCGAAACGTAGTTGGCCGACGAGTACGAGAAAACGTGGAATCGTACAGTGGACCCTTCGCCACCACAATCTCATTGCTGTCAAGCTCGCTTGCTCTCTTGCGGTGTGACACTTGCGAAACTAAACTCATAACGTCGAGAGTACAGTGTACAGCGGAGTCTAGTAACCCGGTTGGGTGAGATGCCGAGAGGGAGAGAATCAAACACATTCAGCCAACTGAGATCCTGTACTCCAGGGGTGGTTGCGGAACCTGTGAGAACCGTGCGAGGTCGCGAGGCAGCGATGTGCGGGCAACGCGGCTCGGGGGTCAATTCGACGTGTCACTAGAGTTCTATCTCTACTCGGTGCGCGTAGATTTACACGTATAGCAATGGTGGTGTACTCTTGAGACACGAGGCGTTCAGACTCCGTGTCATCGTCTATCTCACTATCTCTCATTCGCGAGCTGGCACGCTTTGTTTCTGGAGTATGCTGTACAGTATCGTACAACTGTTGAGATAGTCGTTTTGTTCCATCTGGCATTAGATAAACTGTAAGATCTGAGATATATTTTTCATTACGCCTGTAGATTTGTGCTGAGATTATACATTTATTTACCGATTATTTTAACAAATAATTTAGTCAAAAACGGTGAACTCAACGATTTGTGTTACGAGACAGTCGCTGAATCAATAATTTCTTACGAAATTTTATGTCAATTTTCAATTTCCGTTGAAAATAAAGAATTACGTCATAGGTCAAATTATGGGGACTTTTCACCAGTATTGATCCATTTGGTGTTAATATTGACACTTTTTATTGTGTTAAAATCATACAAGCGATTGTGTTAAATATATTTAACTTCCACATAAAAATATGTTTACGCGCGGAATTAGTAAATGAGAAACTTAATAAATTGTTAACTGTTATTGTTGTTAATAAATCGAAACCAGCTATCGAACACCGATTATCGACACAGTGCAGACTTATATGACACCGTGTTGGGTTGATTTTTAACACCGTATTTAAATATTTTATTAGTAAACTGATTTTGAGAATAACGAAGACTTTCATAAGTTTTTTTGTTTTATACGACATTTGTACCTAACCTCAACGATTCAAACGACTTGGTTGGCTAATCGAGATACGGTCGGCCGTCCTTCTCTTCACAAGTTTCAATAGTCACTCGCCATTCCTCAACCATCAACCTTCTCTGTTTGCATCTACCCTCGACTTCTCGTCTTTCTATTACCTACTTGTACATTGAACCACTGTGCACAACCCAAAGTTCTCTGTAACGCGATGTGTACTTCCGCTCACCGCTGAATAGACCGCCAAACGAGACTTCTATACCTCGCAGTAGAGATAGAGGGCTTTGGTCAGACGTTGCTTCGACGTTTCCAAGCTTTCGTTCTAATCACTCCTCTTATCGTACTGACAAAGTTTGAGAGTCCGACGGTGGTACTATAAGTTGAAGTAAATTTTACGAAAAAAATATATTTGATACAAAAGAGAGGAATTTCTGTAAATATTTTAGTGATTCAATTAATTTATTCGAAAAATTAAATGATTAAAAAAATTAATTGATTTCAACCGCACTAATGTCGTGATATTTTTCAAATGAGTAAATAATCAAATATGATTAATTCACGCTTAGAAAATAATATTTTATATTGTTGAAATTATCGGTAATGTTGCAATATCGTGATTTTCGATTATCTCATAATACAAAATCGGACAATTGCAGCCATTTCGTTTCATCACCATTGCCGTTTCAGAAGCACAATTACTGCCGAGTAGTAAATGCAGCGTATGGTCAGACATCCCAGTGAGAGGGAGTTCTCACATTTGGTGAACGCGAGAGAGGGGGCAAGACGCGTGCCCCGAACCTTTTCTCGCTCTGTCACATCTATCCTCTTCTCTCCTATCTCGTGCGCGAACTTATGGACTCGCGCGTGCTGAGACGCGCGTATTTTTGTTTGGGACTTGCGCGCTTGTGACGTCGCGCGTCGCGGGAAGTCTTCCACCACTTGCCTGTCGGTTGCTACTACTACTACTGCTGCTGCTGCTGCTGCTGCTGCTGCTGCTGCTGCTCCTGCTGCTGCTGTTGCTGCTGTTGCTGCTGCTGCTGGTGCTGCTGCTGCTGCTGTTACTACTGCTACTGCTGCTGCTACCCGCGCGCGCTCTCGGGCTTCCCTGCGACACAAAACACTCCAGCAGTGTCCCGTACACGGCCCTCGTTGCTTCACGTACGTTCGTGGCTCTTGACTAAAAGTCTCGCGTCAAAATAACTTTTCATCAAATCTTTTAATTTACTGAAAAAGCAATAAACCACGTTTAACAAAAATGTCTGGAGGATAAATTCATATTTTACAACTTCGTCGAGAATTTACAAAATTCTTATTTTTTTTTTTTTCACATGTGTATTTTTGTGAATCTCGTTGTAATACGTGTAAGTGGATTTTAGTGACAATAACAGTGTATCAATATTGTTTATGATATACTGATATCATAAATCCTGTCAGAGCTGTATAGTTTCCGAAGTAATAGTGACGAGAGAAATTGATTGGAATCGATTTAGTTGATCGAGAGAACACACATGTTTACATAAAAACACATACGGTATAAGGTATTTTTTAATCGAAATTGGTTCCATAACTGGTGATTGGTGATCGAAGCGCTGATACATAACTCTCGGACACTGTAGGCGCTCTTGTCGAGTGCACTCGTTGAATGGGAAAACTCGGCTGTGACAATCACCCTCGTCAGTGTCTGTATTCTGATGACAGTAAAAGGAGGGGGAGGGGGAAGGGCAGAGAGAAAAAGAGACAGAGGAACAAGAGATCTCCGATCCAGGACATTCCGGTTCGCTGAAAGTCAAGCCACCCTTTTTCAATTAACCTTTGATCACACCAGGCGCTTTCCTCGTCAAAGCGCCACCGAGCCAATGTCAACCCCGATGATAATCGAAAAAATACACTCGCACACCGCAATTGAACTTGTAGAAACGAATGAATAAAACACACCCACACATATACATACGCAGGCGCATGCGGACACACAAAAGGAAATAAAGAACTGAAGAGAATGCCGAGTGAGATACGAAAATTCAACGAGGTGGAATTTTTTCACCAGGATGCTACGTTGCGAAAGAGATATCTCAATTAATCGAAGTGCGAGGGAGTTGGAATCAAGAGTTTCCGTCTCGCTCTGTAAAATTGCTTCGATTTCACGGTTCCCGTTACCTTCTACGTCCCAATTTCACGACAAAACCTTTTTGTCGCTTTTTTTCGTTCGCTGGTTTCCACCTGTTCGCTTCCAGTCCCGCAGTCCCCGGGCTAATTTATACAACTGCGTCGACAGTAATTTTGCTAACTTCGTTTAGTCCTCTCGGCGTTTCGATACCTCGATACTCTCACACGTGTCTATAGATTGTGTATATAGATGCTGTGACTATGTGCACCGCCAGCAGTACCGCAGTTGCAGCGGTATGTAGAGGCACCGGGCCAAGGGTATTTCGGCGCCTGGTGCATCCCACCGTTTTCGCTAGTTCTTGTAACTCCCTTTTTCCCTCTATCAGTCTCCTTCTCGCACTTGGTTACGAGTTTTCACCGCACCGGAGAATTTCTTCGGTGTTTCACAGCCGCCAAGTTGCCTAGAGAACGAACGAAACTCCGGGCTACGTAATCTCATTTCACGACTGATCCGAAGATACGGGAGAAGTCGCTTTTTCCAGTATCCCCTGCCAATTTACGTTTATGTCGTAAGGCAGCGTCGTAAGAGAATATAAGTCGGAGCGAGAGAAGAGAATACCGAGAGCGATGTATGAGAGAAAGGGAGAGAGATGGTAGGTGAGGGTCAGCCTGCCTCTGGGGTCGAGTAACTCGCGGTAATTAAATAACTTTCGTTACCCAGGAGAAAATTTGCATTTCATCGTAGACTCGAGGACAGAAGGGTGGGTGAACGAGACAGGGTGAGGGAGGATTTATCGTTACGCAACCGGCACACCGGGATTAACGAGCTTCGTGTAGCCTCTCCTTGGCTGAGCGTGGACAAGCGAAAGCACGCTTTTCTTCAACGCTAGTTATGGTGCACGAAAGTTTGTATCTGCGACGGTTAAGTAGTAAGATACAGAGATTAGCTGATTCGAAACATCAATTGAAACTTTACTTCGAAAGAATTTCAAATTCGGTATTTACTTTCCTTACATATTTCTTCTCTATTCGTCTATCGTTAGCGTATTACATTTTTTTTTATCTACAAATAAATGTGTAAATTAACAAATTTGTAATTGTCACTGCAATGTAATCATTTTTGTTAATTCTTTGATTTAAAATGTCTATACACTCGAAGAAAATTCAATTTCAATATGTGCAGCTAGAATAACGATAACTATTTTATGGTTCGATTCAACCGCATTATGTAAAGATTTTTAGAAGAATAATAACATAAATTAGGAATTCGTGACGCAGCAGTTTTTCCAAGTACTATTCGTCGTTGTGGAATCTAGATTATAAACAAAATTAGTGAAAAACAATGATAATATATAGGCCAACTCTATCAACACAATTCCCAATATACAATGATTTCTTTCGATTAAAAATGAAATAAAAATATTTATAATTATGAAAGATTTCATTCGCATAATCCACCAGACTCGGAATCTCGCGTCACCGCGATAGAAAGAAAAAGAATGCTCGAAGGCTCTGAAACGTGATTAACCTTTTGAATGAATCAATTTAGCACTCGAGTCTCCGTCGTCGTGCGAACGCCTTAAGTCAGAGTCTGACCTCCATGGGCCGTATCTACTTACGCGATGTACAAGACTCGTTCGAGTCTTGTTATATTCCGTAATATTATTGGTGAAAAAAATTCTTACATACACTCGTATCGAGCTGCTATTTATCTACCGAACAATTACATGTACGTTGATTAAAGACGAGCCACGCTACAGACACGTGTACATCGACATACCTCTTGTAGTATCCCATACTCGTGGAACTTTTCAAACCACTCGGAGCTCAATTAGTTTTCGGTAGTAGAAGAGTAACAGAGGTGAAGGGTGGGAGCACCGGCAGCAGTGATCCTCGAATACTTTCGTTTCGTCCGAGATACCGTGTGTCTTGCTCCCTTCGAGCTCAGTCACTCGTTCACAAAAAGAGCGCGAGAGACCAAGCAACAAAAAGAAACACACAGGAAACGACATTTCTCTTTCTGTCGCGAGTTGTTCGTTTCAATACTACAGCAAATGCCGACAGGCTCACCAGAAGCGAAGAGAAAGAGAGAAAGAGAGAGAGAGAGAGAGAGAGAGAGAGAGAGAGAGAGAGAGACCAAACGCGGGCGTAAAAATACTCTTCACCCGAAATAGTTTACTCTCTTTCCAGTGTCCCTGCGCCTAACTGCGTTTGTCTCGCAATACAAAACGTCTTGAAGATTGGTTTTTCGGTTTCTCATCGATGTCGCCGACTCTTTGACTCTCATTTATATGAGTCCGGCGCGAAAGATCCGACAACGTGAATTTTCCGCTCATCTCGGTAGTATAAGACATTCGCGTGCGTGAATCGTATGCGTGCTCCAGCTACTCACGACGACTCTACATCCTGAACTCGCGTTGCCTCTCTGTGTAATTGAACCTTGCCTCGTTCACGGAACTCGACGAAAAGTCGGAAAGCTCTCTTTCGCTTCACCAAAAAGACGAATCGTCCGGTCTCAGGCGACGCGTAATTTATACCGTCGGTTAAAATAGTCTCTGTTAAAATAAAATATATATCTTACTCTCCGTATACGAGGGAGTGAGCAAGCGAACGCGCGACTGTGTATCTCTCTTTTCAATTCCGTGCTCCCCGATTCTTTTGATTCTTTTTTCATCCTATTTTTTTTTTCTTACATTTTTTCCTCCTTCTTTTATTCGCTTTCGTTCCTCCCCGTGTTCCCTCAGTGTATCTTACAGTGCTGCAGGACTAAGCAAACTTAGCAGACCTCTTTATTTATCGACAAATGACACGCGATATTATCGGGTTTTTGCGTAACCGATTAAGCTCCTCTGCCCCACGCCTTCTCTCTCTGCCTCATCGACGACGATAACGAGAGTTACATTCACAGTAAATACTATACCGATGGTTTTTTAGATTATCTGAATACGTGATTGAGACTAAACGAGAATGCCGTCGACATAATCAGTAACGAGGGATAATATTTGGAATAATAATGAGAAGAAGAATAATCGTCATTTCTTTAAATCCCTGTTTGTGATAGAAGAAAAAAAAAGTGCGCGAAGAACTCGGTATACGTAATTCACAGAGTGAGCATAACTTGGATTTCATCTCGCGGTTTGTAGCACGATATATATATATATATCTATGTGTTAGTCGGGTATATAGAGTATACCCACGATCAATAAATAAATATTCCAAGTGTGTTGTGCGGTGCTTCGAAGCCGAAACTTTTTGACAAATGGTTCAACCCGTACGAACAGAGAACAACAACTCTGCCCTGGACATGGAGTCCCTCGAGGAGATGCTTCGCAAGGTAAAACGTGTTTTTTTCTTCTCTTTTTGAGCTTTCCAACACATATATATGTATATATATGTTTACGCATGAATTAGATATGGAGGACAAGTGCGTGTAACACGCGCCGATATATCGATTATAAAATATTAAGATGACGCAGAGATGTTATGACAACTGTGATGTGGGCGGCACTCAAATAAAAAATCATTTACGTAATAACGATAAATAATTCTTTTGACCAAATATTGATTAATAATTCTAAAGGGCTCCAGTTGATGGCCCGTCACTTATGACTCACACGATCACAACGTCGGTTAAATATAAAATTACACACATACACACACACACACACTCACATGTAAAATATAACGCAATCAAAACACGATTGTTACTGCCATTGATTGTTGTATTTGTTTCAAACGAGGAAAGACAATAATTTTATCAGAATACCGATTTAAATGGTTATTCGTTGGTCTGACTGAATATATATTTTTATATTTTCAATCAATTAAATAATAATATCATACGTTTATTGTTCCATAGGCTTTCAATGGCTTTGAATAATTTCCATTAGAGTAACGCGGTGAAATCTTCAACGGAATCGAAGCATAACATTTAATAAAATTTACGCAAAGTTGACTTATTATACCGATAAGTTTTGATTATTCCCATACAAATTGATTTTGTATTTTTCTTACATAGAGAACAATTGTTACGGAGAGTATGTTAGCTGCGGTATACATCAAATTTATTAATGTAACTGCCTTCAATTACTTCCATCAGCCATTTTTAGCTAATTGAGAACATTAAAATAATTTCAATGATGTCGAGAGGTAATTAAATATCGAATAATGTAGGTGGTCGTAAATAAATACAAAATTTGTGGGGTAAATGCAACTACAATTCAATCATCTCTATGATGTCAAAAAAAATTTGGTGAGCAAATTCTCACGTTTGTATTGGTAACGTTTCGGTTACTCTGTGCAAACATTTTTATTCAATTCTGCAAATTTATAATAAAAAAAGAAAAGAGGTAACCATTCGAATTTGTATTTCATTTTTAATGTTTGTCTCAACGAACAATCGTATTTCGCGTAATCACGATTGATTAGTCCATCCAAGTAGAAGTATAGTGAAAGTGTAGGAAAAATCAAGTGTGATGCACTTATTATATGTACATAGAAGTTTACACCAGACTTTCCACGCTGAATTGACTTTCCACATTGAATTTCTCTTGATACATCATAACAACAACATCATAACAACAACAACAACAACAACAACAACAACAACAACAACAATAGAAATGTTATGACTTAGCAAGACAAGAAGTTAATCTCCTTTTGACTTGGAACTCAAATACAATGATCAATGCACGAACTACATACTGACAAATCTAATAAATTAATCATAAATTGTAACAAAGTCGCATAGAAATGGATAGAATTAAAGCACAGCGTTCTATAGCGTACAAGAATTAGGTTCGATGGGATGAAGGAGGGCTTTTTAACTGCTACTTCCTGTAATGTATTCCGCGGTGCGCGGCCCGAGCTCGCGCTACTCACCGCTCGGTGAATGGACCACTTAGCGTGCATCCCACACCGTTGAACGAACGTTGCAGAGCAGCACATCGTCGTCGTTGTCGTCGTCGTCGTCGTCGTCGTCCACGCGCTTACTTATATACAACAAGAGTACGTGGTAAACGACTTCCCTCAACGCTCGTCTCGTCTCTCTTCTTCCTCCGTATTGCACCAAGTCACATGGAGTACTGTACGGCTGTACCGTGGTTATACACACGTTCATCACTGAATTGCTGTTACGGCAGTGAATACAGTGAATACGGTGAACGAGGGCACGTGTACAATATAGAAGGGCTTTTGCTCTATCGTACATAGAGAGTACTATGGTGTCCCGTGATGAGAGAAGAAGAAGAAAAAGGAGAAGGGAGAGAGAGAGAGAGAGAGAGAGAGAGAGAGAGAGAGAGAGAGAGAGAGAGAGAGAGAGCGAGAGAGAGTGAAAGCTCTCAAAGGCCCTCTTATACTGTACGTATGGCGCTTAAGCGTTTTACCACGCGACTTTCCCCTCGCCAGATCTCTAAAGCTATTCCGTCATACACTTACGTATTTTCGTGTGTATATAGATACCCATACGTCGTTGGCTTGCGGAGGATTACTGAGACAGAGAGTGGAGCGAGTACTGAACCTAATGGGTCGATTCAGCGAAAAAATCTTGCGCTCTAGGCTATCAGTTTCTTGCTAGCCCTTAGTACAGTCGTATATCTGGATAATTGCTCTACGTAGATAGTGCAAAATGTAACTACCACGACATTAGATGACTTTAGTGCACATTAAACGAATTTTATATAAAAATTTCATTTATACTTTTTACAATTTGCCATTTTCTGAATTTGACACTTAAAACTAAATAATATATTACATTTGATACATTTAAATTTAATTAAAAAATTTAGCTCATTCATCGTATTGCAATTATAATTTATTGTAATATTAAGTTTAGTAGAATTAACGACGTCAAATGAATATTTAAAATTATTATAAATTAAGATTTTTAATGCTGGAACGAACGATAGTGTCATATCATCTTCGCTAAACTTCGTCCTTGATAACGTTATAAATGATGTAACAACGCTACGATTTATGAATCATTGAACAGGCGAAAAAGGTTAAAGAAAAGTGGTAGCACCTCGTTTAAAAAAATGCAATTCAATGCATTTATTTATTTATTTCTTCTAATACTCGGCATCGAGACGCTGCCGACTCTCTTGATAATTTTTTCGTAGATTCTCTAGCGGTATAAGTCGGTTAAATTAATGTATATTTGTTGCATTATTTATTGGATTCATGGAATGATATATACCCGAAATGTTAATACTGCACGAATTAAATCAATGAACATGTAATTTTTTTTATTCATCAATTTAAATTCACGAAAAGACGCTGACGTCTCATAAATTCGAAGAAAGTTTAACCAAACTATTCTCATAAAAAATATCTTTATATATTCACAATGCCATTTGCATGGAAGTCGAAAGGTAAAACTAGAGAGAAAGTAACTCCCGAAATGATGGAGTATGCTGTATCTTTTTCTTTGAATCTTTTTTGGTAAACGAGAAAACTTTTAACTAAAGCAAAAAATATATTTTGAGATTGAAAAAAATTAATATTAACGTTACGTGAATAAATGAAACTTTATTATAAAGTTTATTACAATATAAAGTATACTTTATTCACGTAAGAAAAATGAAAGATAAATAAAAATTCGCAGTGTATCAGGTTTCAGAAGAAATATTGCTGTTGTGTATTCAAAATTTCAATAAATTTTACTCAGAATTATAGTTTTACACTTTTCAACGTTGATTCACGATGTATTTTTAATCGATCTAACTTCCAATATGTGATGAGACAAATGGCTCTTAACGAAAACCGGAAAACCTTCGTATTGAAGTAGGATACATTTTTTTATTTAAATCGTGTGTACTCTACAGGGTCTGACTGTAAAGGTTATCTTATTGTAAATTTTCGTAATACGGATATGACATTAGAGAACTCGTTAGGGAAAAAAATGTGGTGACACCACCCCAGTATCCTTTCATTTCCTGAAATTCATCGAAAGAGTAACAGAGGTCGTTTAAATGGCAAAGAAGAAATTAAAAAAAATATAGTAAAAGTGGGGTATAATAAAACATTTTGAAGATGTCACATCGTTGATGGTCGGTGGTAGGAAGGCGGAGCACAATAAACCTCGTGTCTTTTAACGCTAACGACTCGATTCAGCGAAAACCTTGCTTCCCATTCTTTTCTATGTCTTCGCATTTCTTTATTGTAGTCACACATATATATATATATATAAGTGACTATATATATATATATATATACATAAGTTGGTGTAACGTCTTCGCACATCGTTTAAAATATATATCTACGACAACGTACTAAAAGGCTTAACTTTTAGTACCAACAGCATAAAGTGTAATATAAAAATCTTGATGACTTTACTACGGTGTGAAATCATTCGTGACATACTTTATATAGAGAGTAAGGTACTGCGTTTACTTGTACGAACTACCAGAAACTTTAGTTTGGCTCGTTTTCTTTCTTTCATTTAATTTATTTCTTCGCCGTATGCTCTCGGGAAATGGAGATTGTTATTTTTAATAAGGAAAAATATCTTGACGCGTGTTAGGTTGATTTAAACTATAGTAATATGTACATGAGAGTCTGAAAGAGAGTACAAGTCGTAACTCACTCGACGTGTACTACTATATTACCCTCGGGAATAGCTCGTTTCCGTTGTACGCTTGACCGAAATACGTCTGTCCAGCTACACTCGAATCGGACTTGTGTATTCTATAGATATATGTATGTATATGTATATTATATATGTGTGTGTGTGTTAAGAGCTAGAAGTAGGTGATGCGAGTATTATACGCTAGATTCATGAATCATCGGGGACATCATGGGAGAGATTCTCCGCAACTTCCGCGTTAGTCTTCTCTCTTCTCGCGCTGGTTTCGCAGAGAGTGGAGCTCCTCGCTTAAGGGTTCTGCTCTCCGGCAAACCAGCCACTCGACCGTAATCGCATCGGCAGACAACGCGAGAGAAGTACCGCAGAGACGTAACATTTTTCGTTTTGTACTTATTACCGTCACGTTCCTAAACCCCCACTCTTCTTGAAAATTGTCATCGCACTCGCACTATAATTTTCATCAACGAACACGAACGAAGCACTCTTACATTTCGACACTTTTTTTTCTCTCTTTGCTAGCCAGTGCTCTCTTGGTTGCCACAGAGCACCAAAAGGGCTGCACTCTGGTTTACGAAATGGAGAGAAAAGTCGAGCCCTCACCCTACTGGCGCGATTGTTAATGCAGCTTTAATGTACCACTCGCCATGGACCAGCGTCTCTCTTTGACATTTTTCACTGAAACACGCATCGCACGGATTTTCACGCTCCCTTTTCTACTACACTTAGGGTAGCTTAAGTACTGCACGTATCTACCTTTCTATTTCTATAATCTATATGTTCGTTGCACTTTGAATGAAAAAAACGGAATTTTTATTATGGTAGGATCCCGTTTCTACAGGATGCTATTCACCAAATAGTCAACTCTCCAAGGTAATCTCATAATTGCGGAACGATCCGCACGGAGAAAACATATTTGTTACATTAACAGAAGTTTACACTTCTTCACAATATTTGCTTCTGTTGAAGCAAATATTGTGTTCATATAGTGACAGCAAACGCGTTTTCTATATCAACAAATATTTGTTAGCCCAACGAAATAATTTCCTCCGTGCTCAGAACGATTCATCCAAGATAAAGCTATATCCTCACAGCGATCCTTCAGAATGTCGACCCTCCAAAGAGGCGATTCTCCAAATGCCAACTCACAGCATACAGCATGCGTATACAGGTAATTTACAGAGTTGAAAATCCGGTGAGTTGTCCCAATGGTCAGTTCGTGCGGAAAGCCTCGTGAGTCTTGGATAGTTATTCCACGGGGAGTTTCGCAATTATAAGATTGCCTAGGTGGGTTGGCAATTTGATGAATTGCATCCCGTAGAAAAAGAGTCCTGCCTTAAGGGAAGGCGAAACCTTAAACCACCATGTAATTGAGTTTAAAAAAGACAGCACCGTAGAGATTACGCGAATACGAGAGTGTACATCGGGTATCACGCGGTGGGGTCTTTCGGCTCTCCTTAATTGTCACAACCGAAAATAGTATATTTGATAACTACGTCGATACAGCGGTCAAAGCTTTGTTGGGCTTCGACGATGAATTATTATTTTATGCATGCCGAGCTGACGCAGAACTAGCATTATAATAATAATCATACAAATGAATTGTCGTCTTTTTACTTAAGAGCGAAGAGCGAGCGAGAAAATTTGATGAAATTTCTTTGACATACCAACAGGGATAGTCGTAATATTAACTCACTGATGCGACGGTGACGATAAAATTTGTCTTGGCTCGTCACCTCCATCCCCATTGCCTTGCTATTTTTTTTCCTTTTCTTCCCCAACTTGTGTTATAAAATACACATATATACTCGGTTAAAAAATACACGTTTTCAAACTATCGAGCTCTACTTATCCGTCGCCATATACTTTGTTACTGAAAAAACGTCATCGCAAAGGCTGGGCCTTAACGTTGAATAGAAAAATTATATCATCCGTACATGTAGCATCGCCATTAAAAAAATAACGATCTCGATATTTCGCGATATATATTTTTTAACACTTTTACAATAGAACGTACACCGAGAGAAAAAGTTTTATTGAATCAAAGAGATTTCATTGGAATATTGACCTATGAAACTTTGATTTGCCGTCAATGAAAAAAATATATTTAAGTTAATACTATCCTTTATTTAATTTATCGCGAATTGTTTCAAACGAAATGTCATTTAATCAATGAAAATTGTATCGAAGCCTAATAATCACTTTTATTTACTTGAATGAAACTTTTATTCGTTGCTCAGTCTCATAACGATAGTAGGATGCATTTAATTGAAATCTTATATTTTATATTTCTCGAGCGAATCTCACCAAATGATGTATTGCCTGGCGTGCCATATTAAGCACATTCACTTTGGATGCTTGTTCTTACTTTATTTTACTTCAAAGGAGTTAAGGTTAAGGTGTAGTAACAGAAACATTACAATGAACCACTTGTTATTGCAAAAATGGTACTTTATTGCGTTTTTTGCCTGGTAACCGCGCGCATGATGCGTGAGACACACACACACACACACACACACACACACACACACACACACACACACACACACACACACACACACACACACACACACATACACACACACACACACACACATACAAGCAAGCAAACAAACAAATATCATAACGGTATTTTGGCATCAAAGGATAACTGCATTTTGAAAATCGCGGCACTTTTTTTATAAGTTACTATAAATAGGCCGTGATGCTTATCTATGATTACGTTATATGTTATGTTTTATTTTTACATGCTTGCCGTAATAACCGAGGAAGGGTTCGAGGATCCGTTTAATGTCCATTTATTATTACATACCTTCGAATGTAGTAAGGTATTCACGGATACTAGCCTTCTCAAAAAACTTTTCCATTTGAGTAACAATCTAACAATCGGCGTTTCGCCGGTTTTGTGCTCTTGATACAACATTATTAAATATCTCTTTGAAACTGTGATTGCAAATATATTAGTCATTTGAATAAAGTAAATCGTAAAACACACTATAGAAAACACACGTTTTTTCATCTGTCGTTGTACCAGTGTATGGGGTATTTCAGCCCAACTTTATCCAGTCAGAAAACAACATTTTTTTAACTCTTTTTTTCAATGTGTTGTTGAAAAAAAATTTTTCAGATTGAATGATAACCAAACATATTTTTGGAAAAATGTAACTGACTTCGAGTCCTTTTTGTAATACAGAAGATGCTATTTGGAAAAAAATAATGTAAACATATGAAAGGCGCACAGAAGGAAGGATTTGGATTTCAAAATCCCATAGTCCACTTCCTAAAAATATATATCGTCTTTTATATTATCACTTTTTAGTCTGTCGCTGGAGTAAGTATGGATACTTGTAATAGGGTGGTTGTTGAGTGCGATCCATGTACCTATGTATAGTGGTCGATCGGAACAACCACCCGCACCATTGAGTGGTGAGGATGGTGGAATTTCGCGACGTTATATATACGCGTATAACACACGCGCGCGCGCGCGCGCGCACACACACACACACACACACACACACACACACACACACACAAAATGACACTCGACCGCGGCACGCCGCTCTCGTTTCGAGTGAAAAAATGGTGCCATTCGCGAGCACTTTGGTACAAACTGTCGGGACGCTTTGTTGGGAAATCGCGATGATATTTCACTGGCTTTTCCACGGGCGTCCTGCTTGATTCAGCTATCGATATAATAAGGCCTCGTATAGCTTTTCACTGGAACGACACAGCGACGGGAACCGAAACACGTGAAAGAGGAATGGTCGGCAAGGGGGGTGGGGGAGGGCTAAAAAGTACAAAGAAGCGAAGGGTATGGGTGGCTGTATAGCGTAGCAATTCCCGGATATGGTGGTTAGGGGAGAGAAGAAAAGTGGAAGGGAATGAAAAAAACGCATCGCTAGCGAACCATCCAGGGCAATAACTCGTGGTCTGCAACGATGAAACTCCTCGAGATGTATGGGACCGACGAGACGAAGAAAATAGAAATAAATATGATGCCAAAGTATAGGCAGCAGACAGTGAAAACCCCGCTCGTAACCCATCTCTTCCATCTACGCACATCTCTTCCGGTTTCTTCTGTCTCGATACCCTTTTCCATGCTGCCACCAATGCCAATCTAGATTTACCTCCACCCTAAACCCCGTCCGATCTGTCGAGAAAAATCGAGCTCGGAGAGTTATACAACTCCGCAGCAGATAGGAACATGTTTTGTTCGATATCCTCCCCAGTTTCCTGCTTGACGCACCGAACCAATAGCTGCTGAATAAAGGCGACATGAGCTATGATTGAAAGCCGCTACCAGGGAGTCTGCATATTTCCGTTCCTCCATTTTCTCCTGCACCTTCACCGGGAAGAAGTGCGATTGTGATATACTATGAGGTGCGTAGAAAGAAAACGCGACTTTGTACTTTTGAATGTACTCAATTCGTGGGAAAAAATTTCGTCTGCGCTCCTCCGATTACGTATCGCACTCTGCATCCCGTTATAGTTGATTTACCGTATAATCATTGTCGCATGTTCATAATACAGTTAACATAAAATTAATATAAAATGTGTTAGAAAGAAAAATGTTTTAGAAAACTTTTTAGAATTTATGACTTTTTTATATTCGAAAAATGAGAGCATAGCAACGGCAGTGGCTTCATTCTCTTTGATCTAATCAATGAAAACAATAATGTACTACGATACTTAAAATTCGGTGATAACAATGAACACTACGAGGTATCCATATCGGTCGACACCGATGATCGGTGTCAATGCCGAGTGTCCGATAGTTGGTGCCAATTTGCAATATGAAAGAAAGGTTTGTTACTAATAAAATCCAAAAATGTAATTGAATGTCATTAACCTATTTACAACCTAAATGTGTTTAAAGTTTTGAGATTAAAATGCAAATTGACACCAGCTGTAATACACCGATCATTGACACCGGTTGTCAATTGTGTACTCATATCGATGTGGCATAAAGTTAATTTTAACACCGGATACAGGAAAAAGTAATTTCGGCTACAAATCGTGTGCAGCTCCAAGATGTTCGGAAGTAGTTGGAAAATTAAATGTAACTCTCGATGATTGTACTTTACGTTTCGATCCTGAGATACGGACCATCTTAAAAATTGGAACTTTATTTCACCCCTGTGAATAACTTATAATATGCGTTTTTCTTTATTTCCCAGAACAACTCCAACTAGTCCAATACAATCGAACCATCTCATTCATCCGACAAATGCATATGATAACAATCATTTGCATTTGACACAACATGAAATTCGTCGCAATTGTTAGCCGACAACTGTCCAAATTGTCATGATTTACCAACTGTATGATGTAATCGATTTATCTTTGGTACAAGATTGGGAAATAACAGTAGAAAATCACATCATTGTATGAAAGAAATTCAACATGACAAGGTTCAAATCGATAAGTGATCTATTTTCACCTTGTCATGTTGAATTTCTTTCATCCAATGATGTGATTCTACAACTAATCCTGAACATCTTGAAGCTGGCCGATTTGTAGCCGATATTTCTTTTTCCTGCATTCATCAACCGCCGCCTACTTACGCTTATTATTATTTGAACACCAGATTTTTACCACCGTACGGACCGTGCTAGTATTCCTCTTTCCGTTAATTTTTTTTTGTTATCGGTGTGCACCGTGGGGCGCGTAGATAGAAAACACGATTTGAGACTTTGAAATATGTTCAGCTCGTGGGAAAAATTTCAGTCTGCACTCCTACGGTAACCTTAGGCGCGTTTTCCTGATACGCTGAGCTGCTTTTCGTCTCTTCCACAAATTCACGAGTCCCAGGAAGTGTCGCAGAGTGCACTGTACGACTAACAATATAACCATCTTCCCTCTATTTTTCTCAAGAGAAGAAGAGAACACGACGGAAGGGGTCGAAAAAGATAGAGGAGAAAGAGCTGGAAGCACTTTTGGCCGAGGTCCCATAGTAAGCCGCTTTTTGCGGTCGGAATGCGCATTATCGACCTCTTCTAAGCTCTCTCTCTCCCCCTCTCTCTCTCTCTCTCTCTCTCTCTCTCTCTCTCTCTCTCTCTCTCTCTCTCTCTCTCTCTCTCTCTCTCTCTCTCGCTCGCTTTTCTACGCTTTCTGCCTACGTATAAATGCCCACAGAATCTCGCACCCTCCATGTTCCCGCGCTCTTTGCGGCTCTCGTCAACAAAAATTAATCCGATCTTCGTTCATAGCTTTCGTTGACCGCAGTGCCGAAAGCTTTGCTCACTCCGGAAACCATCCCTGATCCTTTAGGAGTATTACTATCATTATTACAGTCCAGGCAACGGTATCAGAGGATGAAAGAAGGGATTGTCGAAGGCAATTCATCGAGCGATGTGCGGTTTTCTCGTAATTGAAGGTAACCCACGTGTTTCCACAGACCCAAACGACATCAGGGGTTCACAGACATGAGATAAAAAATTAATCAGTCCTCGTTCTTCATGGTTATTTGTGATTTTTTTATCACTCATGTGGAAGCAAAACCGCTTTTCGTTGAAACAATGAGAACGACGAATGGAGTTATCACTTCATTGAATCTTCAAAGCATAACCATAGTTTATTTGTTGACTGACACGGCATCCATTATATTTTCCCAAAAAGAATAAATCTGCACCGTTAAATTTATTAATGCTGCCGAGTCATTGCTAAGAGCGGTATCTGCCTCCGCATCGTTTGATTCGCGTCGGACGTGACGATGAAAATGTTCTATTCGCATTCAAAGTAAAAAAAAATGTATATCTATCACTGCATATATGGTTACAAATAAAAACGCTCAACACAGTTGAAAATAAGCGTTGAATCAACAATTTATAGAGTGCAGCATTAGCTTAAGATCATTACGTTGAGCGACAGCTCTGATGATAACAATAATACTCAACGATAATCACTCAACGCGTGTCTCAGCTGCGAGTAATTATCGATATTGCAGAGACAAGCGAGAGTTTGCCTATTTACCTTCAGCGTTCTTCCTTGTCTCAGAGAAACGTCATCACGAATTAAATTCATCGTTAGACGTGCCCCAGTGATAGAAGCAGCAAGGGAGAGACGAGAGCTCGCGAACAATACGAACACGTGTTTTTTAGGGGGATGAAAAATGATGAATTAAGGGGTACCTTTGGGAGCAGGTATGCGAACGATCCGACTTACCTGGCAATCGATGAATTTCGATGGAAAATAAAATAAAGGACGTAGCATCTCGTGAGGCTCAACGAAACGGAAACTCGGAAAATATTTTGTGAAAACGGTGGTCGTCATGGTAACCCTCGAGATTTATCAAAGTCAGTACACAAAGGAGATAGAGCGAGGAAGGGATAGGAACAATGATGAAAAAGCTTCAGGCAAGATCCATTTGTGCTCGGAGAACACACGTAATACTGAGTATACACATAACAAATACGTATGACAAGTAATACTAATACCAAGCGTCCAAAGGTATCAGGAAAACCCTAGCGATGGTGCGTGCACGCTCTCTGGAATGAAAAAAAATGTCGTGAATAGTAGCAATAATTTTTTTTAGCTATGTGCGAGAACCGCAAACGACGCGTGCGTGCCATGTGCTTGCCGGCGGTGGTCACATGCCTCGATGTAACCTGACCACGGAGCACAGTTTTTTTTTGACCATCTTTCCACTCTACGGCTGTTCGAAAAAAATTGCCTCCCATTTATATCTCACTTTTTTCCTTTGTCGGGTTAGGTCAGCGAGCTCGCCTCTCTTGAATGCCTTTGGGAAAATGAACGTGGAAATACCTACTTTCATCCTCTGCTAACCCGTGCGAATCAAAGATTTTATACTGCCTCACGTTTTCCTATTTTAGACTTGTTATTATCTAGTATAACGCAGGTAGAATATGATACTCGCGTTAACCTTTCAATGGCAGCTGTTGCTCCAATGGTAAAAACAACAATGTTAAAACACATTTTTCACTGTAAATTTTATATTTCAGAGATAATTTCGGATATTTTTTTAAATACATTTATTTACGATAACATATTTAAATAAAAATGCTTCTAGTGAAACATTTATTTCAAAATTGCTTTTCTATGTCTTTTGAGGTAAAACTTATCGAGATAAAACAATTCTACAGAAACATTTTTCAATATCACTTTGGTAAATTTTATCAAACCGGACAATTTTTGTCATTATCAGTCCAAGATTTAATTTCACTTGGACATCGTTTTATGTAATGATTGTAACAAAGATGCAAATTTGAAATTTGCACATTACTTTCACGTGATTCTCGGCTACCCCCATATTTCTCCTTTATGGGTAATGGTTATTTCAATTTTGACTTCCTCATAGAGTAAGTGGTATTAGTATTTTCAATAGACTAAAAAAATTGGTAAAATTATAAACTACATAAAGTTTAAGCCCCTTAATCGATTCTCACCAAGTTCAAGACCAAGTATCATTGTACCCTAGCAAATTTGCACATTAAGTTTCAGTTTGATTGATAATTGCTTACAAAAGTTAAAGCAAAAATAGATTTTTTTTCCGAAAAATTACCAAAATTCATGATTCTATGAAATCTTAGCGCCTCGATCGATTTTTGCCAAACTCAATAACTCAACCTTGTCACTTGCCTATTCTTGTAGAAACTTTTAACTCGATAGCTCAAAATTTAAGAAAGCCAAAGAGCGTACGTCCTTTTTTTTCGAAAAATTCAAACAACCATAAAATGAGACACCCGTTAGCAATTCAGGCAAAAATAGCAGCAAACTGACGTGGGTTGCGACCTAATCCGCGTACAAAGATTCAGGATGATCGAGTAACCCGTTTTCGAGATATATCCATCGCAATTTTGCAAGCTCATCACACACACACACACACACACACACACACACACACACACACACACACACACACACACACACACACGCAAACACGCGCGCGCGCACGGACACGGATACGGATATTTTATCTAAATACGATTTTTCGACGTTTTAGAACTTTTAAAGTATTCCGACATCAATAATTCGAGAAATTTTGTTTTCACGATAACAGCTTTCTCTATGATGAAGCAAAATATATTCAAAATATAGCTAGAAAATATTTTCAACATTAATACAACGAAAAGTTATATATGTCGGATTAACTTGAAGAAAAAAAATGCTACTGGCAACTATCAAATGTAAAAAAATGTTAATTATTAGTCCATGCGACTATTTCAATAGTTATCGTAACCATATTTAATTAATTTTACGTATAAAATAAATTATATCGGTTAACAATCAATAATTTTCACTTAATAGTTACCAAACGATACGAACCACGTTGACTACCACGATTGCTTCGATTGTATGTTTTCAGATATATTTCTTTTCCGCGAAGGTGACTGGAGATATTTCTTTAAATTTATATGGTAGTTCATGCTAAGCTTGTAACATTAAGGTGAAGCTTTTTTATACTACTAGCATACAAAATTAGGGGAACGTGGATCACAATGCGCCATGCGGGACCTTGAATCACGTTTTCTTTAAGGAGTCCATTAACTGTGACATTTTTTGTGTTTAACCGCGAGCTGATTTATACCGTTACACACAAAAAAGTACAATTTATGGACCCGTACGATAGAATAACCTGATGTGACCCTAGGTGCACATTTATAAAATGTTCTTATCTATACTGTTAAAAATCCAGTGATAAAATAAACTCTCCGCGGTGTTTATAAGAGTTCGTACTGACGACCGAGGTCAATTGGCAGTGTTTGAACAGCTGGTGTAAATTTGCATTATAACCTTAAAAGTTTTAATATATATTTTCTTTCAAAATAGATGAATCAATTTCAAAGACATTTTTTAATTTTATCCGTGCTATAATTCTGCATTGATTAGTAACAATTCACTGATTTTCATCTACTCATTCCGAATATAAATGTGTTGAAAGTTTTGAAGTGGAGCTGAATAGTTAGCACAATAATATAATCGCTTGTTTAAATTAAACACCGTGTTAAGTGTTATTAACACCAAATGGATAAAAACTGGTCTCCACCAATCGCCTTTAACGCTCTGGACTTTTAACAATATATTAATAAAAATGATTAAAAAAGATTGATTAAAATTGTACCAAATTCTGTGAAACACCATAGTCGCACCTCGAAGTATTTCTATGTCTCCACAAGCGTTCACTCGTTGGTAAACCCGATAAGACAAATAAAAAGACCTCGAAAGATTTTGATTTTCACGAGAGAGGTATAACATGATCACGACAATAACACAACTTTTACAATCGTCTCGCATTCGGTACGATCAGTAAACCTTTACAGTCCGAAAGATCGTAGAATACAACTTATACGAGAGCTCTATATAGTTGGGGGCGAGGAGGGGCCGACGATGCGATATCTTCGTGACAAGGGTAGCGGGGTTTTGGTGGCCGCGGGCGAGTTCTTCGGGATATTCTCTCCAGCTCTCTCTGCACCTTTCCCCGCACATGCGTTTCCCCCCTCCTTGGGTTTTCTCCGCAAGCGGGTTCCGTTCGCCATCCACTTTACGCCAGGGTTTCACGACGTCCCCGAAGAACTGCCGCTTCTACTTCCGCTACTGGTCGTACCAAACTTTCGAGGTAGACTACGTAATACGTATATAGTTGTAGAGTATTCGATGGTGTGTATATGTGTCTATATATCCTATAGATCTAAGGCAATGGAGAAGAGGAAGGATTGAGGGAGGGAAAAGAGAAGAGGAGGATCTCTCGGCTCGTCGAGCGCCTCGATCCACGGGTCCTCCCGCTTTTCCCTTCGTCCCGTCCCTCCTTCTGTCTCTTCCCTTCTCTCTTCTCTTTAACTTCGTTCTCGTCCTACTTCACCCCAGGCTACCAGCCGTCGCCCGTAAAAGGACAATAAAACACACGGGACGCATCTGGGTTACGAGCTTTACAAGGCACTAGCTTCTTTCTTTATCTCATCGCCATAGCCATCGTTCCCAGTTCTCCTAAGCGATTTCTCGGCAAATGCGCGCCAGACCGCTACTGTCTCCCTTGTTATATCCTTCTGACTTTTTTTTTACCGTGCCTCTGCAATTCCATGACCATTCCGTGGATCTGCTACATCAAAGAAGTAGATACAGTTTGATATATCTCTAACGCTGATCTGTAACTCATTCATTGAATTTTTATAGACGACACGGTGTAAATGTTACTCATAATTTCATACCGTTATACAAGGAACACCATGTGGCATTATATTTTAAAACGTTGATACTATTTCTTTGTCATTGTTTAAGTATAACGCTATTCGGTATTAATATAAACATTTATTTCTTGGCACTTTATTCTCTAGTTTTTGTTATTTGCGATTAATGTTGGTATATCGGCATTATGGCAGTCGTCTTGTTTTATCAGATATTAGGTAAACTATATATATCTGAGATATATTCTTCATTACACCCTATTATTTCAACAAGAAATTTCGACAGCCTTAAAATAGCTTTAAAAATAAAGATGCTAATTTTAGGTCAGATTATGAGGACTCCGACCCAACCGTAAAAGTTGTTACTTGTTGGAATCAGCTGAATTGGTTTAACTCAAATGGACAACGATCCTTATTTAATTTTTATAAGCAACTTAATCCAAGCGCTTGAGTGTCTACCGAATAAAATTAATCTATTTAGTTGTTACATAAAAATCTATCGGTAAATTCATTTATGAAATATGTAAAACTGTTACAAGTTTGCGTTTAATACAATATTTGTACCAAATCTCAACTTGTTTAGCACGTAGAAAGACGATTACCTTAAATATCCTACTAATCTATTACGATTATGAAATAGCGAATTTATTACGAGATCGATATTGCTTGGTTAATTATTGTTGCAATTATATCGGTAAGCTCTTGATCACCGCAGGAAGACAAGAGAAGCGAGCGTAAGTTACGCGATAAACTCGCAGCACCAGTGAATGAAAGGAGAAAAACGTAGACAAGTGAAAAAAAAAACCGTGAAACGGTGACCGTTTCCTCGTCTGCAGGATGAGGATAATTAAAAATGGAAACTAATTTCGTCGCTGTACTCGCGAGACCTGTAGAATTGCCGAGCAGGCACTTGCGAAGGTAATATTCAGCCGCAATAACGTGCAGTACTCCGAGTCGCGAGCCAATCGGCCAGTAACAAGAATACAGGCCTTCCGCGAGCTTTTACTCGAGCCGTAATGTAAACGTGTAGACTCGTTAAATGTGTACACTTATTTCAGTTGTATTATAAAGGTACCAGCGCGAATATTATACACCACGCCCGAACCTCTCTGGCACAGGTTTGCACGGACCCTTAACGCGACCGCGCTACCTCATGCAGGGTATCCAAATACATTTGCAGAGAGCGATGACGTTGCCAAGCAGTTCCCTCGTCCTCACTCCCTCACTACCTTTTTCGCTAAATTTACGTGTATAATAAGTATAAGACCGTGGGAAGGGGCTAATATCTCGGGCGTTTGTTGATTTTCCACGATTTCCTGAATCTACCAACGGAAACCCATCGCCGTCAACCCCTCCGTGTCATAACTTTGGCTCGTGGCTAGTAACCACCCCTAGGGCTGACCATCCTCTGGCATTACCTGGTATAACCGTCGCCAACGAGCCAGTCGCCACTGCCCAGTTACGACCGTTTGCTGCAATCCACCGACTTAAGTTAACAGCCTCCGCTGTAGGGTGGTCAACGCGGTAAAAGCGTTGCCTCGCGAACGTATAATAACCAACCGGGCTTTTGGTTTACACTCGAACCCCAGTCGTATACATTTGTGTGCCAGAAGTTTCTTGCCTCAGTGTATTTTGCATGTTGCACCTGACTACTTACGCACATACTGTTTTCCACTACAGCTTTTCATAGAGTGGTGTTTGGGGATATAACCGAACCCGAGAAAATCTGCACCTGGAGCATCTGCTTCGGAAGAATATGCATCCAGACTTTCGACAGCTTTAGTAGAAGATATGGACAAGAGAGAAACGATGGGTCTATGCCGTATTATGCTTGGTCCTCCTCGTGTACTGGCTATTAGTTAAACAGATAACTCGGATATCCCCCGCTAAACAACAGCCCCCTTCCCCTCACGCCGCTGCGAAATTAAAATACACCTGATGTTATTACACCAGAGTTATTTAACCCGTTTCGTATATTATACGACTGGCGCGAAGCTCTTCCATATACGTTGCTTCCCTTTTTCTTCCCCCTTGTATTACTTTTTTCGTCTACTTCCTTTTCTCCATCCCCGTGCTCAGGGACGTTATGGGCATGAACCCAGCACCACGGAAACGGTAATGAAAGGGATGGCTCGTTGAGAATGTAGAACGGATAAAAGCTCTCTCACATTTTTTCCTGTTGTGAACTTCTAGAACGGAAGGGATGATTCTCTCCGTTGCTCATGCAAAATATTAATCAACAAAAAAAAAAGTATTCCGCAGGATTTGTACTTCAGTTAGGGGGATATGAAGTAAAAGTCACAAGTCCTGGTATTTAGTATCATTTTTTGGTTGCAAATAATAAATTCGAAATATTTAACCCTAAACGAATACTCTTTTTTTTTCCTTCGTACGACACTGTGGAGTAAAAATGTAGCCCATTTCTTTGTATTGGCGATAAAAAGCCATTGATAAAGATCAATCACTTTGTTATTGATTGAGGAAGAAAATGGAGTAGGTTAAATTTAATGGTATTGAAGTTAAATTATTAAAAAATGCACTTGAATGTAAACAAAACCCGGAAAAATCGAGAAAAAAAACTTTTTTTTTTACATAAAAATGTTTTATTACATTTCTTCTAACAAACCTATTTTGAATTTCTTAACGCGGTTTCAAAGAGAACACATTGGTCTATTCAAATATAATTGTCGTTTGTTTTTAATTTGTAAGAAAGAGTATAATTATCTGAGAATATTAAAATCGATGAATATCAAAATTGAAAAATAAATAAAACCAAGGAAAAATCATGGTAGAATTTTTTTTTTTTATCATCTGTGCGTGTGTTTTTCAATCGATATATATGAAAATACACGAATGAATGTATAAAATTGAATGGTGTGTATATATATCGGAGATTCAATCAGGACGACAGTAAAATGTACTGCATCGTCCTATGGTTTTATTTTACCCATTGAGATGTCGCACGAGCGCGCGCGCGCGCGCATGGACATTTTTTCCAAATATAATTTCTCGACGTTTTGAGACTTTTTAAGTACTATGACATGTCGAAAACATTTTTTTTTTACGAAAACAGCTTCTGCTATGAGGAAGTAAAAAAGGTGAAATTGATGACTTACCTACACTATACAATTTTTATTAATTTTCAGACTTGGAATCTTTAAATTACGTAATTCTATATGAAAATTTTAACAAGATAAAAGGTTATATTGATTTACCTACACGAAACACTAATGTTAACGATACTATGGGTACCCTAAACGAAATATAATAGCTCGGTATTCAGCTTGATAGGTGTTCACTAATTGACGCTCCCTCTCCGACCAACCTCACACTCGGATTGTAAAAAAAATGCAATTATGGTCACGGTCCCGAGCTCAAAAGGTCAATCGTCAGCTCCAGGCGATGATTTGAAATTCTAGTGGGATACACGAGTACCCCAGAGTATAAATAAAGTATCGTCCCTTCCCCCCTCGCCCCATTGTCTCCAGAGCATTGTCCAGATTTAAGGTTAATGCGATGACAACTATTTAAATTAATTATTTAATTTTCGCTTTCACGAATATTTTTTTAATTCTTGCTCTCTGATAGTTTCTTCTATATTTTTATGTCAGGGTGATAAAAATAATCGAAAACGTGAAGAAAGTGTTTTGAATATCGCGCTTAAATTTGGTTAGCAAGTTGACTATCATTAATCAAACCTTGGAATTTACTGTGACGAGAATCTATCGTGTGATTCAAATTTTATGAGAATTTCAATTTTTTATATTTTTTAATGAAACCTACTATCAGGACTGTTAATGTCACAAATCTATCTTATTTCTTGAAACCATGAAAAAAAGGTTACAAAGTAGAATCTTGCACATTGCTTACTCATTACTTTCTACCTATCACAAAAATAATGAGAAAAAAAGTGCATAAACTGTGTTAATAATTACCTATCAATCAAAAACTGGGACGGTTGCATTTAACTTTTTGAGTATTCACTTACGGCATATCATTTGAGTTTGATCTGAGTAAACCGTAACTACGTATCTAAGTCGCTGTTTTATTAATTAGGCAATTTAAGGCTCGGGTAAATGAACCTTGAGGAACCTTTCACGTTACCTAAAGCATATGTATACTAACACTCGTGTATGCGTTGGTACATAGACGCGTGTTTCACGGTTAGCTAAACACTCGTCAAACACCCGAGTACCCAGGCAACCTCTGTGAGTCGCGCGACGTTCCAACTTTGTTGAAATCGTTAAGCCACCTGCTTCGTTTCGAAGCGTCGCTCTATCGTCTCCTTCAATATTGACTTACAATCCCCGGAAGTAAGCGCACCGGTGGCTCGTCATCCCTCTCGATAAACACACTCCCATCTATGTCTGACTTTGAAGAAGTAAACGTACTCTGATTTAAAAAAACAACAAAAAGTGTTATCTCGTCATCAGTGAGCAAATCACATCAAAGCCAATTTTTTTTTCAATGCGAATTTCCATGTTTTATTGATTTATCTTTTTTCTCTTTAAAATGCGTACACAGTTGCGTTTTTTGGAGTAGAATCGATTGTAAATAATAGGTCTCGAATAAAATTTCGTCTATTCTCTCAGCGATATTACAATTACGTTAATTACAATAGTAACAATTCCGAAGTGCAGTAGTCCGCGATACCAATTATCTTATCTGACAATGTCGAGTAGCGGAAAACGGAGAGACAGTGAAAATCAAGTCCGAGGACACTCTCTGTGTCTGACTTTGAAAGAATAAGAATGTTCTAACACAAGAAAAAATCCAGTTCTTAGTAGAAAAATCACACCAAAGCCAATTTTTTTTTTTCAATGCTAACTTTCATGTTTTTATTGATTTATATTTTCTTTCTTCAAAACGCGTACACAGTTGTTTTTTTTTTTGGAGTAGAATAGATTGTAAATAAAAGGTCTCGAATAAAATTTCGTCTATCCTCTGAGCAATATTGCAATTACGTTAATTACAATAATAACAACTCCGAAGTGCATAGTCCGCGATAACAACTATCTTATCTGACAATGTCGAGTAGCGGAAACGGAGAGGCAGTGAAAATAAAGTGAGAGGACGCTTCTTTGTATCTGACTTTGAAAGAATAAAAATGCTATGATACAAAGAAAAATCCAGTTTTGAGTGAAAAATCATACGAAAATCAATTTTGTTTAGAACAATTTTTCATATATTACTTATTTTTTAAAAAATTTTTAATATACTTATAAATTGATGTACTCAGCCATTTGCATATTTTTTTTTAGTAGAAACGATTGTAAATAAATGGTATTGAGTCTCATTTGGTCTTTAGAGGCTTGGCACTTGAGTAAAACGTCGAGAACCCTCTCAACGATATCGCGATTACGTTGATTACAATAACAACAATCTCGAGACGCAATAACCCGCGAAGACAACCATCTTATACGAAAGTTTCGAGCGGATAATATCGCAGTGGCGGAGAACGCCTCACTGTGTCTGCTTTTGGAAGATTGGAAGTGCTTTGAAAGAAAAAAAAGTCTCATTGTTGTAATTAATGAGAAAATAGACGTTAAATCCGATTTTTTATCAATACAAATGCTCAGATGTTAGTTATCTTGTTTTTTATTTCAAAACGCGTTTAAATTGATGTACTTCAGTCGGTTCTTTTTTTTTTTCTTTTTTTTTTTTTTCGAGTATAAGTGACGAGTGGAGAAAGTCGCGGATACAGAAGACGCCTTTCTGTATCTGACTTTGAAAGAGCAAGAGTGCTCTAGTATAAAAATAAAATGTCATTCTCATCATCGGTGACAAAAATCACATCAAAACCAATTATTTTCTATACAAATTATCATATTTTATTTACTTGAAAAGACGTACAAATTGATATACTTAGGATGTTGCATTTTTTTGGCTTAAAAAGGATTGTATATAAATGGTCCTGATTCTGATTCTGTCTGTAGAGACGTGACACTCGAGTAAAACGTCGACGACGCTTTCAGCGATATCGCGATTACGTTGATTGCAATAGTAACAATCCGGAGTAGCAATAGTCTGCGATGACAACCATATTACAGGGAAGTTTCAAGTGGAGGAAGTCACAGAGGCAAAGGACACTCGACGACATTGCACATCGTTGTCGCGTCCGCCTTGCATTCGTCGAATGAGAGTGAACGAGGACAAAGTAGCAAAGTGAAGGAAAAACAGAGAGAGAGAGAGAGAGAGAGAGAGAGAGAGAGAGAGAGAGCAGAAACATAGAGAAGAAGTAAACGAGTCAGCGGAAATACTAGCACACAGACAATCCAGGTAATTTGGCGGAGCGTGAGAAAATGTTATCCTGAACATTTTCCTCTTTCTCTTTTCGCCATCGCAAATTTTCTCCGGCTCTCTTTATCCACAAATGAAAATATCTTCAAGCGTCTGCGACTCTCGATGGCCAAATAAGAATCAACGAGTACGGAGCCAGAGCAACGGGCGAGAAGTTCTTAAGTGGATGTCTCCCCACTCACTGACATATTAGAAAAATAAAGTATCCGAGGTACGCGTCTGAAAAATTATTTCACTCAAGAAAGGAAACTGTAAAAAAAAAAAAACGTTTTACCAAGTCAAAAGTCATGGGAATTCTATATCGCAAAAGTTCAAAAACAAATCATCGAGCAAATAAGCATTGTAATCAATTATAATTTCTTTTACATATATTTTTATTTAATTAATCAATTATTTAATTATTGTTTTTAATATGAACACCCCATCGGAATACAATTCAATCTCGTGTTATAAGGAAGAGGCACGTGTGATGAATGCCACGATCTATATAATCGATTAATTCTTTTAAGCTTTCGAAAATTTAATCCAAAACTACAGTGATACCGTGGTATATCACAACTTTTGATACTCACGGTTAAGCTGCATAAAACGAAGCTTGTTAATGAAATTAATATCTATCTACTTGATTATGTAATTCTAATGATAAATAATAATGACAAACAACAACAATAATAATAATAATATACATTCATTGATATTTAATTTGTACAATTAGCTCAACGATTTTTCCTGGTAAATTACTTAGTGATTAATTTATCGTCCAGTGAAATTGAAACGGAGTACGAAACATGGGAAGATTTAGTGCAATTTAGGCACGAACGATGAATCCTAGGACCGAGAGAGAGTTCACGCTGTTGTGTTTAGCTGCCCTGAGTACCAGCGTCCAGTGGGGTTTCTCTCGACCCACGTGTCCTCCTTGCTGTCCTTGCCGAGGCCTCGAAGCTTTTCCTGCTCCCCCGGGGCAGCTCCTCCTTCGCGTCTGCTCTTACCGAATGCTCCCGTAGCAGAGAGGACCAACCAGAGAGCTTTCGCTGCTACACTCGGTCTGTTTCTCTGCCCGGTTCTCCTCTACACGGTATAATTAATGTACAAGTCTCCGGAGATTGAAGGATTTCGAGGCGCGAGGGTTCTTGAGCTATACTACTGAAGCGAACACTCAAGGCGTGGGCTATGCCTTTCACTTCTCTCTCTCTCTCTCTCTCTCTCTCTCTCTCTCTCTCTCTCTCTCTCTCTCTCTCTCTCTCTCTCTCTCTCTCTCTCTCTCTCACACACACACACACACACACACACACACACACACACACACACACACACACACACACACACGCACGCATTCACTGCTTCTCTGTCTCTCCACCTGTCCAACTACCCTCGACTCGTACACTGCACAATGGCCTCTCTACGTTATAGCTCAGCAGCAATTACGAGCCCAGATAACGACTATACGCTTCGAGCACAGTACAATAAACTCGTAAAGAAACTGCTTCTGAAGCGCATCATTTATTTGGCCAATGTTGTAAAAGTTTTTTGAACGACCTGTTGACGGATAACTTATCAATTCTTGCGGTACTTTTAACATTATATCTCTGTGGAATAAAATCCTGTCCGGCATATTTTCTTATTCGACGAAAAATTTTTCACGTTAATTATCCATTAATTCACAAAACGCATCTCGAATGATTGTTTCTATTAGCCAAGTCGATACATCCTCGTTTATTAGTCATATCATCTGCATTGAGAGATATCGATGTTAATTTATCATTTATTTAATATTAGTTATGTTAAGCTATTTCAAAATGTTTTGATTTCAATAAAATTGTGGTTAACTCAACGAAATACTTTGCCATCAAGTAATTTTTCGAATCAATTATTTACTTCGTCATGATAGACCAACAGACGCAGAACTCGTATATTAAAACGAATGGAACCAGTGGATAAAAGATCGAGGTTCCAGTGAAGTTATACGTGCTTGTATGTCTGACCCCCCCCCCCCCCCCAGTTTCCTTACCCCAAAAGACGATCTTGCAAACTTTCTCAAAACTTATTCCCTCGCGAGGGTATGTTCTCACACGCGCTGATGCTCCATTTCACCCTTTCTGTACCACACCTCTTCCAAGCTAGTCACGCTATCAGGTGTACCAGTATACGTCGCCTACATTGCATATATATATAGTGTAGGTCCTCACGCTCCAGGATAGCTTCAGGACTCTCGGAAGGTTCGCTCCCACGCGGGCTATTCCCGTCGCTCGTAATTAATGTACGAGCTACCGGGCGTAACCCAGAAGGGCGCGAGATGCTAATATAGAATGTCGGAAGAGAATGCGCAGGCACACGCTCAGTGGATCTTCCCAAGCTAGCGAGCATCTCCATTACATATATCTCCACATATATATACATAGTATGTATAGATAGAGGCAAAGTAGTATAAGTGTATGTACATCACTAGAATTGCTTGGCACTGCTATTCTGTACCGTAAAGAGTGTAGGTGGGATAATGCAAAGTGTGCGCCGGTTACAGACGCCTGCTGCGTCAAGAAACCAGCAGCGTTCAAGAGTAGAAACATAAGAAGACGAAGAAAAGAACGGAGAAACAGCCAAGCGAGAGTTGTGGGATACATAGGCGTGTCGGCACGATCTCTCACGTGTCTCGAACACGCGGCTCCTTGGCTCAACAGCAACGCCAGGCGCCAGCCTCGCGTCTGTCGACTCATCTCTTCCCTTTTTCCTGCTAGCACCGCGTCACGCGAACGCGCGATAACGCTAACGAAGTCCGTGAGCGAATACAACCATGTGCGCTACGATGAGATACTTCGGTGTACGCGTGCGAACGTGTGTATGTGGATTTTCGCGGTGTATGTATGTATGTATATATCCAGGTGAAGACGCCCTTTCGACCCTCGACGCGCATAACCACTCGCCGCGGGGAAGACTCCCTCGTTATCGCTTCACGAGACCGCGCGCAGATTCTTCTTAAGGTCTTCCGACGATTCTCTTTCTCTCATTTTCCTTCTTCCTTCCTCACTCTCGTCTCTCAGCCTCAATTACTAGGGTTGGAATCTGTCGAGTCGATAACGAGCAGACTAATGCCATACGCGATACATTCCATGGCAAATGAACATACATTTGTCTGTTTTACCAATGATATTTCTGCCATTTTTACGTATATCCCATACACTTGGAAAAAATCAGATGATATATCGGAGGATTTACTTCGGGGAAAATAAATTGTTTAACTTTGTGTTGTCCCAAAAACGGCCTGTAACAGTGTTAACAGGACTTGTACAAAAATTTATTTGAAAGCTCTATCAAAAGCCTAGTCATTTGGTTTTTTAAAATGCAATATTGACGATTTTCGAATAAATAAATAATGCAATAATAATTTTCAGTGTCTATTTGCTCCATAATAATGTGATTTAAAAATCTAATATTATCTGACGATATTTTTCACTGTCGGGAGTATTTTATGAAAATTTGCTCGCACTTTATCATCGCGCGATAGCGAGACAACTTGACGTGGAATGTTCCATGTGCGCATAAAACACGTATAGATATATACAACGTCCATACTGGAATTGTTAACGAGAAGTCTATGAGTGGCTCCTGGGAAAAAAATTGTACTCGAAAATTCTTCGTTGGAGATGAACGAACCGACGCAGGAGCTTATCTCGACAGCGATAGCAGGAAGAAGTGTCGATCAAATTCGAGACACGAAGGTATAGGATAAAAGAAAAAAAGTGAGGCGCGATGAGGGAAGGAAAGAAAACGAAAAGTGCACTCGTAGAATTCTGCACGTGACGGCAAATCCCTCTTGCTCTCTGTCCTTTCCGTTCGTTCACGTCGCTCTCCTGTCTTCCTCTTTTCATCTTCGATACTCCCCAGCCACGACGATTCATCCCTTTCCATAGCGCGTTTCGCCGTATACCGTGTCTCAAGAAGACGATGAAAAAAAAAGATAGACAGAGAGAGAGAGAGAGGGAAAAAACTGCCGAGCCTTGATGACAGTTTGAGAGATCCCTACGTCCCCTTTGCGGCTAATGTAGCGAGCACCCTCGAGAGTCAGCCAGTCGAGCTTTTCTCCTTCTTTTACTGCACCTCGTTTCTCCTCCGACGTCGACGGTGAAGAAGACCGAATGTCCCTCTGACGACGTTTCTACCTCCTACCACAATTACAAGATTCTCGAAAACCACCAGATGAGGGAGAAAGTGAAAAAGAAGCAGAAGGTCAAGGAACGTGGAGGAGAAAATGCCCTGGAGAATTCAACGGAATGTCGTTCCTCAACATTTTGCCACTTATAATTATTTACAATAACCACTAAATAATTTTTTTTAGCATTGTTTACCAATAATTCAATTATTTTTACTAGATATCACTGTATTTTTGTCATGTAAACCGTATGTACGAGTACATTTAACCTCAGTGCACACCGCAAGAACGTGCATCTACATCTATTTTTCTTTACTCACCTTGTCAGCTTTTTCTCCCACCAGTCGGCCAAACGATAGTACGATTTTCTTTTATTACTTCGCCTTTTTCTCTGGATTCTCTAACACCAGATGCTAGTAAATGCTCGCACTCTACGAGAAAAAAATGAGAGATCGTCGAACATCCTGAATGTTTTGCATCTTATATAGATTAACCCTTTATAAGTTAAAAGAATATCCTCACTCCTCGATTTTACCATAAAAACGCGTTACCCTCACTTTGCTTTTCATTGTCCCATCTCGGACATTGTGAATTGTAAAGGATTAAACATTCGATAACTCGTGTTCGCGAAGATTGAACAGGCGTGACAGGCGTTTTCACTATTGTACGGTAGATATACAGCGTAGGCAAAGGGCGCAAAAGGCCTCGATCCCGACAGCAATGCGATTGCTCGACCGCGATCGCTCTCTGCCCCCGACTCTCGACTAATTATACATCATGGTTAACCCAAGCTCAGCTAGTGGCAGCATGAATTGCATTCGAAGTTCGAGCGCCTCCTCGACCCATAGAGATTAACCTCTGTTTTAATTAATCACCCTGTATACACGAACCGCCGGCGTGCTGCCTTTCGCTGTTCAGGAGTTATATACACACTTTACAGTATTTGTCATGCGACTGGCACGCATTACTTCGGCACTATCTGTAACACCATTGACATCAGTCAAGCATGAATCATTTATCCAGCCGGTGCACCGTATACTATTTTCAATGTTAATTAATGAATGTTTTTTTTTTTGCTTCTAGCTCTCGGAGCTTGAGCAGCGAGTACTCGACGCTGAAGGCAGAGCGGATGAAGCCGAGGATAAAGTGAGTATAGCTCTGCTCGACGTTTGTACTTCCGGTAATGAGTTCAGAGCTTTTTGCTTTCTGATCACCAAGAGAGAAAGTACCTATAGTAATCTATAAAAAAAAATCGTCTGTCAGATTATGGTGGTAATGTATCTTTTGAGTGCTTGGAATACAAACATAGGGACTCACTGTACGTCTGTCCGTATGGTTTTATCGTCCGAAAAAACACTTCCCAAGAAACTGCGGATCACAGCGAAATTTATTGTGCGTCTTTGTATAAAATGTAGATTTGTTGTTAAAATTCCAACTTAAAGATCAAACCCTATTAACACCTTACCTGAAGTTCGAATTATAAAACAATGGTTCAAAGTAAATCATTGTTGGTTCACAGGAGATAAGCTGATTTATAGAGTACTTAAACAAGTCTACAAATTGGAGTCTTGCACATTGCTTCTTTATTATATTCCACTTTTACCAAAGCTTCCTCTATGAGAAAGCAAAAACATATAAAAATAATTATTTATTAATAATGAGGAACATAAGCACCAAAGAGCTCTCAGGCACACTCGAAATAGTTTTACGTCCAGAGTTCTCGTCGTACAGGCCTCAGGTTTTTTTTTGTAGACTAATAGTACTCTCAGGAAAAAAATGGTAGAGCGGTTTCCCAATATTCTCATTAATCTTTCAGATTCACAAAAATTATAAACCTGATTTATTTATGATTTTATAATGATTTGTTTATTATCGATAAAAAAATCTGAATGATAAATTAACATATCGGAAACCCTTTCTATCAATTTCTTCCTGGTACTAATTTAGTGTAGAGAAAAAATCTGGAGCCTGTGTGACAAGAACTTTGGGCGTATAACTAATTTAAGTGTGCGTGATGGCTGTTTGCGTTTCTACGATACTCGCTACTACTAAATAATTATTTTGCTATGTTATTTATCCTTTTTTAGAGGTAGAGAATAAATGGCAAAAATGTGAATGTACCGGGAATAAGAGCCTGCGATATCGACAATCTATACAAGTCATAAACCCCTTGCACTACCGTGAAATTCGGAACAAGCCGTGCCTAACTTCAGACGTTCTTGTTTAGCCCGAGATTAAGACCACGAGTACGGCTCGTGATATTCATGTTTGGACTGAAATATCAATTACGAGCCATACTCGTGATATTCACGTTTGACATTAAACAACGAGCCTGACTCGTGATATTCAAGTTTGGCCTAAAATTTTCATCACGAGTCAGACTCGTGAAAATAGTGCAAGGGGTTAAGTGTCTGAATAACCGTTAACCTAATTTCAAATAAATAATTCCGTTTTCAATAATCGGAGGGTAAATTTAATCGTACGAACATTACCGACTCGAGGATAGCTCGAGTACCATCCCTCGGTAAGCATCACGAGCTACTACCGAGAGGGAAGTTCAGGAAAGCGTAGAGTCATACCAGGGGATGAAATTTCGAGTTGCAGCAAGAACGCGTCTTGTTTATCGTCGGTCGGCTATGCGAGAAACTGTTATAACGGCAAGTGTCGTGCTCGTGTCCAAATCGATTGAACCCTCGCCGATTCTGTGAACTTCGGTAGAGTTTTCAGGAGCATAGAGGGTTGCAAGCTCGTATTGTGCAGCGGGAGGCACCATAGCGAAAAGGCAGCACGTTGTTGGCGCGTGTAGCGCGCATGTTACATCACAGCACCACCTCGAGCGCGCGAGGGTCATTGATTTTTCTCGGCGATATATAATACCCAAGATGGCAGAAAAGCGACACCCTCGCATCGCTATTTTGCTATGATCTATGAAAACGTGAAAATTTTCTCACAAACCATCTGTAAAACGTGACGATAAATTCGTCGAGGCACACGCCGGGCCGTTGTCACGTCCGCGAGTCAGTTTCGACCGCCGATTATCGTCGTGTTGGTTCGATCGTGGATATCGCGACGGTGATGTTATCAACGTGAAATGACAGAATTATGGATACCACCGGGTGACACCGATGAAAGGTAAATGAAAGAATGATAATACAGTCGAAGCAGGAAAGAAAATTTAATTAAACATGAGCAACACACGTTATATTATTCATCAACAATTAATTCCTTCTGATTCAGTTAATTCAATTTATTTCAAAATGAATGAATATTTTATAATTTAAAATCCAAGGTGTACCATTTTGTCTCATCTTCTACTTGTTCTTCTTCTTATTCTTTTGGCACCTCTTTGTTACCGCTTTAGAGAGCCACCCTCGACGCAGAGAAAGCCCGTCGCTCCTGCGTTTTCCGTCTAACCGCAGGCGTCTCGTCTCGTTGTCGCTGCTTTTCTTTTATTTTTATCACTCTCCCTCTCTAACTTTTCTATCGCGCTATTTGAAATATTTCTTACCAACGTGGTGGTATCCCCTCTTCTCGTAGCTTTTACAGCCACCCGGGAATTAGCTGCTAGTTTGCTTTACAATTCTTCACGCTCTATCCCGTTTTGATTTTTACCGTTCGTCGGGCTTCCCACGTCACAGAGTATTGTCGTAGGACGCCCCTCGTGTATTCCTTTCGCTTCATCGGATGTGTAACCGTTCATAGTGTCACATTTACGAGCACGCTATGTCCCTGTATTGTGCGGTGTACTGTATATACGTGCAATAACTTCAAGTACAGTGCCTAGAGGAATACATACAGAACTGGCTCTTCGCCAACTCATGACTAATCCTCGCTTTCCGGTGATGTATGCATCGTCCGTGATGGGAACCCCCGTTTTCCGCACACGAGAATCACGAGATGTCCTCTCTAAGGCCAGGGCCACCACGCGTCTCTAGCCGATGAGAGTTCGTACATAACGCACACACGGTGTTGAATAGAAATTTAGATGGAATATCGCGCGTACGGTATACATCGCATGTACTCGAAGACGAAAGAAACGTCTACGTCTTTCAGAGACGCGGATTCACGACCTCTTGGCACTCTGCCACGGTGATTCACCGCGATGGATCCTTACTTCGACTCTTGTTTCTTGTCCTGGAGATAAAATTGACGGTGATAGTGAGATCGTTAACCCCTTTATCACCGAATTTCAAATAATGTTTTAAATATGTTTTTTTTTTATCTTGTGCAATAGTTTTTTATTTTTTTATTTTGAGATTGTCAGTATACCGACCGCACCCGAGTGATATTAGAGCTTAACCAGCGTAAAGTTGAATATCGTTGCTATGCGTTTTTATCAATTTTTTCATGTGAGTCTTGTTCCGCTCTCTTTGAGTCGTTCATTAAATTCATTCCGTTTTCATAAATTAACTATTTATTGAAAGAATCAAAACAGGTTCAGTCCCATTAGACGTTTGGTTCTCGAATCTTAAGATAGTTAATCATTCGTTCACAATATAATAAATAATCTATGAACTGCCTATTTATAACAAAATATATGTTTTCTTTCATTTTTATGTTGTAAAAACAACAACAACAATAATAATAATAATCGTCAACAATTTTATTATAGTTTTATAATTACAATTTCAGTGAATTGAAATATTTCGTTCTTCTAACATATTGTAAATAATAAATAAATAATAAATAAATAATATTTTACCGTATGATTTCGCCGTAAAAGAAAAGAGGAGAAAAGTCTATAAAGTACCAGCCATCGAATAATTATGTTTTAGGAAGAATTTTTAATTATTTAAAAAAACAAAAAAGAAAAGCGTTTCGTTAGTGCGTATTTGCTACAAGAGATACTTGCTAATCGTGCTGACTTCAATTGTAATTATCTCAATTTGAAAATGATAAATCTTGTTAAAATTTCACAGACGTTAACATTGAAATGACATGTAACAAATTGTTAAATAAATGATTCTTGTTGAGGTAAATGAGTGTCTATAGAGTGGAAATAATTCGATGCTCTATGGTATCAGGATAACTGTGTTTTATGGCGTAGACGTTGTTTCGCTGGTGCGATATAGTAATAACGAAATGTAGTAAGCAACCACCACAACGACGACGAGTGGTGAATATCACCCCCATGCAGCAACGCATTGGCGGTGAGCCAACGTGACTCACCGAGTCCAGGAAACCCTCACAGTTTAGTTCGATCTCGAGCATCGTACGGACGCGCGCGTGCTATGTGTCCGTCTCGTCTTCTCTATTCTCGTTTCATCTTTTCTACTGTCTCTTTCATCCCCATCGTTCCCATTCTCTGTTTCTTATCGTTATTTATCTCTCTCTTCACGCTCATGTCGACAATCAATGACGTGTCGTTATCCTGTTTGCAACACAATCAGTGAAATTGTCACGATAAGTCGTTGGATCGAGCCACCGTGGATTTTGGCTATTTAAGGAATCGAAGAAGTAGGATTACAATAGACAAATTATCATGGCGATCTCATTTCTAGGTAAGGTTAATAACGACCAATGACTTTCCTTTGGTTAAATAATACAGATGATTCGCTGTACCCTTGTAATTTAATTTTGTTATTGCAACAAAACGATATAAGAATTCGATTGCAAGAGAATAATTCATTTGTCACATTTATTGTGGAATAAAAAAAAACATAAAATTGATTGATTTATTAAGAAAAATACGAAAAATGTATAAGAAAAGTGAAAGAAACCGAAGAATTCTTATGACCACGATGTATCTCGATAATGCCACTACCTTGTGCTTAGTTTTGCCACCAATACAATATATATCTTGCACAGTATGACCGCAAAGTCTGTGCTTTAGTATTTCAAATCCCCCCATTATCTCTCGCTGTCTCCTTCTCGAGTATTCTATAATCAGAGACGGGAATAGCACTACGGGGGACCCTCGGATTTGCCTGTATCGTATTGATTTTCTTGATGAGAGAGAGAAAGAGAGAGAAAGATATAGAGAGCAACCCCACATCTAGAATAACGCTCTTTTACTACTCTGCACTCTGTACCATCGGGACAGTAGAAGAACAACGACAGAGCACCTCTCCGTACGAATACACAACGCTGCAGTAAGCGATATCGATTTTGGACAGCTGCTGCGAGCACCATCGAGTGCATATACATATCTATATGTATATATATATGTGTATATTATATAGGCTGCCCGTGAGAGTGAAGGGGGTGGTCTTATGGCGAGTTGTGCCGGCGAGCACGCGACGAGGGGACCCTTCTCTGTTCAATGTTAATTTTACATAGGCTCGGCCTCTCAAGTACTTATTTCTCCCACGTTATTACAGAGTACGGTATGGTAGGCGCAATGAGGTATCGAGGACGGTTGATATCTGATAGACAAAGCTTTCACCTTTAAATTAAAAAAAAAAAAAAGAGTTTCAAAGTTCCCCATAAATGTATGTAAGTTACTAAAGATTTCGTCGCACAAATGTATTTTAATCCCTCATGTACCAGCGCCGTAAAAGGTATCATTTGGTTGTGGGTAAAAGAAAGAATTAACTCCCTTGTCCGTAATCTTATTATTATGATAATTAAAAAAAAATCGTTCAAGTTGTTCGTTTTCAGCGCAAAAATATAACTAGAATGCACTGAGATAAAAATATTATTTGTGTCTTTAAAAAATTATCTCTGACAACCAATAAATGGTTTTATTACGAACAGAGCTATTGGTACAATTGACTTAACATGTCTGAGTATAAATAAAATTTGTTTTTCAGAATATATTAATAATATTTATATTTATATAAATAAATATATATTCAGAAAAATATATTAAGCCTCTCCATGTTTTTTGTTTTCGAGAATGTAAAAGCCTCGTTTATAGGAGAGAAATGGATTCTATGATTTTAATTGTATCGCGATTTTCATAGGTACGGATGATGGAGGAGCGGCTAGTGAAGGGTGAATACAGCCTTAGCACATCCGGAGTCGGTACGCCGCCACTCTCGTCTCTGCCATCCACGTCGGCTACGCGAAACGAAAAGAACGACGATGTCCACTGTGCCTGCATCTCAAAGTTAGAGACTCAGGTCGAGGAACAGGTGAGATGTATACATCGATCGATCAACCGTGACTCGCTATATTACTTTGAGAATCATCTGTACCAGCGTATTCCATAAATTTATATCTTTGCGCGATATCACGCCGTTATTTTTGACCGTACGATATCGATTGCACAGAGACAGTTGCGGCTGCAAGACGCGCGGCAGGTCGAGGCAAAAGCGGCGCGGATCAAGGAGTGGGTTACAAATAAATTACGCGAGCTCGAACAACAGAATCAGCATCTTCGCGAACAGAACAACAAGTGCAATCAGCAGTTGGAACTCTTGCGGAATCACATAACGAACATAGGCTTAAGGCCACCGGTGAGTAAACATCTTTATCTCAGTTTCTACGAATTTTATATATCGTCATCGAGGTGATTGTATATATTGAGATAATGATAAAGTGCAGTGTACGGGCTACGTGTAATGACATGTCGTTTGTTTCAGGCACCAACGAGAGCCTCGTTATCACTCGAAGTGGATCCAACGTTGCGACGACGCTCCGAAAGTTTGGAGAGCACACCACAGACTGTACCGGAAAACGTACAGAGCTCAGCGGCTGAGCCACAACTCGCTACTAGACACAGAAGACACCTGTCCGCTTGCGGCACCATTCAACAGGGAATTACAGCGACGAACATGGATTCGAGGTGGAGTAGCCAAAATTCTATTGGAATACATCTGCCTCTTTCGTGATGTCATTAGATCAACTAGTAGCTACGTTATTGCACTTGCATTATTGTATTAAATACCAACGTTTACTACTTTACTGTGCGGTTCTTCCAGGATCGAGCGGTAAATTTTGTAATGTAAAATACGTATTAGCGTTTTTTTTTTCTTCTTTTCTTCTAAATCTGTGTGCTTAGTCGTACACGATGACTCATGGAATTAACCAGGGTGTGATGAATGAATTCTCCTTGGGAGGCCTCACGACGTGATAGCGGCGCCCGATTAGCTAAACACGCGGTACCCTGTACCGTCCTGGGACTTCCTGCGGGGATCTATCGCACGTTCGACCACAAGATTTTTAAATAATATTTTTTTTTTTAATTCTTAACTTATATTTACACTGTATATTATTCAAGGGCTTGTGT
Organism: Cylloceria caligata; assembly: GCA_963942595.1. NCBI lineage: Eukaryota > Metazoa > Arthropoda > Insecta > Hymenoptera > Ichneumonidae > Cylloceria > Cylloceria caligata. Next base: position 7,566,978 of record OZ012706.1, on the reverse strand, counting down.
GTAATAATTGTGTGCTTGAAACTGTGAATTTTATACTCTTCGCATCCCCATTGTAGCCAACTGTCCGAAGAATTGGCTGCGGCCGTTGAGAATCTTGTAATGCTGCCGAGCATACCCGGCGTCTCGGAGGGCAGCCGAGACAGCAGTAGCTCCGAGGCGATTCACGATTACGCCGAGATTTACACACCGAGCAGAGAAGGAATAAATTGGGCTCAGGCGAGCGGTCAGGAAGCACCGAGACCACCGACACCACCGTTGCACAGATTTCCAAGTTGGGAGGCGAAAATTTATCAGGTAATAATAATAGTCAATAAAGAATCTGTGTAAAATGTCAATTTATTCAAATTTTTTGCTCGTGATATTCTGAATTAATGAAATTTCAAATTAGTATAATTTCGTGCTCGTAGAATCTTATTTATTTAAAATTTGTGAATTATTCAGGTTGCGGATGGCGGTCTCGGCATAGGACCACCGACGAACGAAGAATCGGCTCCCTCGACATGCACGACGAATACCACAAGTTCGTCGAAACATTCCCACGCAACTGGTCACAATCTTACCGCGCACAATTCACAGGGTTACTGCGATATCTCTGTACCGGTTTACGCCACAGTTAAAGGTATTAATTATAAAATATATATTTGACAATTCGCCATTCGTAAGTTTTATGAAAAATAAATGTTACTTGACAATTTTGGGGTTTTCCTGAAGGTCGAGCGAGTCAAATAAGATCGATGCCCTTTGGCGACAGTTCGGACGACAGCTCAGACGGCGAGGAACATCCCAATCAGACGGAAACTAACACGCGGATCACAAACAGTTCGTCCGACAACACCGACTCGTCTCTGGGCAGTGGGAGCAGTCCTTCGAAAAGCGTGAAAACCACTAGTAGTCTCAGTCCCGCGAAGAGAAGTTCCAGTGGTTCACCGAGCAAAAGTGTTAAACGTGGTGAGTTTTTTGAATCCATACACGATTCTCGTTATAGATCGCGATTCTAATATATTTTGTGTTTGGCAGATACGTCTCTGGAATCAGGACTTTCGGAAGATTACGCGATACCTCCGGACGCCTTGAGTTCGACGTCGCTGGAGTCAAGTATGCCGAGTCTACTGATGAGAGTGTCGGGCGAAAGTCCTAAGAGGCTAGAATCCTTGGAGAAGACCGGTCACCTCGCAAAACTCGGTGGAAAATTAAAAACTTGGCGAAAACGATGGTTCGTGCTCAAAAATGGCATTCTCACATACTGGAAAAGTCAGAACGACGTTAATCGAAAACCTCAAGGCCAAATAATATTGGACGAAGTGTGCAGGATAAATCGTGCTGACGGCGCGGCGACGTTCGAGATTTCAACAGGAAAAAAAACTTATTACCTCACAGCCGATTGTATAGCGACGATGGAGGATTGGATAAGAGTCTTGCAGAATGTGCAGAGGCGAAACGCTACAAAACTTTTGCTCAGCAGGGAGGACAACAAGCCGACGATACAGGGCTGGTTGACCAAAGTAAAAAACGGCCATGCCAAAAAATGCTGGTGCGTTCTCATCGGAAAAATGTTCCTCTACTTCAAGTGCCCCAGCGATACCGTGAGTTAAATAATGATAACAAATAACATCATAGAGTAGATAATAGCGCTACGCACTACTAGTAGAATCTAAGTTCAATTATAAAAAACTTTTTCGAGAGTTTTATAGAGTAGATAATAGCGCTACGCACTACTAGTAGAATCTAAGTTCAATTATAAAAAACTTTTTCGTAGATTAATCCAGAATTAATTCTATAATGCATGCGTGGACCACACTGTAGACTGGACTGCAGCGTGCTGACTAAGCACCGCTTTGGGACCCGCAAGTGCGAGAGATACAGCTCCAAAAAATGTCTAATACAATTTTCTGGGGTCCAGATTTTCTGAAAAATGTTACGTTTGCGGGACATTTCACTCTGTGCCACATTGATGCAGTAAAATCTACAAATCTGACGTCCCATAAAAAATAAGGGTTCGAGATAAATGTGTTGAAAGTTTTAAGATGAAAGGTCGATGTGCAACCTTAAAAGAGAAAAAAAATTAATAGCGATCGATTTTCAAACAAATTAAATCTAGGACGCTTTACGGCGACATATATTTTTCTTAATTTGACTAGTGCGCAGAGCTTCGATCTAACGAAACAATTTAATTAAAACTAAAGTTGAATCCTTAATTACTATTTTAGAATCCGGTTGGACAGATCAACATGCGAGACGCCCGAGTAGAGGAGGTCGAGCATGTTTCCGACAGCGATAGTGAGGAGAGAGACACCGAGTGTCCCCACGAAAGGACAATAGGTATATTCCCGACTCACCAAGGGCCTACATACTTACTAATGCCACACAAGCAAGACAAGGATAATTGGTTGTATCATTTGACGGTGGTATCGGGCGGTGGCCCGAGCGCCGGCACGCAGTACGAACAATTGGTGCAGAGATTAATGGAGACCGACGGTGATCCTGGCTGTGTACTCTGGAGGCATCCTCTCTTGTTGCACACGAAAGAGAATATTACCAGTCCATTGACCAGTCTCACGTCGGAAACATTGCAGACCGAGGCCGTTAAGTTATTCAAGGTAAACGGCAACAACAAAAAACACTTTTTGTTTCACAATTTAATTCGCGAATTTTCCATTAGATTGGAATTATACGATTTTCGATGTTACTTTCGATTTACAGGCTTGCCAGCTGTTCATGTCTGTGGCTGTGGAACAGGCTGGAATAGACTATCACGTGGTACTTGCACAAAATGCGTTACAACAGTGCTTAGATCAGCCTGAGCTTCAAACCGAATTCATATGTGCCCTAGTCAAGCAGACCAGCCGTCATACCCAACAGCGACTGGGCGTACAGGTAAAAAAGGCCGCCAGACTTGTGTCACTGGGTACTGCGCGCGTTGTAAGTCCTGCTTATTGTTTAACAACAAATTTCGCGTCCTCTGTACCGTTTTCGTTATTCGAAATCATAGTATTCGCGATTGACCCTCACACGGATTGTCGACGTTACGATATTTCAGTAAAAACAAAATGGTACAGTGGATGTTCTTGGTCAAGTATTACTCGATCATCATTAACCACCATTTCACGGGATTGCTGTAGAGCTGCGGTTTTTATTTGTTTTTCTACGTCTTTGGTTATTGCTCTCTTAACACACTAACAAATATCCCACCGGAATCATCGAAATTAACGATAATACTTGACCAAGCTCATAACGAAACAATTTTTTTAGTTATAACATTCATCCACATTTCACTTTCATTTGCCGCTTTGAATGTGCTACCACTACGTGCTACGTTTCATCTAGTAAAAGTGCATGCTTTAACAATTCATCTTACTAACGCCGTTTTGGTGCAAGCTCGTTTACGTTTATACTATCACGTATTTTTCCAATATTATACTACATCATACGCTTAAAGAAAAAAAGAAATCACCCGATGTCGGTGCCCAATCACGTGGCGTAACATACTTCGACAGCTACGCGTAAAAAAAAAAAAACACAAAAAAATAATAATTTCACTCCATTTCGATAAATCACTGTCATCTTCGTGACGTCAAAATATGTTACGCGATACGCACACTTGCAGAATGGTATGTTGGTGTACATAAAAATCACACACAGATAAACATATTTTTCTAGAATCGTTTTGTTCTGTCAATTAGTTATTTTTCAATATTCTTCATTGAGTCTCTATATTTAAATATTTTATATAATATAATTTTTTTTGAATGCTGCTTAGAAAATTTAGGCTATAGAAAAAAAAACGATATAGAGATGATTATTAAATCGCGTTGTTAAAGCTAGTATTTTATCGGAAATTTGATTAAAATAGCAACAGATATACTTAAATGGCATCGTTAGTTATATCGAATAAAATGGGAGAAGCGGGATACATGTAATTACGAATGCTTTCGAGAGCTGCAAGTACGATCACTAGTTCAGGTGCTTCTCATCCACATTCGTCGATTCATCAATATTTCAATAATAAAACCAAAAAAAAAAAAAGTAATAAATAAATGAAACTGGATTTTCATGCGTTTACTTTTAATTGTGATTAACAAATCAAGTTTTGCGTTCATATCCTCGGTTGCTATTGCTTCCCCGCACTAACAACTGATATTCTCTCTCGAATCTTGTATCGAATTAACGGGGTACGTATGAAATCATCGGAGACAGAATAAATTATGTACGGTGCTCCGAGGCGGAACATCGTCGACGAATGAACGAAAGAAAAATACGTCGTTTATGTTTAATCGTCCTGGCAAATTGATACATAACATTGGCCGAAAAACAGTGACGAACGTGTTAGAGATTAGGTGTGAATCCATTCTACGGATGGTAGTAGTATGCCAGCATACCATTGCAGCAGCTCCTTCTCTGCGCAACGCAATCGCTCTTCACCTGCGATACGCAAAGCCCCGCGTCAAACGGCGGTGGTGAAAATGCGGACGCGCAATCGACGGCCTCCACTTCTCACAGTCCTCCGCTCACGCAGGGCCATTCTACCTCGACGATATTGGACTGCAAAACTAATCCTGCACAGTACGTACTGGTACAGGGCTGGCAGCTTCTCGCTCTTGCCGTGTCGCTCTTCTTACCGAGAAACAATCGATTACTATGGTACCTGAAACTTCATCTGCAAAGGAATGCCGATTCAAAGTGAGTTCTCTAAGCTCAATTAAAACCTCGTGCCTCGAAACCTTGATATTCTCTCGAGTAGTTTTACTAATGCGCTCCTTTATCGCAGAACCGAGTGTGGCAAATATGCGGCGTACTGCGAACGAGCTTTGGAAAGAACTCTGCAGAACGGTGGCCGAGAAGTAAAACCATCGAGAATGGAAGTTCTTTCGATACTTTTGAAGAATCCCTACCATCATTCGCTTCCGCACGCTATACCAGTTCACTTTTCAAACGGAACGTATCAAGTTGTCAGTTTCGATGGAAGCACAACGATCGAAGAATTTCTGAACACTCTGAATCAAGAGATCGGCTGTCGAGATGTTCATCAGTCGGGCTTTACACTTTTCAGCGACGATCCCATCGAGAAGGATCTCGAGCACTTTATCGACCTTCAGGCGAAACTTTGCGATATCATCTCCAAGTGGGAAACTGCATTGCGAGAAAAGGGCTCTGGAAAATTCGAAAACACTCGAGTCATACAACTGACGTACAAATCGCGTTGTTACTGGAGGCAAGCCGCCAAGATGGAAACCGATCGCGAACGACTGTTGCTGTGTTATCAAGTCAATCAGCAAGTGGTGCAAGGAAAGTTTCCACTTAATCGCGAACTTGCTTTTGAACTTGCATCCCTCATGGCGCAGATCGACTTTGGCGAGTACAATAACGACAAGGCGCGCGGTAGTGGCCCTGGTAATCCACATCATCTCGTGCTTCAGGCATTGGATAAATTCTATCCTGTTCGGTATCGAACTAACATCACCGCCGATCAACTCAGGTTCGTACATTTATTCACGCTACGGGTAACAAAATTATAAATAATAATAAGTTAATTAATACATATTTTTATATGTATTTTCCTTTTCAATTTCGTTCATTTTAAACGCCCATAATATCCTTCTGTAACTTGTTTTCATCTTTCAAAAAGTTAAAACATAAAAACATCGGTGAAAAATTCATCTTGGCTCCATGAAAACTCTTTTTTTCCTTCTCATTCTTTATGTTTCATTCGAACAAGTAGTTCAAACCACAATCCTCTTTGAATTGCGTGTTTTTCTCACTTTTTAGAAGTAGAAAACAAGTATCCTTGGTGCGAATGTCATCAATAATTTGTATTAATTAATTAACGATTGTTATTATTATTATTAGTAATATCTTTGTATTTATTTTGTTACGCTATTAATATTGAGAATTGTCAAAAATGTTACAATTTTCTTATAGAGAGCTTCAAGAAAAATTACAAGAAAAGTGGATAAGTCTGCGAGGTCGAAGCGTCGTTGATTGCGTGAGAATATACTTGACATGCACGCGAAAATGGCCATTCTTTGGAGCGACGTTGTATCAAGCAAAAGTAATTTAAAAAAATTGCAATTCACGCTTAAAAGAGTAATTTTTAACACCTTTTAATGACTGTATTTTACTTAACAATTATAGCTCAAACAGACAGAACTAGCCACCGTTTGGATAGCAGTTTCGGAGGACAGCGTGACTCTCCTGGAATTACAGACAATGGCTGTTGTGTGTCGTTACAATTACGCAAACATCGTGACATTCGGGGGTTGTTTGGATGATTTCATGCTCGTTGCTTGTCCCGACGAAGGCGCCGCCGAACAGAAGCTACTATTTGCCCTCAGTAAACCGAAGGTAAGAGCTTCGCATCGATCTTTCGATAAAATCGAATTTATTTTTAACACCACGTGATTCTGACCCTCGGCGTCGCTTACAGATCCTCGAAATAACTTTATTGATCGCTGACTACATGAACGCCCTGGGTCACGCACTACCAGGAACACCGCAGATGAACACATTGACGCGCAACGGATCTCATCGATCAATAAAATCAACCCTGAGACCTGCAACCGGTGAGTTAAAAGTGTCGTAAATTTATCGCGATTTATTCGTCGATTCGATTGCGAAAAAATGCCTCCATTAAGAATTGAAATTCGACGGTACTTTCAGTTTCGAGCTGTCTTCCAACGCAACCGGATATTCTAAAATCGACACCGGACCACCAAAGACCCTGAGGAACAAGACTGTTCGATAAAATTTGAGAGAGAAACGTGGCGTTCGACGAATAGCCGCGCATACGATATTACAGAGGCACTAATTCTATATGCAAAGGTACTAAAGCCATTTATTGTCTTAAGAACGTCGACATGTTATACGCGATAAAGATTGAGATACGCTAATCTCGATGGTGCCTGTGCATGAATTATTATTTGTAACTGAACGAAAGAAAGACAGAGTAGGCGATAGAGTCTCGTGAACGATCAATGAAAACGTGTTCATTGTGCCATGGCGTGAAGGGGGCTCCAGCGAGACGTTCCTAGCACTGCCTATGTAGTAGTAAAAAGGTGTTCGGTACTCCAGCACATCGAATGGATATTCCTTACGACTAACAAAAAAAAAAGATAATCGCGGAGACACGAACAACGTATAGGAATCTTTTATTACCGTATTTGTATACCAAATTCGAGTATAACGCGCCAGCACGCGTTTGTACAACAATAAAGTTATTTTGAGGACGTTGCGCAATTTGTAAATACGTATTCGTAGTTATATTCAATGTCGTAGAGTTATAAAAGATAATGCGCGGTGTGACTCGCGATTACCCTTACAAAAAAAAATGGTAATGACGGAGGGGTGTCGCGACCCACGAAGCAAGATAAAAAAAAAAGTGACAAACTTTTTGCCAAAAAATAACGTGCGATAAACGCGTGCGATAATACGCGTTGATAAGAAAATTAAAAAAAATTGCGTGATTCACAAGATTACGCGAGACACGCGAATGTGCAAAATTGATATTGTATAATTTTTCTGGGGTTAAAAAAAAAATTGCGATTAATCGTTTTTATTTCTTTTTTTATTTCTTTTCAATACCTCCGAATCATTGACGCGTTAGCGCTTTGCAATTGTCATTCCGGTGTAATACACTGCAACGCTGCGTGCGTACGTCCGTCGTTATGTGTCGTTCGTCGTGTTTTTATTTCTTGTTTTGTTTTGTATATTTTTTTAGCGACAAAAAATATGTTGTTCCAACCCACCGGAGCGTGGAATCGCTCTTTGCCATATGTAAGTGAAGGGTGCCTCGAAGATATAACTTCGTTGGGTGTATGTTGTCTTTGTTTATTTTTCGAATACTCGATAGTACCCATCCGCGGATCAATTAGACGCGCCGCGTGGATATCTGACCTGAAAAATTGATATTAAACACGAATGCTCGGAGAGTGAAAGTATGTTGCGCCGACATCATATTATTATCGTTGTTATTATTATTATTATTATTATTATTATTATTATTATTCAAATAATTATTTCTAAAATAATTGTAATTATTTTTATTTGTAAAAGCTAGTCTCGCATCACAATTAAGTTAATCACGATTTAAAAAATATATATTCAAACAGCTCAACGAACATCAAGGTTTGACGAAAAAAAAAAAAAAAAAGAAAACGACCAAGTAGTTGTAGGCGAAAAGAAAAACATTTTGTTATTTTTCTTTCCTTTCATCGAAGACTACCGACGCGCGTAAACGTTGCACACGCAATTTGAAAATAAAAGTTAAAAACAAAATGATAATGTTCTATAAACAATTCACGAAAGGTGTCCGACTCTTGTTGTAGGAGTTTTGTGCACCATAACAACGGATCTTACGTAACTGACGGACGTCTTCCTTTTATTAAATAAAATAAAACATAAATACGGTAAAGCTAAGGTAGGATCCACTTTGCGGTACGCACAAGTCTCCTACACGTTACATCATTCCTGATAAGCTGAGAGGGAAAGAGAGAGAGAGAGAGAGAGAGAGAGAGAGAGGTATATCGCTATCGATAGAAAAACTTTCACGTGTGTCGGGTCTCAGATTATCGGGAAAAGTACAAAAACGCAAGAACGACACTTTGTCCCTAATTTTTATAATGTATCCGCGAATGCTATTGCATTATGGTGAATCGCGCCACGATAAGATATTCGAAAGGGAGAACGATTGAAAAAATAAATTAAAAAAAAATTACAAAACGTAGTAGAGACGGAGGGACGATATGATCTTGTAAATATTGCGTTAGGTTCCAGTTTCTAGTTTGTATTAGACGATTATTTCTAGGTAAATCAAAAACAAACAATAAGATAAAAGAAAACATACAAAAACGGGCCGCTGTTTAACCACGAAAGTACTCGATGTTATTAAATGTTTCGTAATACAAACTACAGCAATCCGTGAAACGTTATCCGGAAAAAAAAAAATATCTCGTTAGATTCTTTATTTATTATTTATTCGCATAAACTGGCGCATGAAAGGTGTGAAAGATGTATGGCATAAGTATATACGAAGTATTGTACTATTGTACAAAAAAATGAAATAAACTATGCTCCGATATGTAAAAGTGATGGCTTTTTCTTCTTCTTCTTCTTATTATTATTATTATTACTGTATATCCCATTCGATCGTACTTCAATGGATTATCGTTAGTCAACGTCCTCTGGTCTCACAGGATGTGTCAATGGTACCATGGATCTCTTCTTTGTGTCTCTTGACAGAGCTTTTCTCATATCTGTGTGATAAATAACAACATCGGGTATGAATAAATGAATGAGTTGATACTTGACAAACGAGGTTTGAGATAATTTCATTGCAAAGACCATTCAAATTTTAATCTTCATGATATCATGAATAATTGTTTTAAATATTGAAAAATAACATTCTTTATTTTTTCGTATTCGAAGCAATTTGGTGTAATTATTATTTTACGATTGTTATTGTTGTTCTTTTTATTATTATTAAATATTGCTACAAGTAAATTATTCAGAGTTCGGTCAAAATAGAAATTTGAATGGTGCACATGGCCCTTGTCGATGGACTCGCGATTTAGCTTACCATATGCATCTTCGTCCGGATCACCGCTGTAATACTCCAACACTGTTCTATAAACAATGTAACCCAATTGTTGGTACATCTTTATAGCAACTTTGTTACTGACTCGAACAAATAAGTCAACAAAGTACGTCTGTTTTCTAAAAAGTTAAACTGAGTGTAAATATTTAATATCATTAAACGTCATACAGAAGAACCGACGAGTCTTACTTTTCAGAAACTTCTTCCAAAAATTTCATGAGCTTCGCAGCGAGCCCCAGTCTTCTGTAATCCGGAGATACAGTCAGTGCTGTCACGTGTCCGTGCCAATCTTCTCCATGACCCTCCGCTTTTCCCATTACTATTGTTCATTTGCTAATTAATTAATTATTTGACGATTTTCTTGATCTCATTATCTCTCAACGACATTTCAGGTTTTGGTCCATAATTCTACATACCGGAGTCCGAGCGACCCAAAGTATCTATAACTGGATCGACCTTCCAAAGATCTTAACGGATCCTTTTTATTATTTTTTTTTTAAACAATGCTACAATGTACACAATTAAAATCATTAGACAAAAATTGTCATAATATTTAATAAAGTTTTATCCGCAAATGACAATTTTTTAATGACCAATTTATTTTTAAATAATATTATGATAAAAAAATGTAGAAAGAAAAGTAATAAATGTTTTGAAAACAGCTAAATATATACTGCAAGAAAAAACAATACGTTAAACGTATACAATTTTTTTTTGTAAAAGTGTGATAAGCAACTTTTCAAAATAATATTTTTAGAATTAAAAATGTAAGAAATATTTTGAAAACAGATACACATGAACGTTAAGAAAGAGAAAATGTTAAAAACAAATTTTGTATTTAAGTTTAATAACAAGCTTTCCTAAAATTACATTTTTGGAATAAAAAAAACAGCGTCGAAAGTAATAAATATTATGAAAACGGATAAGAATTAATTGTTAGAATATAACAAAGACGTAACGATGATAAAAATTGCACAAGAGCGACAACCGACTGAACTGTTCATCCTGGGTCTCTCAGATCTGGGAATATAGTAGAGGATAAAAAAAAAGCTTAACAAAGACTTACTGTAGCCCATAATTTCGCCACTGGGCGATTCCACAACCTGAACATATTCCGGCCAGTGAGCCAAGTAATGAAGATAAAATGAAAGTCCATACTTATTGTCGATATCAAGGAATAAAAGCGTTTAAACAATTTCCTTTCAAAATTTACTTCAAGGATAAATATAACGTTCATCGAATTACTAAAAAATATTTAAACGTAAGGATACGGTTTCCGTGAGTGGATCCAAATTCCTGCAAATTTTTTACAATCGAATATCAACATTTGATCGTTATAGGTTAGAAAAATCTTGTTTATTCCAATGTTATACTTACACGTTGTTGAATTTGAAAAGATCGTTGCATGTGAATGGCCTGATTATCGACATCTTCAGATTTAAATGCTTGGCCTATACTTATTTATATAACAGTCGTAAAATATTTAACTCCGAAACGTTAGGGTCTTTCTACCTCGAGTAGGAAAAAAGCGAGAAAACCGGGGTTTAAATAATGCAGGGTACGGTTAGTATCCTACGAGAGCAGGGGAATTTGCGTTGAGTATACACATAGGTTCAAGGGGAGACGAAACCTCTAACTCCAGCCATGAGTGCGAAAGAGACAAGCTAGTGGGGCGCTCATGGCGGAGTAAAAGAGAAGCAGCTCACCTGTCAAAGTATGGAGGTTTCGCCTCACCTTAAGTCAGAGAACATAGATGTTAATAAAAGTACAGGCACTATGGCCTCTAACCACTGCGCACGATGAGCGATAGCCAATGAGATCTCAGCATTTCCGAGCGTCACATCCGTCGCTAGCTCCTTCGCGAGCTCTCATTGGCTATCGCTCATCGCTGATCTTTCATCGCCCGCAGTGTGCAGACTTGCAGAGATCATTATGGAAGCATCTGGCAGAATTTTTTGGGGTGATCGGTTAGCGATTACCCCAGATCCACCGCGAGCGCTGCCTTTGTCGGTGTGCACAAAACACCACCGCATGGTTAGCTCCGCTCTCATACTAATTTTAATTTGACAATAGATGTCTGCATGTCACTCGATTCCACTGCGTACTCGAAGCTATTTTCGTCTTTTTATTATTTTTTTAGTACCGGTAGTAACAAAACATTAATGTTTACATACGCTTTTTATGATGGCGTGAGTTTCCGGTAGTAAAGACTCATCAATACGATGCATTTGCGCTTGCTACCACCTTTGCATTTATTTTTTCCTTCTGCGTTCCGTAGGAAATAATGATGAAGCACCGTTTTCCACGTCGCACAAAGCGCAATGTTCATACATTTATTTCAGAAAAAAACTTGGAAATAGCCGGGAATACGAACAAAGTTGTGTATTTATTGATGTATCGCATTTGCAACAGTCGTTGCAAGTTTACAATCTAAAATTATTTTTTAATTTCATCTACCTCGCGAGCTACCCTTGCGTCCCTTGCAAGGTTCCGAAGAGGAGGCGGCAACTGGTCAACTACCGGACAACGTTTACCTTGAAAGGATCAAGCCATCCCTACTCGAAAGCATCCAGGAAGCACAATCACCAAAAAACCGGCTCTAAGAAAAACATGAGAGTTGTGAAAAGGTAAAATACGTTCGAACTTCGCGTCGCGAGCACAAAGCTCCTGATCTACTAGTAAAACATAAGGAATCAACTGTTTGTATACTTTTTTTTTTTATAATACCTCGTGCATTACGAGTTTTACACCTTACACCCGTATTCATAGTCGAAACTCAACTCGAGGTTGGGGTGTCCTTCCACCAAGGGTCCCTCCTCAAGTTTTGAGAAACACTTATTTTTAATCACGTTTTATAAACACTTTATAATATGCTCTGGAGTTCCATTTTACCAAGAAAATATACAAACCAATACCAAAGGCACGAGGGTTTATGAACTCGCAGGGCGCCGAGTAATAGTTCATGTAAGCATTGTAAGCCCCCCCCCCCCCCCCCCCCCAATTGATACTGCGTGCGGCACGCACGTGGGAATGTGTTAAATTTGTCGGTAACATTTTTTTCTGTTTTCGAGTTGAGCCTAGTGCGTAAAACATTTCGAATTCCACGAGATGGCGCTGTACACGCGTTTGGCATTCAGCCGCCACTTTCATGTTACCCAATGTCCTCGTTCCGGAAGTAATGCGCCAATCAGAAAAGCGCGCTCGCACCGACGACGCATTAAATTTTTTAATCCAAAAGTCAAGGTCGTAGTTGCGTCATTACTTAATGTTGCAAGCTAAAATATGCGATAGAGTTGGCTCATATTCAACGCTAGACGTTCATTCAACGCTCCACGTTCATTCATATCCGAAGAGACGTTTATATCCATGATCGTGACTAAATAAAGTACGAAAATCGCAGTAATTTCAAATGCGTATTGACAATTTATTCTATGGTTTTTCATCCTTGTTGAGTCTTCCAATTACAATAATAATTATTACATTTTACGAAACATGACCAGAAATAAGCAGCAGATGTATAAATACAAAGGCAACGCGGTACAAGCAGTCCGCTCGTGCTTGACGCGCGCACGCTTGCTTACGATAATTCATTAAATTATGCGATGTTACTGGCTGACCTCGGGATACAATAAAAATTCTCGAAGATGCTTGCACCGCGTTTGCCGAACTGCCCGGAGAGTTATACTTTGACCATTCGACCGGTAATAGCCGAGCAAGTCGTATAAAATATCCTTGTGCTCGTCTTTGATAAACCCATGAATTATTAAAATGCACCACACCAACAACGACCAATTGTGTTTCGGTTTGGGATTAAAAAAAAAAAAAAAAAAAACAGTCTGTGCGACAAGCGGTAATAATACGGCTCAGTGATCATTTTATAGAGAGTGGAATAAAAATGTTTCGCAATTCTGAGATACACCGTTGATTACGATTTTTTAAATTAAACAAAAAAAAATGTTTAACGTCTATTGTAAAACTCTGCAAGATAGTAAACTGTCGATATAACGCAAAAGTTGTGATCGTATGTTACTCGAATAGCGCACGGTTCAATCACAACCACGCAACATTTAGTCGTAGTATTTCCGCTCGGCACAACAAACTTTTAGTCAATAAATCCGTGAATAAATAATGATCGGTGTCGTAGCGATCATAGCGCTTGCACGATATAAAATAAAGAAGAGATTCACTGCCGAAGGGGGTATTCTAATACCAAGGTATGCAGGTATCGAAATAAATGGTAATTTTTTTATGAAACCACTTGCGCAAGGGCGGTTGCGCGCGCGGCCCGTGTGTATATATGTATATGTGTGGAAGTAGAGTTAAATGCAGAGAAATGCGATTAGTTAAAGGCCAACTGCGATGCCAAATCGGAACAACGTCAAGCGAAAAGATCAATGATTATAAATCGTAGGACCTTTTCGCTCTACCACTCATCCACCTACTCGTCGACGTCGTCAATCAATAATGCTTTATCAATATCGTATTCATTCCCCTCTAATGAATGACAACAACATACGTGAGAAATCGACAATCATTATATCTAGAATGAGCGAACAAGTTCGTTAAGAGATGAGGGAAAAAATGAAGAAAAAAGCCAGCTGCTCTACCGAACACCGAGCACAATTGAAACAACAAATACTTTTTTTCGTTACGTAGCAGTTACCGGCCGTCAGCTTCCACAGTGAATTTGACAAAGCGACGATCGACTTTACAAGGTAGCGAAACGATATACGACTTTTCCCATTCGTCAACCTGTTTCAATTAACCCGGAGCACGACAGTGTCATTAGATTACGTCAATAAATTATTACGAAATATGAATAATACTCTAAAGAGTTATCTATAATTTCATATGGATTACGATACAGGTAGCCTAGTATTGAGTAGACAGTGGTTTCTTGTGCCTCAATGGATATATTACATAATCTTGGAAAAATGTTGTTCAGAAACTTTTTTTTTCTTTCATTTCTTAATCTTGTACTCGATTAGACCACGTATCTACTATTTTATTTTTTCTTTAACCAAATTCTTTCTTTTTCTCTATTTCTTCAGTAATCAGCTGAATTTATTTGAGTTCGAGCGACACCCTGGATATATTTTTTCACACTCGGAAATTCACAATGGTTTTTCATTTTATGTACAACCGAATATTAGCAAAGCCACCGATCAGGCTGCTGCGATGAGCAAGGCACGGCTGATTCGAAGCGTCCGTTATACCTTAGTAGCTTCGCCGAGAGGGGTCGATCAGGGACACTAACCGAGCTATCTCGCTAATCCGGATTAAAGCTTCTAGCGCAATCGTGTACTACTTTTTTCTATCCATAGCTGCATGGTCGCCTATGACGATCGTGTAAATATCACGATACCTCAGTCACTGGGAGAGTAGAGGTAGGGGAGGGGCAAGGGGGCAATAGAAAAAATTACGTTCGTTCGCAACGTTGAATTTGCGTTTCAAAAATAGCTTCTTCTTTCCTAATAATTGTATCACAAACCGACGACTCTCTTTCGCCGCTGAAACCCTTCATTTTAATCATTCTTCATCTTAAATTATCATCATTATTTTGTTAATGCTTTTTTTTCTTAATTATTTTCTGACGGTATTCATGATTACTGTTAGTGGTATTAACCGTATGTTATGATTTACTAAATGTTGAAATATTACAATTACTTCGTTTTTTTTTTACACATTCACGTCGTTATTTTTTTGCGTACGAAAAGCCCAGTAAAATCAACTCGAGGCTTGCGGAGATAGAGGAACGCTCCAAACGACGAGAGAATCGGGACTTTTTTTTTGTTCTATTATCGAAGCTTGTTTCTTTATCGAATCACGGAGAATCGAGTGATTTGTTTTCTTTCTTTCTTTCTTTTTCTTTTCGTTTAAGCCGGGATTTTTAATACGATCATCGATCTCTCACGATTTCTGAGCGACAGGCAAGTTAAAGTATAACCACGTACGTACAAAAGTGCGATCGTAAATACCACTTGAGAATTGTTCGAAACGTGCGTACATGCGTGATATCACAAGTCCTCGTAGACTTTGCTTCCTTTTTGTCTAATAAATCATTTGCGAATCGTTTATCAACAGGCAGGAATACGAGAGTTCTCACTCGATGCTCAGAAAGTATTTATGTCAATAAAACGTATTTAACACACGACGAGATATAGATATGTGTGTATATATATATACACACACACATATATAGAGAGCACCGACGATTCAATTTCCCTATCCCGCCCTTCTCTTACCAGATACACGACAAGACGTACGCGAACATGTTGTAGTGAATATAGGTCGACGTTATAAAAAACAGATGAAGAACTAAATATCGCAGTGGATCCTGTTGAATTTTCGAGCGTTCGCCGCGATATTCAGGTGTGCCGACGAACGTACCGTGCTTGTAAAAATATTCCAAAAGAACTTCCTTCTCCGCCCACCTATCGTACAACCACTTAGATAATAGCTCGGGTTCTCTGGGTACCTGTGACAAATAATTCACGTGGGTAAACTAAACGCTGATCGCAAGAAGCGCGGAAGGTCGCATCGCGACTATTTACCAACCACCACTCGTTGCATAGACATTACTGCTATCGATTTTTTAAGACTCACCACTGAGCTCGGAAATAATCGATAAAATAGGACGGTTTCGCAGGGTGCTCTCGAACCCGTTACAATAGTTGATAAGTCGATTGGTTTTCCCTGTGGATACGCTATCGTTATGTCGAGAACCCAAGTGATCTCGGGTTTAACCACCCCATTCGTATCTGTGGACATATAATTCAATAAAATTATTAAGCGAATCGCGCGACGTCCAACGACCTAGTTTACATTTTATTCTTTCCCTTCGACATTTGTCTCTGGCTGTCAAACGCTTATTTATACCGTGACATTTTTATACGAAATTCCATTGCTAAGAATGCAACAACAAATAAACTATCGTTTATCTACGTTAAAATTACTTATTTCTTTGCCATTGGTACCATTTTACGAGAATCGCAAATGGTAACAAAAAGCACGTTTATTAAATTCCCTAATAGAATCGTCAAAATAACAATTTTATTTAATTTTACCGATAAAGATATTTTCGTTTTACGAAATTATTTTTGTATGTGCAAAAACGTTAAGGTTCGGATAGACACTCTGATAATGTATAAGCGCAATACCCGTTGTGCTGTTTGACTGTTGACTCATCGAATTATTATTCTGCGTTGGGCCGATATTGTTGAATATCGTTTGCATAGCTCCTACCCTCGGGAGCGAAACGTTCTCCAATATCGGTAAATTATTTTTTGTAGCGTATCGCTGTGATGTCTCCCGCCTCTTACAGAGAAAACCACCCTCGGGGAAGAGTACCATCCACTTTCTGTTGAGAGGTGTATAGGATTCCCTGAGATGCCTTTCCAATTGTTTCAAACTTTCGTCCCTTTTGTTTCGACCCTGTTGAAGTAATAAGGTACGCAGTGATAAGATAGTTGCGGGTCTTGCACATTTTTTCTCGCCCCCGTCTACCGTTCCTCACATCTATCGATAAAATCATTGAAATAATGCATTGACTCACCGAAACAATAAAAAAATCCTGGTGCAGAGTAGAAACGACACCGAAATTAGTATATTTGAATACCCTATCCATAATCCACATTAAGTGAGGCACGACATCCCGCTTAGCGTTAAACGTCGACATTAACATAGGAACATCCCCGGTGCTTTGATGATTTGCTAATACCAATGTCTTTTCACTCACTACCTTTTGTACATCGTCACCTTCCTCTATTACTGAAATACAAATTTATTTCATGGTATTATATTTATTGGGATTTACTATCTATAAATATCTTTTAGAAAGTTGTTTATTTGCTTCATTTGATTTGTCCTTTGCACATAAAGAATCAGAGTCTACGAACCAATCTAAGGAACCCAAGATGTTCTTTGGTTGTGCACAAAGTTTTTTAAAATCTCTGATGCACTGTCGTTAGTTGAATTTTCTCTGATTTGTCATATGCATAAAAAAAACACGAATTACTGTGTTTTTTTTATGCATCTGTGGAATCAGAGAAAAACCAAATAATGGACATAACAATACAAAACTGGTAATAAAATTTGTACATAACATTTAATCTTAACTATACGACAACTTGATCGACAAAGTAGCAAAGAGCCAGAGAATTTCCAAATTGTCCCTCGTGCCTATGTATCTCAACAAATTATATGTAAATGGTTTAATTTCTTAAAGAAACATAAATTACATAAAATAAAAAAATGTTACAGTTTTAATGCAATTTGTTCTTAGTGATTTTACCATTATTTCCATATACATAGAGAATTCTCGGTTAACGACAGTAAAAGTGATGTAGTCTTCACTCCTTTATGCAACTTTTAGAAGTCGCTTATTTTACTTACGGACTCCTTTCTATGTTTCTCGTCTTAAAACAAAGAGATAGACCGTTTGAATCACCTTTTGCTCCAATTCCCTTAACTCTCTTTTGTGGCTTATCGTAAATTAATAGTGAGAGCAATAGAAAAAAATGTTATCACTAATATATCATTTGTTTTACGTTCAATAATAAGTTGATTATAAGCCAGAAACCAATGATATCCCAAAAAAGAAAATCCTCGAATGTCTTACTTCAGTTTTGAAGCTACACGGCTTGCGAGTCACAATAATCTGGTGGTATACTAAAATTTACTATATTTATGAACGATACAATCTAAAAATAAACAGTTTTCTAAAAATAATTTATCGATGAACAAACTGTAAGATATAATCGATACAAAGCTCAAGTCGTGCTCTGTACTGTACTTACTGTCGTAGCCTGCGGACCAACTCCACATTGACACCATCGCCAGTAGCCAATGGAAAAAAAGTCCCTCTATGCGCCAATATATATGTGGCTGATAGACTCGTACCGGCAATAGTAGCATCATCCATACGGCGTACGTAGGTATGCAATAGAGATTGTTGAGTAGAACAAACACCGTTCTGGCGATACATTTTACAAGAAAGGCAACCTTGCCGATAACGCTGTAAGAAAAAAAAAACTATTTTCTTTTCCTTTCTCTTAATCCAGGATTAAAGGTCTGGAACTCGTTATTAAAAAATTTTTAGGTCTACGCGTCAGATGCTGCTGGCTATCGGGAAGCCTCTGAACTGTCCACTTATGCAATTACATTGTTAAGGATTGAGGTAGGTACAAGCAGGTTCTACAAGATGATTCGAGTAGAATGTGATCCGTATCTAGCTACTCTATGCACGCACTTGCTTTGCACAATGAAGAGGCGGGTTAACAAACGAAAAATAGTAAAAAAAAATGAATTCGGCAAAGCATGTATAGCAAAGATATATGCGCATAATCTGCGCAAAATAAGACGCTTTTATCATCGAGACACAACATTGATTATGACATAGCAGATGAGTCATTCGACTTAATGTATAAATGCAAATGTAATTAGATCGAACGACAGTGTTTGAAAATTGTACTATCAGGCAACACGAGGAAGGCGACATAGGGCAATAGTTCGCCTAATAATGACACACGCATCAACGATAAAAATACAATTAAACAGAGAGGGTTAGACGATTGGCGTACGTTAGTCGCGTACATCGGAAGTAAGCATCGATACAGCGTGCATCGGTCACTTCTAAATGAAATATAAATTTGTCCTCGAATGACTCGAGGATTTCAGAAAGAGAAAAAAACGGAGTAAGTTTAGTGACCGATTAATCGGGGTGAAAAGTGCATTACGATACGCGCAATGTACCAGCGGGAATAAGTAAATATTTAATTGTAATTGTCGTAAAAATAAGAACAATAGGAAAATGAAGCGGTTGGAGGTTAAAGAGTTATGTTTTCGTTTAGCGGAGATGAGTGCGGAGACGGTTGTACGATTGATCGCGGAGTCAAAGACCGCGTTCGAGAAGCTCAAACTTTTGTCGTAAGTGTTGAACGTAGGACGTATTTGTATCGTCGTGTAGTTCGACGTTGGAATTACATCGTGATGTAATAATGAAGTAATAAATGGCCTATGACGAGACTCACTTGACCAAAGCTGATGCAGGAGAAGGGGTTGTGTCAGTCATTTTCGAAAAACGCCACCCGTCATAGGACATCGAGTGGTAGTTCTCATGTGCACACTTTTTATTTTCCACCATAGCATTCCCTGAATTCACAAAATTACATAATGACGAATGATGATAATCCGTTTCACGCGCGGAATAGTAACACTCGTAAACGCACTCGCGTGGTCTGTTTATACGAGGGGTATCCCAACGGATAGCAAGAGAGAAAACACACAGACACGCACGAGAGAGCGCGGTACGCACACGGCAAAATACTATCTTGTAGTATCAAACACGTACAAGTATGCGTACTGGCAGCGTGTAATACTGGTCTCTATGTAGGTCTCTCTCGTGCTCGTGGTGAATATCGCTGGAGCACTGAGCACGTTCGCGCGATGATCGTGTTTAGCGCGATTCTACGTGTCCGTCGACGTCACTCACTTGCCGGTATCCTCCGTGAGGGCAGCTACTATCGGGTCATATATCGTGTCTGATCCTCACTTTCTTTGGCCTTTGTCCAATGCCGAATAAGTTATTCATGAAATCTCACACCACTTTGCATCACTGAGCTAATCGCGACACCTCGAACTTTAGATTATTGCTTTACAAGCTCTTCATCGATGCATCATTCGCGTACATCTCGTATCCGCTCTCACTCGCGATAATTTAACGACGAATATCGTCGGCACTGCATCCAATGCCTTCGTTCGGTAATGCGCTCGTATGAACTCCGCTCTCCCTTGAGCTGCAGCTCGCTGCTGCATGCGACATTACCCCGGACAACAGTCCAGTAGCAACAGTCGCATGTATTGCGTGTTGCAACCTCAAACCGCGTGTGCGCGCGCGCGCGCCTTTTGACGTCGTCGGGAATGTCAGCTCCTCGTGAAATTTGCTTTTTCAGCTCGACGGACCGGAGGATTAACGTTATTCACTCATGAGTTATCGTCGTTAATCACGAACTTTGCGTGTCAAATTTATTAGCTGCGAACTCAATTCACTGAAATATTAAACAAATCAAAACACACGACATATTAAATATGACACATTAATTTACAAATTCTAAATACACAACTGACATACGATTTTCACGATATAAACTAATCGAACTGTCTTATTATACCGCAATTCACATTTCTCTGGTGCAGCTAACAGTCGCGTGTACAGCGTTGTGCAAAATAAACGCGCGAGCTCGCGCGCGTATTTAAACATCGAAAAAATGACCTCCCGATAATCGCTCCTGCAACTCACCGGGCTCCTTGAAAGAGGGCGCTCTGCACTCATAAATTATCGTGAATCGATTGATTAATTACAAACTTGCGTGTTCAATATATAGCCACGAACTGCTATAAAACGTTTTGTAGAATGAAACAAACTGAAAATCACTGAAATATTACATCAATTAAAACACGTCGTAAGTATGACGCAATATTAGCTAATGGCGTTTTACACTGATTAAACTGAGTTGCGGATTTTAACATACGAAGGTATATAGGAAGGTGCATGCACTCGGTGTTTGATTATCTCATTCGGTATCATTAAAAAAAATTGGACACGTTATGCACTGGGTGCATCAGTGGAGAACTCTGTTATAGCGTTTTTACACTGTGCACAGCACTGATACCGTCTCTAGTTTTTTTTGGATAAAAACAAGAGAGATAAGTGCACACTTCAGTTGTGCACTAAAAGTGTATACTTACTTCTACACTAAATGTATACTTAATTGTACACCAAGTGTATATATACATAATCATACACCAAGTGTATATATACCTAATCGTACACCATGTGTATACTTATAATTGTACACCAAGTGTAAACTTAGTTGAACACTAAATGTATACTGAGTTGTATACTAATTGTACGTACTTATTTTCAAACTAAAGAGCGTACTTAGTTGTTTTTCGCTTCACCGCGTTTGCCAATTGCGTTATCTCACCCAAAACCATGGGGGCTCAGTCGGTATACACATCACCTTAAAATGCGCATCAATTTTACCAGTCGAAAACACTATTAAATGGCGTTGCTTGCACTCTTATGATATAAAATGATAGATGAAGAAACGATTCTGCACTAAAAAAGTATCAGAAGTGCCGAAAATCTTACACAACTCATAGTTATTTGCACTCGCTTCACTGCCATGATATTTTAGTTATAAACGAAGATATAGAATTTAATATTAAAGTGACGTACGAATTTTACGATAAAAACAAACCAAATTGTCTTATCACTCCGTTGGCATTCGCAATGGTCGTTTTCGATGATTTTTAGCGATAGATCAACCATGCAGTGCCGTAGTATCATCTAACACGTAGTACGAGGACCTCTCTGAAGCGATGGAGGAGTCCAACGATAAAACGTAAGACCGTGGATAAAATCAACGAGGTTAATCTCCCACCATGTCGCGACGCAGCCTATATATGTTATTCCGGCGGAGCAGCTGATGAACCCCCCGCACTCGACTGTTTGCCGGGTGACAATTAATTTGGAAAGAGAGCTACGCATTCGAAAATTACGTTATAAATCATAAAAAACAAATGAACAGAATGGCACTGAACGTATTGAGATTACGAGGTGCGGCTGCGGGTATTCGACATTTAAGAAAAGAAACTTCGAGCCTTCTAACCGTGCGATCCACAATGTCTGAAATCGAAGTTCGAAACTATAGTAAGGTAAAAGCATTTTTTTTTCCGTCAATTAAGTGTATTACCGCTTCGACATTTGTTTGACGATTTCGCAGCTCGAGTTTTTTTTCTATAACGTGCAATAAATATTATTACGTGACTCGGACATTCTGTCGAGTCATCTGCTCTTGAAAGTCACCTTTCTTCCACGACTATCACTGTGCTTTACATAATCAATGTGGCTTATACCAAAATTAGATTTGCTAATAAAAAACATTGATAACCACTCATTATCGAGGTTACAACATGGCCGTTTTTTTCTCATATGCAATAGTTTGGTATTATGGATACATAATCAATATTTGGATGAAAATAAAACTGATTTATAATTGAAGTTTAACGCAGCATCGACGACGCTGTAACATTACTGGAGATCGAATTCCATCTAACCACCTCTCGTGACTCCTCTCAGACCCCTACCATTGTACCACTGATAACTTTGAGTGTGTTTGTGCACGCTGATGAGAAACATAGTAATTTATCATAGTGGAGAGACTCCAGCTCGCAGAACCACATTCTTGCTTATCAACATTTCTTTTTTGAGGTCAAGCCAGTTACCGCTACTTCAGTTTGTTGCTGGAGAGCAAACTTGTTTACTTCACTCCCAGTTCTCTTAAAATCGCTCTATTCTTTGCTATGGTTTGTATATTTTATGAAATACTCCAGAGCTCCATTTTTTTTTGTTACATGACATGACACAAATTTTCTTTAGAACTAATATATTCATCGGTAAAAATAGATTGCTCAAGACATCGTCATGGGTACCGTTAGAAAAGGCTACACAGGCCCAAGATGCTCCAGTGGTGTAAATTATTTGTAAGTTTTTTGATTTTTTATTTTTCAGGAAGGAGAAAAAGGTTTCCGTCTTGAGCGAGACACCTTTGGCGAGCTTAAAGTCCCTGCGGACAAGTATTACGGCGCACAGACTCTCAGATCTGTGATGAACTTTCCCATCGGAGGTACATCCGAACGAATGCCTGTGAGTACCTACCAAGGCTATCTTAATCAAATTAATTTTATTCAATCGTAAAATAAAAAAGAAATTACTTATCTTTTCATTGGTGTAAGAATATAGTACTAAATTTGATCACTGACTCAATTTACATCGAGCCTACAGTAAAAATAGCATTTGTTTCAGATCAATTAACATTGATAAAGTAATTTCAAGTTGGTAATGAGCTCATTTAACGGATATATTTGTTTATCTTATCCATTGAAAGACAGAGCCATTTTTTTACTGTCCTAATTTACATCGAATCTACAGTAAAAATAGTACTAGCTTCAACATCGATTAACATTGATAAAGTAATTTTAAGTTGGTAATGAGCTCGTTCAACAGATAAATTTATGTATCTTATCCGTCCCAAGACTGCCATTTTATCACTATGCCAATTTGCATCAAGTCTACGGTTAAAATAGCATTAGCTCTAGGTTCGATTAATAAAACATTTTGATAAAATAATTTCAAGTCAGAAATGAACACATTCTATGATATTTGCTTAATTGTTAGAATAGAAATAAAATAGTAATTTATTAAATTTATTACGGTGTACAAATTGTATAATTTCCTTTTAAACTCCTGACAGGCTTATAGGGCAAACAGACGGAAGTGATGCGCTTCGTCGGTTAGATGTGAATTTGGGCATTTCTGTTATCTTTGATGTTTGAAGAAACAATTAAATTTATTTAGTGGAAAGATTCTAGTTGACGTACTATATTTTAACAAATTTATTAATTTTTTCATACATATTAGTATGGAGTCATCGTAGCTATGGGGATTCTGAAGAAAGCTGCTGCAGAGGTGAACAAGGAATTTGGATTGGACGCGAAAATCGCGGATGCGATTAGTAAAGCAGCTGACGACGTTATAAGCGGAAAGCTCTACAACGACCATTTTCCCCTGGTAATCTGGCAAACCGGCTCCGGTACGCAATCCAACATGAATACGAATGAGGTTCGTATTATTTAATTAGCGCGTACAATAATTAAAGATAATTTATAACGGTTGCTACAAATTTTTTAATGAAAATGTTCTCAGGTCATTTCAAACCGCGCGATTGAACTGATGGGCGGTGAACTGGGCTCGAAGAAGCCAGTTCACCCGAACGACCATGTCAACATGTCGCAAAGTTCGAACGACACTTTTCCAACGGCAATGCATATTGCCGTTGCCCTCGAAGTCAACAAGGTGCTCTTACCCGGACTGAAACAGTTGCATGATGCGTTGAAACAAAAGTCCGAGGAGTGGAAGGATATTATAAAGATCGGTAGGACCCATACCCAGGATGCCGTACCGTTGACACTTGGTCAAGAATTTTCAGGTAAAGCTTCGATGCCAAAAGATTCAATGCAAGATCATAAATATTTCGTACTGATACATGAGAATCAAATTGCAATAACGGATGAATATGTGCAGCGTACGCGACTCAAGTCGAGTATGGAATTGCCAGGGTGAAGGACACTCTACCCAGATTGTATCAGTTGGCTCTCGGTGGTACTGCTGTCGGAACTGGCCTGAACACGAGAAAAGGTTTCGCTGAAAAAACCGCTGCGAAGATCGCCAGTCTTACGGGTTATCCCTTCGTTACTGCACCAAACAAATTCGAGGCTCTTGCAGCTCATGATGCGATCGTCGAGGTACACGGAGCCCTCAATACCGTTGCCGTTTCTATCATGAAGGTAATTTGTCTCTCAAATTCAAGAAAATTCTACAATAAATGCAAACATCAAATTTTTACACTTTATGTCCTTTATTTTATTTTTATTTTCGTAACTCGTTTATAAAAATATGTTCGTAATGAAGAGCTATATTGATTAAAAAAAAAACTGTTTTGTTATTTTAGATAGCGAACGACATCAGATTCTTAGGAAGCGGTCCGCGTTGCGGTCTGGGTGAGCTCTCGTTGCCCGAAAACGAGCCCGGTAGTTCGATAATGCCCGGTAAAGTAAATCCCACTCAGTGCGAGGCTATCACTATGGTGTGCGCTCAAGTGATGGGTAACCACGTGGCAACGACAATTGCCGGCAGCAACGGACATTTCGAACTCAATGTTTTTAAGCCTGTTATGGTCGCGAATACACTACGATCCGCGAGACTTCTCGGTGACGCATCGGCCGCATTTACGAAAAATTGCGTCGTTGGTATTGCTCCGAATGTTGATAATATAAAAAAAATCATGAACGAGAGTCTGATGCTGGTCACTGCTCTCAATCCCCACATTGGTTACGACAAGGTGAGATGAAAATCAAAGTTTATTTGTGAATATCAACATTAAAAAAAAAATAATATTAACAATAGTACGTGTTTTTCTATCGTAGGCTGCCGCTATTGCGAAGCAAGCTCACAAACAGAATCTCACGCTCAAGGAATCCGCACTGAAAAATGGTTTGACTTCGGAGCAATTCGATCAATGGGTCAGACCCGAACAGATGCTCGGACCCAAGTGAACGTCTTGATTGGGAAGCAAAGAGAATCTTGTCGCTCACCATTCTCTTTTTCTTAACAACAAGTTAAGAGAATCTTAGGATATTCTGTCTACGAGTACTAGCGACGAGGTCGCACAAAAGGAAAACAGCTCCATGTACATTGTTTTTGTAATAAACGCAATGTCTTTTACTAAAGAAAAAGCACATGATTTTAAAACATCAAATATCGTCAAATAATAAAATAACATGGTTTTACTGATGAAACAAAATCAAAATTTAGTTCCCAAACATAATCGTCAGCTTCGGAGACGTTGCGTTCAGAAATACCGTTGCTTGAAAAGCAAACAGATTTTCGTACTATCAGCGATTGCATTACGGCAGGTCAAAGGATCATCTGTGATTCGTGCAGCAGCAGAGTTCGATGGTGGTGCCTCGTTGATCGCTTAGTACGATCTTTACATCGGTAAGATGTTGTCGAGAGTGCGGCATACATTTAGGAGAATCGGCAACCGTCATTATGGGAAGGTGGGGATCATCGGGGTACCACTCGAAAAGGGACAGGTATGTGGAAAATGTTAATTGCTTCAATAAGTCGAGAAAATTAAAGTCGATACGGTTTGATTTTCTTTTTAGCGTAAAGAGGGAGTGAGTCGTGGACCGGATGCGATACGCGCAGCTGGTCTCGTCGAAGAATTGCAATGTTTAGGTATGTTGGAGAATAATTAAATTAAAAACAGAAATAAATAAATTGTATTCATCACACAGTTAATTAAAAAAAATTGAAAACAAACACTGTTTTAAAAACTAGGTTATTGGACAACTATTAACTATTGAATAGTTTCTTGTGCAGTTAAATAAAATTGTTATTATTATTAAAATGATGTACTTCACGTTGTCTGTGATTGACATACGTGCGAGAGAGATAGCATAATTCTTCCATCATGAATGTCTCCGACACGATTGATCTTTTGGATTAAAGACGAGAACAGTGGGATGTAGAATCGTGTCGCGCAGTTAAATGTTCTCTTTTATTCGAAAGATTAATCCTGGCGGTGAAATTCCCGATGGGAAAATTCTGTTGTCTCTCTCGCATACATGGTGATTTAAGAGAGACAGACATTGTGTGGCGCATCGTCGTTAAGAGAATAAAAAAAACCAGTGAATAAATACAGGCCTGAATGTCAAGGATTATGGCAATGTATCATATCAAGTTGAGGAAACGAGCGGCGTCGATAATATGTCTCATCTCAGCGAGATATCCGCATGTACCAGTCGTTTATCCGAAATGGTTCAACGAGTAATGAAAGACGGACGAAAAGTTCTCACTCTTGGTGGTGATCACAGTGTAGGCATCGGAACTATTGATGCTCACGTAAAGGTGCGTGGAATATATGCTAAAATGCTTTTGTTCTACGTTTTTTAATGCATTTTCGTTTACTATTTTTATTTCGTAGGTGAAGAAAGAAATTGCTGTCTTGTGGATAGACGCGCACGCCGATCTGAATACTAACAAGACGAGCAATAGCGGCAACGTACACGGTATGCCGGTAGCTCTTTTGACGTCGGAGTTGTCAGACTATTGGCCTCATCTGCCGGGCATGGATTGGCAGCAGCCGATGTAAGTCATTTCGATAAATAATGTCAATTTTCATACGCAGACTTAAAGTCAAACGATTCATAACGATATGAATTTTTAGGCTTTCAATCAGAAATGTAGCGTACATCGGTCTTCGATCGGTAGATCGTTACGAGAGGTTGGTAATTGAGAAATTTGGGATTACCGCCTTTGGCATGGAAGACGTCGAGCGATATGGTAATAAGAGTTCTGAAGGAAAATCATTCTTCATTCCCGTAAATTAATTTTTTTTTCTTTTTCGTAGGCATTCATGACGTTGTTCGCATGGCTTTGGACAGGGTGGATCCTCGCAATGAAAAATCTTTGCATATTAGCTTCGACATAGATTCTCTTGATCCACTGGAAGCCCCTAGCACCGGGACTCCCGGTAAATCAACATGAATATTGCGATTACTTACAGAACTAATTCATTAATACATTTATGATTTATTGATTAAATTGTGAGACTAAAGCATGAAAGGCCATAACTTCTATCCTTATACACAAACAATACGCCTTTTTTATTTCGTTTTTTTTCCTATAATCTAGTATGGAATTGAATGAAAATACTATCTTGAATTGCTCTTTATCGTCTGGTACTTATCACTAAATTTATTAATTAAAATGAATTGGAGTATTTCGCAGAAATTTGTCCATGCAATACTTATACAATTGGAGTAATAACATTCTTACAGTGAGAGGAGGATTGACTCTCAGGGAAGGCATACATTTAATGGAAGAAATCTACAGGACGAACAGACTGAATGCTATTGATTTGGTGGAAGTGAATCCGGAAATCGGCGACAGAAGAAGTGTAGATCTGACGGTGGATGCTGCGATATATGTGATACAAGCCGCACTAGGTTACACCCGTCGCGGCCTTCGAGTTCCCGAAGGGGTTACCGACATGCCGCTGCAAACGTTCCGATAAGATTGATAAAGTAAATCGATATTAGTACAGCATGATTAATAATAAATTTTAATATATAAATATCGACCCGTGGCTCTTAGTGTTTTCAAAATTTGTTTTCCCTCGAAGCTCTTTAAAAAAATATCTATCGACAAGCGATAAATTCAACAACATGCAATGTCCAGATAAATTGATTTTTCTTCATTTGTTTCAGCTCCCATTTGCTTAAGATGATGTTAAACATGTATAAGTACAAGAGAGACAAAACTAATCATGATTATGACGATCTACGAGAGACAGACGACGTTTAGCACATCTCGTTAACACGATTATAACGCAGAAGGTACCGCGGCATTGGTATATCGAGTCGTCGAATTTAGATTTCACCTAAGCAGAATGTGATTCATGATAATAACAGCTAACATAAAAGTCAGAGCAATACATTTTCATGCGCAATAACCTTTAGGATCTTCGTACATGAATACAAAGTGAATTATGATTTTTGTAAATCATGTTGCTCTCTCGCAAACCTCGTAAACTAGACATCCCACTGATCATCAGTAGTGAAACCGAACAAGCGAAGAACGCGCTAGATGCAATGTAGAACCGGACTGTTGGAAAAGCCCGCCTTTCAGGACTGAACCTATTTACCCACATGGAATTAGGGCCCCTAGTTACGTTCTCGACCGTAGCTTTTCCCGTTCCCGTTTAAGCATATGCGCATAATATCGTGTTATTCAGAACCAAAATCGGTGCAACCATGGATCCAAAGTTGCATCGTAGTCTTACTATTTGCACAAAAATATATTCGCGGGTATACCGGAATGCGGCTCCTCTCTTTGTGCAAATTTTTTTAAAATTTCTTATGCTATTCTGACGATGGCTTTAAGCAAATCTCATTAAATAATAAAAAAAAGAATTGGTCATACATAAAGTTGACTAACGCAACAGTTGCAAGAGTTGCAGTAAGACAGCACCGAAATAAAGGTTGTACGCACGTCTTTATCAAGTAAAAAATATGTACATTGTGTATTAGTCCATATTGATTCTACCGATAACAATTATTCCCATCCGTTGGGGCCGTCATTACTATTTTCGACATTTTGCATACATTTTGTGACGTTTGCGTGGCGCTAAAGTGATAAAGCTTATAGTAAATATGTAAAAACTGTCCGAAAATCGATATATATATATACCGTGTGGTCAATTTAAGTGAAGACATCGAAATATTTCAAAATATAAGCATAGTACGAAAAAATGTCCCAGATAAAAAGTTAATATTTTTGAGCGAGCAATTCACTCGTGCTTTATTATTAGACCGCCCCCGCCCACATTTTAAGAGGGGGGGGGCAGTAACTAATTTGTCGCGAGTGAATTGCTCCCTTAAAAATATTAACTTTTCATCCGGGACATTTTTTCGTACGATGCTTATTTTTCGAGGTATTTCAATGTCTTAACTCAAATCAATCACCCGGTATATATCTTTGGAAGTGCTATAGATACAAGAGCATGCGCAAAGGAATCATCTGCTGATAAAAATATGTATAAGAAAAGTACATACGCGGATGTTCGTTTTGTCGTTCCGTAATATATTCGTCAAAACATATAGCTGCGGATGTCCTCGAATGGTGTCACGACCACTTAGCTACTCTCTCAACTTATTAGTGTCAAAGATGCTTGACCCAAAAAAAGTCAACTACCCCCTATTGCGCCGCCTGGCGATGACCCCGACCTCTATATCATTAATAATAGGATGAGCGGAAAACTGGGATTAAATTAATAACAACAATAATACAAAGGGACGTCAGCACTTCAGGTTTTACTGAAAAAATCCTGCATTATCACATATAACACGATAGTAAAGATATACATATGTATATATATATACACCTTTTTATACGTATATATATATATTCCATTATATAATATTCCATCAGATACAACAATACACAATTGGACCTGTATAGAACCAACGGACAGATAATGCGACATTCGCACAACTGCAAGTTATACTAGTGATCCGTACCCAGATAGCCAAACGTGGTTAACGTTTCGTTTAAGAGAGCTGACAATATGCTGCCACAAACGGTCCTATATTCGTTAGTTTTTTAGTGCAATTGTGATGGCACAGCGTGCATGTTACGACACGATAACGTGCATGGTACCACCACGTTGTGGTGCCCTGACATAGATCATAGCGTGCTGACATCGTGCTGTCCAATGCATGCCGTTTCGTCATTACTTATGAAGCCAAAAAGCGGACGAACATTAGACGTTTGTGGTATCCCAACGAGACGCCACCACAAGACCATTTGTTTATCTGGAATACAATAAGTATATATATATATATAGATACTTTTTTTGTCGTTCCTTTCCCGTATTCATTTGGTTTATTTGTTGAAGACTTTCGGTTAAATAGAGTTTTTTTGTGGAAGAGTAGAAGAAGGTACAGATAATTTGTGCAGTTTGTATGAAATTATTTAAATACCGCGTTAAACGGTTCGGTGGCTTATTCTTCTCTGTGTCGCTGAAGTATCTGTGTGTGTATGTGTACTTTATTTTCATGTGCGTATGGGTCGAAGGGTGTGTTGTGTACGAGTGGATATAAGCTAACTGTTGGCTTTCCGTGTAACAATCGCTTTATCGGGACGTTTAATATACATTTCATGCAACATTTATCTTCATAGCTCAGTGGGTTTTGTAAATAAAAATTTTTTCTTTATCGCCCGACTGATCCGTTAATAGAGACGAAGCGATAGTTTCTCTCTTGATCCACTGCTCTTACCGAGATGCCACAAATATATGCAGATTTATACCATTGTCCTCATCCCGGATTAACACGCAACCGAGTTCCTTTAAGTTATGATGCTTAAATCATCGTTCAACGCTATTTCACTCACTTCTTCACTGACGATCCATCGTTATTATCGCACATCGTCAATTACTTTGTGACTGTATTAACCATCCTTGGATAATATCTGTTGCTCCGCATCAGCTTCGAAGATCACGTTAAACTTTAATTTAGCATTTTTTTGCGGATTTAAACAAATTATACAATTTGTAGTACGAAATTACATTCGGCAGATATAATTACTAGCGTGACATTACGATCTTTAAAAACTCGCTCGACATACTTTTTTGCTATATCAAAAACGAGATACGTAACAAGTATAGAGATAAAGATAGCCTTGGTTGTGCATCAAGGACCACCCGGGAAATTGACATTGTGAAGTGGGATTGTAATCCCTGGAGCGTTTGTTTATGGCTTGTGGCTATGGTACAACTGTGTTTTTTTTTCCATCTTTTCTTTTTCAAATTCATGTACAGATTTCTCTGTTGTACCACGGAAAGTACGAGTCTATACACTTGTGCATATACAATGTTATACAAGTGTATAACGCTTTTGAAATTACTTCTACATCGCATTTGCGCTCAACACAGTCTATGGGATCTGTTCTTTTGATCTTCTATCGCTAATACGCATTCTTATAGATACGAATTTAATAATTACAAATTATAAATAAATTAAAAATCTATTTCTTCGCATAGACAATTTTTTTTTTCTCTTAATGCAAACACTTATCGACTTGTAGACTAGGCGTTAATTGGAGATTGTATGTCCCGACGATGTTTCGTCTGCAAAAATTAAATTATATAGAAGCAAAATTAATCAATAATTTTTTAATAACAACATAGCTTTGTCGGTGCTCGTCTTAATGTATTTTTCGTCGGCAATCGGTGCGGACATATTCGTAGAAAATATAAAATGAATTTTTTTTCAATGGAGATTCTCGGGATCGACAATTAAACGGTACCATACAAAATAATCATAATTATGATTTTTTAAAACCATTTGACCACTGGTACGAGATAGAAATGTCGTACTTCACTCGTATTTTTTTTTAACGATGATATCTTAACAATATACTGACTAGAAAACAGATATTCGGTCATGCTCCCCTCTTCAATATTCAACCGCGAACAATTTGTTTTTTTTCTTTACTCTCTTAACGGTGAATAAGAGCAAAAGTCTTATTTTTTAGTTTGTTACATTAATCCGTACATATATGGCGAATTGTTATCACGTGAACGTTAATTTTCTCTCGCACGCACCATCTCTTTATCCTCGTTAACATTATTATTATTATTATTATTATTATTATTATTATTGTTGTTGTTGTTGTTGTTGTTGTTGTTGTTGTTGTTCTTGTTGTTGTTGGTAAAAAGTTCTCATGGCTTAGATGATATAATTTTATGCCGGACAAACAAAAGTAAATACTTCGTCTCTAGTAAGTTTTCGCATTGGAATTCCTCTCCGCAATGTTTTTCCGACGTATTATATAGTATAACTTTGCAGTGACTGTCCTTCCTCCTCTGAAATGGCCATTGAGATGTCCTATGGTCACACGATATTTATGACGGTTTTGTACGCAGCGAGTGAAAACCATTTCGACGCGATTGAATTTTACTCGACGTCGGTCAACAGTATAGAGACATCGTCCGGACACGACGCAACATTCACGATGATTTCATTCAATTGATAATTCGAGAAGACTAGGACTTCGCCTTATTGACTTGCGCCTTTTCAAAGCCATCTATCAACGTTTCAATTATAAACTTTATCGTGAGCTTGTAGATATTTTCCACGTTTTCCGTGTATCGGTCGTCCAATGTACGTTTTACAGCCTCAAGGAATGGTATTTCAATTTTCTGCGAACAAAAATAATAAAGAACGTTAGATACAGCGTACCGTTCTTCAAGATATGTTATCGAATACAATAATTGGATATTACGCAATTTAAGTCTACAATCCTACACTGAAAAGAATATCTAAAAATGTCTACGAGAGATATTTACGAGATACACAATTGTTTACTTTTATGTATCATTATTCTCTATGTATCTTCACATATATCTTTCAGGATATATAAAAGATATATAGAAGATATACCAACTTTTTGCCGGTATATATAATTATATATCCTGTACATATCTCGTGTATTATTTATTTCCATGGGGTATCCTTGTACTATTATGGAAATTATCCTCTCTGTACGGCTTTCGGAATAATGACAATTTTTAAATGCATCGCAAGATTATAATTGAATATATATCGAGGGAAAAGTAGGTCCGCGAGAAAGCATATACTTCTGGCAAATACGAGTCAGAAAGATTATGATTATATGTCCATTATGTCTTGGCGTGGTATCAAATACGAAGTCACTAAGTACATTGGTAAATACAGGTCTCATCGAGAAATTTAATCGGCCTTATAGGTATATATCGAGTCGTTTTTATCGCGAAATACGTATCTGCTATATAAGTTCACGAATCGAATTGTCCAAGCAATTATATGTGAGCTCGCAATCTATGTGTAAATAATAGAGCGACTCAGTTGTGATAGAACGTTAAGTATCTACCGCCACACATATATAACAAGGTATTTGATAAAGTGGGTGATCATTTTCCTTTTGGTACGTCATAGCACTTGATGTCTTACTGGGATTACGACGGAGTTTTGGGCTCACACAGGTAGCAGTAGAATATGTGCGAAATGTGTTCGGCGCGAAGTAGATGATGTATAAAATAGTCAGGCACGAATGTATTGTATATTTATATCAGACGCTGGTATCGCTATGTTGTCACGATAATAACATTTCGTACGACCGAATAGCACGCGAGTAATTGAGATATAACTTTTGATTTTTCACCATTGGAGTAATTGGGGCAACCAGAAGCTATTTGTCAATGACTTCGCTTCCTAATCGTTTCCAGAATTAGTATCTGATATCTATATATGTTAGAGAATAGTATCCACGGGTTAAATGATCGTATCTCATTTTTCACGCACCGAACAAGCTTTATATATATCGTTTGAGTTAGAAGGATATACATCTACTCAAAGTTTCTCTATAAACATCAAATGGATAGCAGGTAGTATTATGTATGTACGTTGCCTCGAATTTCTCGTTTTCATCTGCTAGTCTAACTGAATTCATTTATTTGGCTATTTGGGGATAAGAGAATATCCTACGCAAAGCCTACATCAATACCGAATCGGGATTCCAGGGCTAACGTCGCCTTATATCTTGAATGAATCTTATGCTCTACCCGACAGCGAGTGTGTGTTCAAGTAGAACACATTGATTTAACTATTTACATACAGTAGAATTGCATTTTTACATGTATTGTATGCATGCAAAGATACGAAAGCCATCTCATTCCATCCCAATGACATACGGAAAAATATCAATCTGAACTCGCTACAATGGTAAACTACAGGACAGGCTTAATTCCATAATTTATTACAACATGGAGAGTCGGGGCGTTTACCTAAGCTTTACGGATTAATTAATTATTACTTCAATATAGAAGAAGAAAGTCAATACGTAATCATAGCGAGAAATTGGAACGACAATAAAGACAAACAAAACTACTTTGCGTACATTTGATCGGTTAGCCAATCAGTTGTTGTCCAACAAACTGACAAACCAGTTTGATTAATTAATTGGTTGACTCGAAAAAGTTGTTGGTGGATAACAAACGATATATTTTCGTACAAACAGTAAAACTGTCAATAAGATAACTAAATAACTTAATCCAAGTTTAAATTAAGTAAGGAATAGTAAGAATTTAATTTGTACCTTAAATGTTTACGTTAAACGCCGAAACGCTATACATTTTTAATCATAAACTACGTATTTTTCTTTTCACACTTTTTTTTTTTACCTATCAACTTCCACGAGTTTTTCAAAGCAGTTGTATGTTATTCTGACGAGTTTGGATTTACAGAGATGATAGATTTGTGATACTTGGAACGCAATGCACGTTTCATATAATACTTGACCAGTAAATCTACATACTTTTCGACTCAAATAATAGCAATCATTTGTACTTAGTGTAAGTCCTATAGCATAGAAGATAATAACGCTTCGTATAGTATATCGTATGGTTGTGGGTGTACCATGCGCCATATTCAGCTTGAGAAATGTGTTGACGAATATAAGTTTACATATAATACGTCCGAGTTTAAATTACCTAGACTTATTCAAATTGAATTATTATATCTACGCATAAAATTACTGGTTTCATCCCCTGGAGTCTAACTACTATGAACTAAACAGACGGGAGCACTAGCGAAATGCTAGAATAATCGTTGCATCCATCTAACACGTGGATAATAGGAGAAGAGACAGTTACGCTGTGCATTCCGGTGGGTTATCTACGTGTACGTGGAACATATTTGATGTCGTAGTAAATTAATATAGACACACATGAGCGTACAGATTATTCTACTCATGTAGAACCTTGCCGTGACATTGTGCCATACGTCTACCAACGTAATAAGCAAATTATGCGTCAACGCTTATTATCCTAATGTAAATGAATTTCCTTCACATAAATGGACAAGATTACAATTTCCAGTGCGTCAAGATTTGACAATAGATTCAACATTTCTGAGCCTGGATAAACAAAAGTTTCAGAGTGATAAAAATCGATATCGCATTTTTTTTTTTCGAGATATGGTTTTATTTTTTCGCGTCATTCGTGCATCGATGATATTCTCCTTAAAACGGAATATAAAAAGCTGAAAAATTCATCCTAGGGTTATTAAGTCCGTGGAGAATGATCTAATTTACTGAAACTATTCGTTTTTCACTGTCAGACACAGCCAGCAAGCTTGATATTGTCTTCGATTACGCTTTTTGACAATAATGTTCATGGGTTGATCTTCCTGAAAATATTATCACATTTTTAAAAATTGTCGTTTTGTGTCAGTGGGACAGGGGCTTCACCCTTAACTTCTGATCATAGCTTTGACCCTGGAACTCGTTGT
Organism: Cylloceria caligata; assembly: GCA_963942595.1. Taxonomy (NCBI): domain Eukaryota; kingdom Metazoa; phylum Arthropoda; class Insecta; order Hymenoptera; family Ichneumonidae; genus Cylloceria; species Cylloceria caligata. Next base: position 7,530,872 of record OZ012706.1, on the reverse strand, counting down.
TCATACGGGTAAACTTAACTTTGAGATACAAAGTAGAATCAGGGTGGCGGGGTTCAAGATGCTCATAAAAGATAACTGATAAATCTACTTAAAAACATACTAATTTACATCCGATTCAAGTGGAAATTGGTACTTGGGAAATTAAAGGTTCGCTTTCTTTCGAAATAAGTCGAAATCGCGGTTTTATCGCAAAATATGGCACTTCAGAAATTGTAATCTGCCTTAAGTAGGTGTCACATGATATCTATCGGTACGTCCGGTAGGTTTATATCAAAATGAGGGAAGGTGGGTACGTGTACATCGACAGTTGATACCGATAAAAGTCAGTGCTCGTTCGTCCAATCAAATGCGCTCTGCTTCGGGGCTCAACACGAATGCGTTGCACGAATGTGGAGCTTGTGGCAATGGTAGAGCCTTTTCCTAGCTCGTGGGATTATGCATTTGCGTTTTTGTCTTTGCGGGACAATAGGACAGCTGTCTCCCTCGGGGGCCGATGCCAGCGACGACCAGTGACGATGGAACATCAGCCGGTACTGAGAGAAACTCAAAAAAGCTTTTGTCCTAAGAGCATGAAGCCCCCGGATATAGTTACGCTCAATGAAGAAACGGAATGCGATTGGTGCATGTAGTCGCGACATACTTGACAGTCAAATGCATCTGACAAAGAAGTATCCGTCAATCGAAGTTTGAAATTTCTGTTAACTATATTGAGGTATCGGCCGATTCAGCTCTCCAACAAAATATTTCTTATAACGATTCCAAGATAATTCGATTTCTTGCCATTTGTGTAATTTATATTCGATTTTTGTCTATATGTTTGTCAGTGGTTGTTATTGCTTTTTCATAGAAAAAATTGTGTCTTTGTAAAAACTTGTTTTTTATTTATATTTTCATATGAGGATACTCAATATCCGAACACACAACGAACGCGCTCACGCGCGTGTGTGTGTATGTGTGTGTGTGTGTTTGTTCAAGGATCGAATGTCACACCAAATTGAATTTTTCATTTTGGCATTGCTTTTCTTTATAAAAATGAAAACCATGTGGATTGAGAATCACATCAGCATCAATCGACTTTAAGCTTGACTTGCAGGTAAAGGAGAAATAATTATTTATCTATTGCAATTTCCGTTAAAATATGGGTGCAACGATCACATTTTATGGAATTTGTAATGACTTTTCAATTTTTATTTATGCTCGCCGGTTAATGAGTCGATTTATTTATAATTATATATTCGTTCCAGGTTTTTTCTACATAAACGAAATACAAATTCAATGGTGTATAGTACAGAGAGTCTTGAAAATTTGTTTACCAATCGCTTTTATATATTAACTAGGGGAGTGTCGCCCTTTATTGCACGTCGCCCCCTCCCCTGGAGAATCCAGGCTTCACCACCTTGCGCTCCAGATGACCCCTTCTGATCCCATTTCTGAATAATCCTGACCCACTATCTGAATCCTCCTGACCCACTTTCTGACTTCTTCCTGACCCACTTTCTGACTTCTTCCTGACCTCTCGTGACCATTTTTCTGATCCCCTGACCCATTTTCTGATCCCCTCCTGATCAACTTTATGATCCCTCCTCTCAATTTTGCAACATGGCGACAGCGGTATCGGTGACGGCGGTGGCGAGATATTTTTATAATGTAAAGAGATATCATATTAAATATCCGTGTCCTGTTGTATATAGTAACAGTTAATTGTTTTATATAAATCCTCCACCAATTATTGATATATTCATTATCTTGAATAATGGTCATTTTATGGACACTTTTTTTGTTTTACTTTACTTTCTCTTGAACCGTTGAAATGAAAGAAATTACGATGCAAAGTAGAACTCTATGCATTGCTTCTTCATTATTTTTCTCCTTTTAGCAAGCGTTCTGCATGAGGAAGCCAAAATCGATCATCATACTTCATCGCAGAGGTGGTTTTGTGAAAGTTGAAAAATAATGAGGAAGCAATGTGCATCGTTTTATTTTACATCCTTATTTTATAATATCCTTACGTTTCTACTTTTTATTATATTTTTGTGTTCGCTGTATTCCATTTTATGTTTTATTATCGTAAAAGATATTTTTTTATTCATAAACTACGTAAATATATGATTTAATTCGTATCGTCTTGGAACTTGATTTTGTTATTTCTACCATTAGGTTCGTACCATTATTATTCATTGGAGTCTTTGGATCAAACTTTTATCTTTACTCGAACCAGAAGACGAATCTAAATCACAGCAGCCTTCATTCTGTTGGATCAAAGATATTGAGGAATGCAAGATCGGACGACCAAGTTCATTAGAATTCCTCGGTGGATGCGAGGGAGAGCGCAAAAATCGAAGAATACATTTTTTGACAAAATTTTCCAATTTTTTTCCTTATCACGATAGAGAGTTTCATTTATTGGAAAAGTAGGATCATGAAAGGGATTCTCGTTTGTCATAGAACGCTTTCGATGAGTGATGGTAAAAACGAGAGCCCACAACTGCATATATCGGTCGATTGATTCATATGGCTTAGTACACACAGACACACACACGCACACGCATAGAAGCGCGCGTGCGCGTTTTACGGGGTAGTTGAATATGCGAGTGGCCTAGAAATGGTACGCGAAGAACGCCTGCATTGTCCCATCACTTCGTGACCAGCAAATGGTGGAATCTCGATCTTGACATCGTTCGTTTTGATTGTAAGGTTCAGAACGTGCAGTGTCAGTGAGTGTAGGAATGAAATGTGAACTTGTACTTTTCCTCGTCGAGATCAATGACTAATGAATATCTCAGGAAATAAATGGAACCGTGACGAATACGGAAAATCAAAGTAGACCCGTAAGACGATGTGCTACATGTCGTGTGTCTCTTCCAGAACGCCATACTATACATACGAGAATGATACGAGAATGAATTTCCGCCACGATTGATCTCTCGGATGAAAGACGAAAACGGTAAACTATAGAATAGCGAGATGCTGTTCACCGTTCTCTCCTTTAATCCGTAAGATCAATCGGGGGGGGGGGGGGGGAGAACTTTTCATTACAGTTTTTGTTGCCGACCGAGAGGTAACCCATCGCCTTAAGATGATGTGGAACATGCATAGGTGCAAGATAGACATATAACTGATGTTGCGATTCCGAATTTATCTGCCGCGGTTGATCGTAGGAATAGAATGATTGATATTTCGGGTAAAAGAAAGATTAAAATCTACGTTCAACGTAGCTTCGCTTATACGCAAAACTTAAACCATTTGTATAAACAGCATTGATTCGAAAAATCCAACTATTTCTCTCGTACTCGTGTAGCGGATATGAATCTTCCACATAATCTCTTCGGTCGGCAATCAAAACTGTAATGTAAATTTCTTCGCCCCGATTGATCTTACGGATTAAAGGAGAGAACGGTGAACAGCGTATTACAATTTCGCAGTTCACCGTTCTCATTTTTTATCCGAAAGATCAATCGTGGCGGAGAAATTCGCGATGTAACGCATCGTCTTAAGGAAAGGCGAAATATCCATTAGTACGACGAAGATAAAACTAATATGACCCTCACACGATAGATGAGAAAGAAAACGCACATGTGTGTGTCTTAAGACGTGGCGAAACCTCAACACTTATAAATGATAGCTGTTTCTCTATCATTCCGTCTTGGGAGATCCATTAAATTCTAACTCTCTCGCACCGATACATGTTTCGCCTCCCCTTGAAAGACTCCACACTTCAGGGGCTTGAGAGTGGAGCTTATACTTTTTCTCATCATTATAGCAGATGGATGACAGTGAGGGATTATCACGTCTTAGGGCAGCATTTCAAGAGTGCTTCGAAATGGCCTTGACGAAAGAAGGTACATATAGGCGATATATACGAAAATATATCTCGCATATACCCCACATTATTCTCGATAAAAAATTATATATGCACCATAAACGAGTATTGTGTGTTATACGTTTAAATATATATTTACATATATATATATATATATGTGAAGATATATTTAAAATATAAACTGATTACATGAACATACACTTACAAGGAAGCATATTTTGGTGTCCCCCTCCGATTTTGATAAAACTCACGCATGTTGTAGAGCATCGAGAAGTAAAAGACACGTATTTTTTTTATCGGCGGAAAAACATTTCTAAGGGGCGAAATCGCCCTTCAAAGTTAGGGGTGATTATGCCTTTTCACCCCTGCAAATGAATTTTTTTCTTCAACTTCACGTGGAATTTTTATTATTTTCAATGAGGAGTATTATGGTTTTTGTTTCATTAAAATCGGTTGACGCTTTCTGGGTGAAACTTCATAATCATCCCTCGACATGGCTAACTTTGAAGGGCGTCACCCCTTAGAAATGTTTTTCCACCGATAAAAAAAATACGTGCCTTTAAGCTTTCGATGCTCTACAACATACGTGAGTTTCATCAAAATCAGAGGGGGACAATAAACTATCCTTCCTTGTTAGTGAAGACAATTCATTATAGAAAGTTACATGTAATGTTATAATATTATCGAATGTAGCTGTGATATGTAACGGTTATATAAAATGTAAATAACATATCATACATTTGTAATATCCGTATGGGGCATTCCATGCCAAATGACCGAGCCCGTGACCCTGACCAATTTAGATTTTCTTTTTTATATGATAGATCTTCCTCAGAAAACGTCGAAAAAAATTTTTCAATAATTTTTTTAAACCCTTTTTTTATTCGTTATTTAAGCTATCTCAAAAACGTCATTTTTTTTGCTTTAAAAAAATTCAATAAAATACCTTGATCTGAATCGATAATTTTAAGCTCAATACGGCAGTGTGATTCCGATATTTTTTATTTTTCCAGATGGATTCAAACATTTTGTTTCAACGATTTCAATGCAGGGAGGGATTATCTTGTCAAGCTGTTTCCGAGCAATATACAAACAAATTTGTTGTTACTTCTTGCGAACGAGACGCGAGAAAATGTTTAGGAACGTTGTTTACCGGTACCAGTAAGAATGGCTGGTTTTACAATAATAAAAAATAGTCACTTTCAACACTAAAACTATCGGACAAGTCAAACTGACTGGTTTTAAACCAGTAATTTTGAACTGGGTCGTTTGAGTTGTCCGATAGTTCTAGTGTCAAAAGTGACAATTATTAATTATTGGTTCACGCAACTATTTTTATAGTTATCGTAACTATCTTTGATTAGTTTTACTATAAAAATAATTCATGCAACTATAAAAATGTTGCAAATTTCTTCCTCCAAATTTAACGCATTAATGCGCAGATATTTCTATGAGAGATTTATGGGGAATTTCAACACTGTAGCTCATGATGTTTGCGAGTATAAAAGTTTGATTTTTTCGGAGCCATTATGCGCACACTGTGACGTGATTTTTTAATTCACCTTCACAAAATGCTGTTTGTATTATTTTTTTTTTTAAACGTTCTTGATTTTTCGACTTTTCAGAGTCGCCACTCCGCTAAGAATTTATGCTCTTGTATTGTTTTGCGAAGGCAGTTTAGATCTCAAGGATATTTTGCTTGTTTTGTTGTTAACTAGATTAGAAATAATAATAATGTTTAGCTCTCGTAGGAAATTGGTAAGAGTTATTTTGTCTCGAGACACATGTGTGGTGCCTATTGAATTAAAAATTGCCCTTACGCGCTGACAGTTTTTCTGCCTGCTTTTGTTCGCACATATCAGTAGTTGGACTCTCACGATCGCAATGTCGAACTTGCGTGTGCTCTCGTAACATGCACGAATAATATTTTCAATGTACCCGAGTTTTGTTCGATGTATGTTCTCGAGTTGCATGTACATGAATGCTCGTGAGTTCTTTGAATACGGTTCTCGTGTTCCCAGCATTGCAATGACCAGTTCTGATGAATATTTTCAAATTTATTTAAATGTAAAGAGGATCTCGACCGTTGATATAATATAAATTCCGTGCTATGATATTGACGTGTGATCATCGTTACGCTCAGTAACATACGCGTGCCGTCACGCATTATTCTCTCGCTCATTTTGAGAATTTTATTGAATCTCGTGTTTCATCTAGATTTCATTAAAAGTATGCTTTTTACTAAACCATAATTCCGATCCTATCAGTTGCGGAAATGCACTGTGACTGTGCATCGAAACTAGAAAAAAAATATTTCATCATCACAAAACATTGATTGACATTTAAGAGTTGTCACGTAATAGTTGCTAGAACTGTCATCATTTCTCCGAGTGTAGCTTACTCAAACGCTTAACGAGAAACTTAAATGTGAATTATTGAAAGATTTAATGAAGACTGCATTAAAGAAATGGTTAAGGAAGGGAAGAAGGTATGGATGGGCAAACTTAGGTGGGGTTTCCGGTGGTTATCAAAGGGTTCAAAATGGTATCGGGTGCGTGCGGCACGCGCGGCTATAGTAAAATGCATAAAGACAGAAACTAACAAACGAAATTTACGAACGAGGCTCGCGTTATTCCGTGACCGAATATGAAATTACAAAATTTGGATATTTACGTCCGACGCATCAAAACGATCAGCGTGTCTGGATGATTGGACACTTAACGCGGAAAATTATAGCGCGATTTATTAAGAATTGTTTTATATAAAAATTAAGCCGAAGCGTTAGTACGCGCATGTAAATTGATTCTGAAATTTCGTGATAAATCAACCGTGAAAATCGTCACTCAGCGAATATTTTGAATGAATATTTCAACGTACGACGAAAAACAATGATAAATCTATGGAAAAATCACTGGATAAACCGAATCAGAGTGACTCAAATCAGTAAAAAAACTTATATTATTTATTTAAATATAACCTAATCCTAACATTCAGTTCAATTGACAAGTTTGTTAGTACACTATTTTATAAGATACCTAAAACTTTCATAAGTTTTTCTTTGATACGACATTTGTATCTAACCTCAAGTTGACTAGCGCGTAGTAAGACGACTACCTTAATTAAATCGATTAGAGGCTACATCGACGTTACGTAAAGAACAGTTGCGAAAGCTGCTTAATTTAGTAACAATGGCGATTCTTCGCTTAGAATACGTCGAAAAATCCGACCCAATATTGTAATATTATCTAAACGGACGCGCAAATGTTTAGTTATGTGGTGACTTTGACCGCGCTATATGGAAATCTCCATAGTTTCTACGGCGAGTTGAGCTCAATATGTATGGATAATTTTAGCATATCGCATGGTACACACGCATCATTTATTTAAACTCAACTGTAAGGGAATGAGATCTCCTAAACTGCTGGAATATTTTCCAGCTTGCTATACGTTTGGGGTTCTCTCTCATATTTTTTTTCTTATAGATATTATAACCAAAAAATATTCTCCATGTACAATTATCCTTGATTATAAATATATACGTACCCAGAAATATTGTTTATCAAAGCCTGGTATCTTAGTGTGCGAACCTCCAATATGATGGAGATATGTTAAAAACACATCCATATTATCGAGACCCTTTATGCCTTCATCGAGGGTCTCCATGACCGTTGTCGCGTGTTCCGCGAGTTCCATACTCGTCGATTGTTCCTCAATCGTCTTAAGGTTTTGGAACTTTGTAAACATGTTCAGCAGCTCTGAATTATTTTCGAATAATCTGTCAACAAAATAAATATCATTATTAACAATTATAAGTTGATTCAGTATTTATTGCTTTAAAAAAGAACCGCCATCATTCTTATTTATATCGTTAAACAGATACTTTTGTTTCCTTAAACCTCGAAATATCTATATGTACTTGGTAAAGTATCCTCGAGAAACGTAAAAGAATTGGGTGTCGTTAAACGGTAAGAGGAAGGTCGAAGACGAGACGACGATAAAACTACACATTCTTTTGCTCCGCGGGCCACTGATAAATACAGTGACAGAGGGTCAGAAAAAGGAAATTCCAAACAAGTTTTTCTGCCAATACGGTTTACGAAGAAAGTCATTTCAATACCGGTGAGAGGTCGAGAAGCAACATTGACTATAAATGGAGTATTTTACATACACAAAGTAATATTAAACATAAGCACGACTTGACGATGTCGTTTATCGTTGGAAAATAATGCTGGAAAGCTTGCAGCCATCTTGCTATAAAATGAACTAGTGATATACACTATTTTTTTATCTTCTTCTTTTTTTTTTTTTTTTTTATATTCAAAGAGACATTCTGTATTAAAACTGTTTGGTTATTTAAAGTGTGTACAGTCATTAATTATTAGCAACTATTTCACTGGACTGTAAGATCCGAACCTCCTTAAACGTTTGATTCTTCGATCTGTATAGCTATTTTAATAATCTTATTATACACATGTACACTGTATGTTTATTTACGCTCGCATAGCATAAACCATGACGGAATAGTTTGACATATTTATGAAGACAGCGAAAGAAATTAAGCAGAGCCACGTTGGAAGCCGAGATTCAATATCGTGAGTGGACTTAACGTGTGTTAAAATGTTTCTCGAACTTTCAAGGGCCATGAAATATAGGAATTTCCATGCGGCGAATCTACAGGCGAGGCGCGTGCTGCTGTCCAAACTAAAGATGATCTTTTACTTTCTCTCGTTCGGTGCTCCTCTACTTGTCGCGTCGTTCTTCGCTAATGTTCCTAAGTACAAACGAGTTCTGAATTAATCGATTCTCGAAGGTTGTCATATGTACGTACAACCTTGGAATTAAGCCTATTTCCGTGAGCTTTTACCATCGACCACCGAAAACGTACGGTAATCCTGTGATGGTCTACAGAAAAAAAAGGAAAAAAAGGTTGACCCTCAGGGATTATTATAAATGCTTGCTCCGTAGTAATGGAAAGTTGGAATTGGATAAAATTTCCACCCAAACGAGGTGAGCATCGCAAGGGCAGTATTTTAAGATTAGTGTACGGCGTTGAAATAAGAAAATAAATTAAGGGAATGTTGTCAAAACTTGCCCCGTTCTCCCCTAACGTTTTTGCCATCACGAAAATATTTATGCCCAATAATAAACAACAATTATTTAGTTGTTTCTTGAATTATTCTTAAGATTGCTTAAGTTATATTATTAACTATATCTAATGTTATTGTTTCTAATCTAAGGCTTCGTCAACTTTTTATAAACATTCCCTTCCCGCCCGTACGCCTGCAGCCCTCTTCCCTACTTTATCGTGTCGTGCCCGGCTTGGTCTTCACCATTCGAGCGATAAGACCCGTGCGGGAGATAAACCAAAGCCTTACACCGACGACCGCCCACTTATTTCTGTGAGCTGTTGTTTAGGGTGGTTTTGAACCCCTCGAGTGCAAGTGCCGTAAATATACGTCGTTCCCCTTTTGGCATTTGCGATATTTCAACCATTTGTCAAATTTTTAAACGCGTTGCCAGAATTACAAAGAAAAAAATTGTAGAATGATCTTAAGGTATCGTTACTTTGATGGTAAAAAAAAAAAAGAAATTTATTACCCCTGTCGGTATACAACCAGTTACAAACAAAAAAGTTACGATTGGTCATTGTGTCAGCACAAAGTCTTCGGTGATACTTGAGAAATCGGCGAATTTGAACAATTTTAAAAACCATTTGAATTCCAAATAAATAAATAAATTACAATCTTTGCAAAGTTTAAGCTCTGCAGTTATAGAAAAAAGTATACGAGTGCGTTTTCATTCCCAGTTGAATAGAATAACATCGGGTTTTCCGACTCTTATAGTATTAATTTCTTTGCATGGTACTTAAGCTTTCAAGAAATATTTAATTCATATAAATCTATGATATATGTTCATAACTTATTATAACATTTTTTATAAAAACCTACTCTTATATTATTCGCACTGCGTAGGTCGATTTATGAGTCGACTGTGGATATTTCATTTTTAACCATTTGAAACATACATTTTTCCTTACCTACAATTTACTTCAAATTTGGTCCTTATGGGGATTTTTTGGAGTCGCGGATTAGGAATCTTTGCTAAAAATACAGAATCTGAAAATGGTGGATCCAATATAGGGGACGAAAATGCGAATAGTTACTTGATTTGGATGAAACTCCGGTACTCGAGAATTGTTTATTTTACGAATCTAAAACACGGGCTTTGTAATCAACAACTTCCTAAATCCCTAAGTAATGAATTTTAAGTTAATTGTAGGTTAGAAAAAAATGTATCGTCAAGTACAACGTCCTACGCAGTGATGAATAAAAGTTACGTGCTTGTTGAAAAAAAAAAAAAAATTGACAAAGGTATTAACAAAGTGCCATGAAACGAGAACGATTATAATATTATTTGATTTATCATAGTCAATGTACAGATTACGAGTGGCATAACTAACAAGACTGTTGATTTATCCTCTTTATAAGTATTTTCATCGCTATCTCCGTGAACAAAGGATCAGCAATTTATTTTCCTTATTTCACATTGAATTACCCAATCTCGAGAACATTATTTAACGAAATATTATATAAACATCGGTTGAGTTTAGACAGAGGAAATTTGCAAGAGATACCGTTAATGCTTAAATGCTGAAAATAATAAATCGAGTGTTCCTTTGTCATAGTATATTAAGTCTCGGATTCTGTAAGTACAATGATCAATAGCGTTCTAAAGATATCCCACTATATTAGTATAGAGGAATACATACATACGTGCACTTAATAATATAAATAAAATTCCATAATTAATGAAATAAAATTTGTCTGGCTTGTTTATTTTTAAGGCACATCTCATCTATAATTGTTCTATTATAATCAAATTAGTTTACTAGATGTGCCGGTTAATAATAGAGGTTTTTTCAATAGATGGAGTTACACGTATGTTGATATATATGCGATTAAATATTTATGTTATTTTGTTATATTGACAACAAGCTTCAAAACTTTATATGTAAAATTTTCTGATGATGTTAACATCACAGATATTTTTACGCTTAAAAATGTCGAATTTTGTGCCAAAAAAGGAGCATTCGCGAGAATTTTCAATTCATTACTGCATTTTGAAGAAAAGTGCTGCTGAAAGTTATCGTATACTTTGGGAAACTTATGGTGAACATGCTCCATCTCAAAATACTCGTGAACGCTGGTTTAAACGGTTTAAAAGTGATGATTTCGATGTGAAAGACAAATAACGTCCGGGTCAACCGAAAAAGTTTAAAGACCAACGATAACAAGCGTTATCGGACGAAGACGCGTGTCAAACTCGAAAACGATTTGCAGATAGACTAAATTTTACTCAGCAAACGATTTTCGATCATTTACAAGCAATGGGAAAGATTTAAAAGGAAGGAAAATGGGTGCCAAAAAAATTGAACGAGAAACAAATGGAAAACCGAAAAATCACGTGTAAAATGTTGAAAAGTGGATTTATTTTAAGAATCCCAAACGCGTAAAATCATTGGTTGATTCAGGTCAACCATCAACATCGACTGCAAGGCCAAATCGATTCGGAAAGAAGACAATGCTCTGCGTTTAGTGGAATCAGGAAGGTGTGGTGTATTATAAACTTCTAAAATCACGGTGAAACCGTTAATACTGATCGCTACTGACGAAATATAATCAATTTGAAACACGCTTTGATCGTAAAATTATCAGAATGGGCCAGAAGACGCGGCAAAGTAATTTTGCTTCGTGATATCGCACCATCGCACACTTCAAAAACAGTTAAACACACGTTAAAATATTTTGCCTGGCAAGTATTAACCCACTTTCCGTATTGACCGGACCTTGTTCCTTCGGATTACCACTTGTTTCGATCGATGGCACACGCACTTTCCGAGTAGCACTTTAAAAGGTGCGAACAAGTGGAAAGTTGGGTCTTCGAATGGTTTGCCTCGAAACAAGAAAAATTCTATTGGAACTGTATCCACAAATTACCTGAAAGATGGGAAAAATGTGTAGCTAGCGATGGACATTAATTTCAATAAAGCTCTTTTGATGCTTCTCTTGAAATTATCGTGTTTTCTTTTATTACAAAATCTGCATTATTAACCGGTACACCTGGTATACATGTATTAAATTCGGTTTATAGTATCACATTCGAAGGATTTGCTTATCGTGGGAAAAGTTAGGCAAAGATCATAGATACAGCCATGGTAAGTAATTGAAACGAGGAAGACGAACCCTCAATGGGGCACTAAGTACGTACGCGGATCGTTACAATTTTGATATGGGGTCGAGTAGGAGCACGAATATAACGAGCAGTTACGGTGGTAAGTGTTGCAAGCTCTTAAAGGGGTTGGATCGAATGAAATTTCTACCTTTACACGTTGTATCGTGTGCTGGCGTACGGTTCGAACGCAATCATTAATAGTTACCACGCACCATAAACGTCCAAAGTTACGTGATACATTCGTCTTAATCGCTTAAATCAAACATTCTCGCTCACGCACATCTTGAAGTTTTCACTATTGCGCGTAATATCGTAAAACGCGTCGTGCATCGCCAATTTTCCAGGATCTTTCCAAGTGTATAATTTTCGGCTCAGCAAGAAAAACTTACGTAGTCTCATAGTGATGAATAAAGATGGAAGAAATATCGCGTGAACAAAATGCATATTATATCTTTATTATCTATTAATTCAAGAAATTCTTTGAATTCTTTGAGAATACATTGATATTTTCTTTGGCGCTTGCGTATTGCAAGTAGAAATTATTCGCCATTAGACACACAATTCCTAGGCAATTTAGCTCCGCAAGATCTCATTTTTTATACGTTACGACCTTATTATCGTTCAGTTATAGGGAATTATATTATGAAACTTTTTTTTGTCGTCGTATATACCCAGATAGAATTGTGACGACACGGGGACTACACGGTGGCGGCACGAAGCGGCCCGAGGTGATGGTACGGTGGAGTCATGTACGTCTGCACATAATTGCTTCCGTCCTGTCATGACGTTCCGACAGCACGGCGTGCCAACACTGTGTCTGCACGGTTGCAGCACTTTGTAGCTGAATCCGTAACCGGCACCGTATTGGCACGCTGTGCCGTTAAAAAGTCGTGTCGTCACAATGCCGTCCTGGCGCAAAACTACATATGACGGTATGCTGCCGGCAGCTGTCACGACACGATTCTTTTACCGAATACGATCCTAAGAACATTTTTTACGATAAAATTTGTCATAGTAATCAAGTTCTTGTTCTTAAAAGAATATCTTTGTGAAGATAACAAATTGTCCAGTGTTTAAAGTACAAATCGCAGTTTTGCGTGACATTTATATTTTAATTACAATTAAATTCATATATTTATCGTGTACGAGGATTAATACATTCACGTGTTGTACAGAAGTGTTGTTGGAACATCCACGCGTGCAACAATTCATGGAAGGCGTGTTGTATCAACAAGTGGTAAACGTGAATACAGATCAATGTGTGACAACGTCGCACATGTTTTACAGTAAAATAAGACATAAATAAATCGGTTACGAACGGAAGAAGTAACTATGCGCGCAGTGCCTGTATGATCGCAAGCTTGTATTATACGTTGCGAGAAGTGTCCATCGTAAAATCTTGTAGTGCACGACCGCCGGAACCATGTGGTTTATTCTCAGCGACCCAAATATTATTTTTTATTTTATGTTTACCTTAGAAAATGAGGCTCCTGTTGCTGAGGTCTTCTTTAATTAAACAACAATGTATTGTCTCGTTGCAATAACTATGAGATCGGGGCTATGTATTCTAACGGGTGCGAGACAATATATCGAACGTGTAAAATGTAAACTGAGCTTCTAGAGCACTTCTTGTTTCGCACTGTACGACTATAGTGTCACTGGTATCCTGCTAACGAATAGGGACGAAGCAACTAGTATGTAGGCTATTGGTAATAGATATAGTATACCAGCGTCATATGGGTGTTTATTGATTTTTGAAGCAGTGGCAGCAGCAGCAGCAACAGCAACAGCAGCAGCAGCATCAGCATCAGCGGCATCAGCAGCAGTATTCCTGGACCGAAAGCTCTTGTCCTCGTCTCTTGGTGCTTGCTGTACGTCACTCGTTGAGTGACCACGGCTTAATTAAATTGGCTTAAAGCTAGGTACACATCGAGTTCGTATCCAGAAGTAAAGCCTACCGGCATACTCAAAATATGTACTCTCAAACGTATATGTTCTATTTATAAAATTAATATTGACATGTTTCTGCAATCAACAGTTTCATTGTAAATTGGAAAAGCTCGCTTCGCGCTTGAATAAAATTAACATTATTATTCATCGTGCTAGTTGGTAATTAACGAACTTCATTTACCGCTGATTTCCCCGACCAACTGCAACAGGTTTGTTTTGCTTAAAAAATTTGGAATGTTCCTTCATTTTACAGTCTGCGGATAGTACAGAGGTGATTTGACTTTCAATTTGAGTTAACCGAATGATCGATTTGCAGACACACGCTTAATATTTCCAAATACTTTCAAATTTGGCAATAATAACTCGCAAATTTTTGTCTATTGATACATCGTAAGTTTCGCCACTTCGGTACTTCTTCTCTAACGAATTTACTTATTTTTATCTTTTAATTTCCAACACATCTCGTTGCGTTTTCCCCGAGCTTTCAAATAGTCTTGCTACAATTCTTTTGACTCTGCCATGATTCACTATTTCTTCTATATTTCAAATGACTGCGCTAGTCATATCTGCACTCTCTTCGCTCTTCACATGATCTCATCATCTTATTTTTAATTTAAAAACAGCTGTCCCTCGAATGCGAACAATTAATTACGATTTATAATAGCTGCACAAAGATCAACTATTTTACATCAGACTGGAAGCGTGCGTTAATTCGGCCTTTCTCGAAATCTAAAACTCTAGCCTTAATTAAGACGATGTGCTACATGCCGTCGTTCTCTCTCAGATCGCCATGTATGCGAGAGAGATAGCAGAATTTTCCCATAGCAATTTTTTCCACCACGATCAATCACGGATAAAAAATGAGAACGGTGGACCGTAGAATTGTAAGACGCAGTTAACCGTTCTCCTCTTTTATTCGAAAGATCACTCATGGCAAAGATATTTGAATTACAGTTTGTTATTGACCGAAAGGTAGCACATTACCTTAAGGGGAGGCCAAACCTTCATACTAACGCAGATGAGTTGCTTCCCTTTCACTCCGTCGTGAGCACCATACTGGCTCTCTGTCTCTTTCGTAATCATGAAGGTTTTGCCTCCGCTTAAAGATATCAGAACTATTGCGAATTAATGTGAATGATTACAAATTGTTAATAATATTGTTCATCGTTAAATCACTGATTTCATAACTAATAATAACATTGCGTTTAATTACGCAATAAAATAAATCAAATTTATTTCCGTCTCTTTATTTTTCTGGCATTTACGTATTTATCCCGTCATTGCCTGTTGCTCTTTTCCATTTGAAACTATCCACTCTGTTGGGAAATGAATTCACTTCACCTCTGGGAATGAGGCATTAAGAGAAGATAGAGAGAGAGAGAGAGAGAGAAATAACGTAAAGCTGAATTTCCATTTCCATGTTAACTCATTTCAGCACGTAATCTTCTGCTCTACACACATTCCCTGTGAGAGCACGCGCGCTCTTCTAACCTTCCCCGTTAGCCCATCAACCGAAAAGCCCAGAGTGGGCCAATACTTGGAGCCATTGTTCTTCGTAGAGCACACAAAGCGGTCAAGGATTAGAAACGGTAACCATAAAAAAAAAAAGGAAGGCAAGTACAGAACACGAACAATGTTACTGAAAGTGGGATGGTCGGGGTCAAGCGAATGGGTGAAGAAAATGGAGTTGATTCAGAGAGAGAGTGAGTGATAAAAAAGCAAGACAAGTGATGCTGACTTCGATTGTTGGAGTTTATCGTCGTCGCCAGATTGAAATTTTCATTTAATCTTCAATCTGTTTATCCAATCCCCCGCATTCTATTGATAGAAGCACAGTCATACTATCTTCTATTTTTATTTTTCACAAGAGGTTTTAAATGTACTTTACAATGAACGACGTTTTCAATTAAATTTATTCCGTGATTGATCGACCAAATTGATTGATATAAAAAAATGCAAAAGTTTACAAATCACGAATTACGGCTTAACGTTACACGTGAACGTGAGCGTAGAATGCGAATAACCATTGCGTCAGCCCTTGTACTTATTTCTATTCCAAATCTAGTGGTCCAGATCTGAAATAATAATTTAGATCGAGCTCGTCACATCAGCGTATCCTGATACGCTCGCGTTTTATCAGAACCACGCCAGCAACTCTCGGGCAAGTAAAAAGTGTGTAACGCCTGTGCATCTCTCGATCTATTATAGTAACTCAACAATTAAAACCGTAAAAAAGTTGTAAAATGAAAGTTCCATATCACTTTCAAAACTTCTGATTAAGATTATTTACTCTCAAAGTCTTTATTTATTATTTTACTTTAGAGACAACAGATATCAAGATTTGTAAAAACTTTCTTATTGTCGTCATTAAATTTTTATGTCTTGCGCAATTGAAAATAAAAAATTGCACCAAAATATTTTATACGGATAGGTCTTTTAGTTAAAGTAAATTGTTCCGAGTAGAAAATCTGTAGCTCGAATCAAGCACTGCTAAAACCTTGTTAAGATTCATATTTTCACTAACAGGGCCTGATTTGGATCGGAGTAACGCTACAGATTTTCTACTCGAGGTATTCGCAATTTTATTTACGATGCACACGTGAAAAGTTAATGAATCAAATGGATAGAACATGTGTCGTGTTAACGTTCTCTGATATCGGTTAATATATCTCTTTAGTAGTAATCTCACCGGTATGCTGCTATTAATGTCATAAGATAAGTGCAACAGCTGGATTCCCACGTCACTATAATTCCTAATAAGCGTCGCCTGCTGCTGCTATTGCTGCTGGTGTTGCGAGGTTGGCCCCAACTTCTATATCAATCAATCGGTTGAAATGTTGAGTTTCCTTTCAGAGGAAACCTGATTGATTGTGATGATCGATGCGAATCGATCTATCTTATTTACACGATAACAATGTATAATTAGTATTACGTGATATGCACACTTAGCGCGTAAGAAGTAGAGCCTCTTCGACGTATTTGCATTACAATTTATGATATCCATAGCTGTGTCACAGTTTTGTCGAAGAATTATAAACATATATAAACAGTTTACTATGTAATTTCAATAACACCTTTCGCAACAAAACATTTTAAAAAACTATTTCACACCTTGTTCACGCGCCTTGTCGGTAGCCGGTGAAATACATAAGAGGGAGAGGGCGAGACGCCATATACTTACAACATTCACGCTATCATTCACATAGTTCAGAGGGCAGGACCCCAATTCTGCAGGACGCAATTTACTAAATTGCTACCTCACCAAGGCAATCTCATAATTGCGAAACACTCCGTGGGACATCTCTCTAAGACGAAACTCTCTTTGGGTTGATTCACCATACAGTTGATTCTCCGAAGAGACGTCTCGCCATATAGGAGAACTACCCAAAGCTCAATTCACCAGCGATTACGATCGAGGTTAGACGCGCAAATTGACGATTTAATCAGATATCCAAAGAAGCGGTACACCACGAGCCAACCCTTCAAAACTTGATTCTCCAAAGTCCACGTCACGAGATACTCGACTTTGCACATTACCGACTGTATACACACGAGTTACGCTGCGTATACAGCAAAATCGAGTATCTCGTGAGTTAAGTAAATCGTCGTTTCGAGCGGAAAACCTCGTTCGTAATCGCTGTTGAATTGGACTGTAGAGAATTAAGCAAATTGTCAATTCACATGGAAAGCCTCGTTCGGAATATCTGGTGACTTGAACTATGGAGAGTTAACCCATGGAAAGACGCCTCTTTAGAGAGTCAACCATCCGGTGAATCGGGCCGAAGAGAGTTTCATCTTCGAGAGTCGATCCACGGAGAGTTTCGTATTTATGAGTTTACCTTGGTCAGTTTGTCAGTTGGTGAATTGGGTCTTGTAGAAATGCGATACTGCTATTCAAATTAAGCAGTGCAGCGCGAAAACAAAGTAACTCATACGTCTTCAAAAGCTTCGGATGTTAGGTGTATCGAAGCTCCGATTAGCTAGACAAATATCAATATTCCAATCGCTACGAGAGAATTGGTAGTGTACTAGT
The DNA here is from genome assembly GCA_963942595.1 of Cylloceria caligata. NCBI lineage: Eukaryota > Metazoa > Arthropoda > Insecta > Hymenoptera > Ichneumonidae > Cylloceria > Cylloceria caligata. The sequence continues at coordinate 7,512,837 of OZ012706.1, read as the reverse complement.
GTAATAAAGTTGACTATCGTTCTTTGAATTGCAATATCCGAAATGCTTAGGGTACTCGTTAAAGAGGATCGATCGGTACAATCTGGTAAATAAAATATTCAAGTTTCAGATCGTCAGGGTTCCAGCTTTTGCGTTAGTATCACTGATTAGTTTAAGAATGTTTCCATTAAAAATTTGTTTATTTGTTGTAATTACTGAATCGAACGTCACCGAATCTTCTTAGAAAATCCAATTGTTTCGTAACAAATTGAATTGTTGTACCTGTTGTATCGCAATGAAAAAAATTCTCGTGAATCGGAGGTTATGGATTTTATACCATTAGCTTTATAAAACAATAGGAGTTTATAAGCAGGGAATCGACCTATTTATACTTACACGGCTAGGTGTAGATATATATTTATTCTATCAGGAGTACAAATTGAAAATGCGGGATTTTTTTCTATTTTTGAACGTTTTTTCTGAAAAAATGGTAACAAATGAATTATTGAAAGTATTGTCCATCGCTAGCCACAACTTTTTCCCATCTTTCTGGCAATTTACGGATACCGTCGCGAAAAAATTCGGCCGGCTTGGCTGCTATCCAGTCATCGACCCATTTTTGGGCTTCTTCGTAAGAATGGAAGCGCTGGTCAGCTAGGCCATGTGTCATCGATCGGAAAAGGTGGTAATCGGAAGGAGCAATATCTGGGCTATACGGCGGGTGGGGTAAGACTTCCCATTTCAGCGTTTGTAGGTATGTTTTGACCGGCGCTGCAACATGTGGCCGAGCGTTGTCATGTTGCAAAATTACTTTGTCGTGTCTTTGCTCGTATTGTGGCCGTTTTTCTTTGAGTGCGCGGCTCAAACGCATCAATTGAGTTCGGTATAGTGCTCCTGTGATGGTTTCGTTCGATTTCAATAGCTCATAATACACCACACCCAGCTGGTCCCACCAAATACAGAGCATGAGCTTGGCGCCGTGAATATTTGGTTTGGCCGTCGATGATGATGCATGGCCGGGGTAACCATATGATTTTTTGCGCTTCGGGTTATCGTAATGGATCCACTTTTCATCACCAGTGACAATGCGATGCAAAAAACCCTTCCGTTTTTGCCGTTCGAGCAGCAGTTCGCATGCAAAAAAACGGCGCTCGACGTCTCTCGGCTTCAGCTCATACGGCACCCAATGTCCTTGCTTTTGGATCATTCCGAGGGCTTTTATACGATGGGAAATGGCTTGTTGTGTCACTCCCAATGAATCTGCGAGCTCTTGTTGAGTTTGACACGAGTCTTCATTGAGTATTGCCTCCAATTCAGCATTCTCAAACTTTTTCACTTGGCCCGGCCGCTCTTTGTCCTCAACGTCAAAATCACCACTTCTAAACCGCACAAACCATCTCTCGCACGTTGAAACCGATGGAACATGACTCGGATAAGCCTCGGAGACCAATCGATGTGCTTCAGCAGCACTTTTCTTCAAATTAAAGAAGTAAATTAAAACTTCCCGCAAATGCTGTTTTGTTGGCACGAAACTCGACATATTGAGAGCTCAAAAAAACTATGAATTTGACACTGCGACAAATTGACACATACTGAAAATTAAAGCTATAAGACGTAGCTTTGACATGAACATAGTCACAGTACTGCCTGATGCGTATAGCGTTAGTAACGCCATCTGTTATCAAACCCGCATTTTCAATTTGTACCCCTGATATAAGTAATATTGCAATATTCCAAATACGTTAGTGTGCGTGTTAAATAGATACAGTCGGTACAGTGTGGTAACAACAATATTAAAGTTTGACATAATGATAATCCCAACTTTTGCTTTAGTAACACTGATTGAAATTTAAATTTGCCATCAAATATTAATTAATTGATGTATTATCTATTATCGAACATTACCAATCGACATTTTTCACGGTGAAGTGGAGATGATTATTTATTCGTAGAGCAATGTTGCATTGTATCTAAAAGAATTGACGGATTGAAAATGGAAAAGTACATTTGTTAGAGCAAAAGTTATAATAAAACTAAGCAAGAACAAGGGACATAAGAAATATTTCATTCGGGTTGAAGCTTTAAATTGAGAAACAAGAGTGGCTCTCTATCCCCCATAAATTCGGGAGGTAAATTTAATAAAATCGAGCTCAATGTGAACCATGTTAGCAATAACGAAATTCTGTTGGGTATGAAAACGCTCCTTATTGTCTGCTTGGTATAAATATAATATAGAAGGGTCGCAGGTTAGTGGGACGAAGAAGTTGATGCTTTTCCGAAATGATAAGCCTTTTCAACAAAGAACCCCAAATCAGGGGTCGAAGAGAAGTAACATAAACAGAGGAAAGATGCAATAGGATCAACGAAAAGGACGAAAATCATTGACGGACAACACAGTAGAATTCCCACAGCTTATACGCTTAACTGCAAGTCCACTGACTTCTCGTCTTTTTATATCTTGCTTCATATTATTCTATTCTGTCTGACTTTCTTATTATTAAAGGGGGGAGAATTTATTATTAATTTGTTTTTGCGCCGAATTTATCATTTATTTTTTTGCCTCTGTTTATTTATGTATTTATTTATTTATTTATTTATTTATTTGTTTCAGTTCGTACTACATAATTAATTCTGATAATATATACACATTCAGAAAATATTTTCTCAATTATTTTTTCACTATTTTTTCATTATTTTTTCAACAGTTGTTCAGTTTAGCAGATCAACACATGTTTGGGATGAGTAAAAAAGTTTATGCGTTGACTGAACATTTATTTGACAGCTCATGCCCACCGGATTTTATTGAGCAAACCAATCTCTTTTCTCAGTTTATGGTAAAATATTGATGATATAATCTGAGTCGAAATTTTTAGATTCCGTTTCCCTTCCACGACAGGGTCAATGGATGGTGTCGAGGTTTTATTGGAGACTCTGCCAATAGTGTATAGGATCTGTTGATGGGCTCTATGTTTAAGATTTTATTGGATGTTCTGCGAATAGTGTATAGGATCTGTTAATGGTTCTGCAGAGGGTGTTAAAGGTTTGTTGGAATTTCTACAGATGGTGCGTATGGTGCGTTCGAATCTCCGTGATCCCCCGTAGATCCTGATTGTTCACTTTCTCCCATTTTGGAAGTCTGTCAGGGCCAAATATGTACTCATTTTCAATACACGATATATTCTTCTTCGTCATAACAGACTCCGCGTAAAAATAAATCAAAATTGGGAGTTCAACGGAGGATCAGAAATTTTCAATTGGGGTAACTCACACAGTCGACATACCTACAATATTATTGCTGAAACTTAAAGCTCTTCGGGGACTCAATGAAGAGCTCAATAATGATATAGCTCGTTTTAATTAGATACAGCTAAGGTTTCTCGACGATCCCTGTAGGTCCTACGAACACTCTTGGACGCAAATTTACTCAGCCACTTTGGGAATATCGTTGTCATGTTGATGTTGGCCTTGAAGTGCACTGAATGATACTGGAGGACTAATCACCTAATAGCGAGTGATATTCAATGGATGATCAAGTATTGCGTTGCCATAACGTCACACCCTTGTCCCTCCCTGATGTTACACAATTATACATGACAACCAGAAATACGCATTGTTGTAGATAAAAACACGAAAAAACGTGTTATTTTATATTTGTGTATGATCTAATATTTAAATGTGCCTCAAGCATGTGCATTATTACTATAAATATGAAGAAAATTACATAGAGAAGTTACGAATGCTGTGTTTTTTTTTCTATGCTTGAGAAAGATGGAAATGAGAAAGGGAAAGTGTTTGTCACGTGATCAGCTCGATCGAAAGACGTTTACTAATGGAATATCGTATTGAAGCTTATCATTATGGTACAAATAATTCAGAGTAAGATGGTCACCCAACGACGATGACCATATTCGCTGTAACGTTTTTGTAGAAACGTCGCTGGACTTTCTGGCATTGAATATTTTTTTATGCCTTGACAATTGACATCTCTGAGAGAAAACACAAGCTAAGAACAAAGCATTTTGGTTTCAGTTTCAATTGTAGAGTTCGGTGATGTTTGGTAGTTCAATTACGTCGTGACGACTACTTTGTAGTTTGTAATTTTCGTTATCGCATGTATTTTTCTCCAGTACATTCAGGTTTTGGCGATTTACTTTCTATCTCTAAAAAGATGAAGTAACGAAAGGGAAATAATTATTTAGTGGTAGTGTGGACCACAGGTATAATTAAAATGATTATTCATCCATTAGAACTATGAGTGTGGAATTATTTTAAGTGTACTTATATGATTGTCCTCACAACCATTAAATAATTCGTTTGATATATTCTTTTTAGAGAGAGCATTGAATCACTAAAACGTGAATATACTTGGGATACGCGCATGTAGTATTAAAAATGTATAGAAGTAAGTCCCCTTAATGGCTCACGGACTTGGAACGAGTTATTTTTCAATGTAGTACGTTTATGATCTATCAACGTGTAATGGACATAAAAAAATTGGTGAAAGGTACTGCGAATTAACGATGGTGATGGCAGTGGCTCAAAGGTGAATCCTCGTATTCGGACGCCATGGATCCGAGCTCGATTCAAGGTTGGCAGCGATAAATAATTTTTTAAATGTATTTTTCTGTAGTTTCAGTGGTTTGTGGACCTCGTCTTTTATAAATTCACGCTCGACATCTCTCAGCGATTAATAGGCGATCGGTGTTCAGATTTGGGGTGTCACCCACGCGGTTCTTATCACACGAATGGTGATCTCCGGGCCGGGCATGACCGGTGCATTAAATCACCGGGGAGAGATAATGCCCTCAGCACTCCGGGTGGTTGTGCTAGAGCTTATTCGCGGGGCTAAAAGAATTTTAGGTGGACACCGGGTGTGTCGGCAACAAGTTTTCTACAGTTTCTCTGTCCCCTGACAAATAGTTGTGAGAATTGTAAACAGGGAAAATATGAGGAAGAAGACATGTGGAATATAAGACAATACTCCGATTTATTGAATAATATTGGTCGATATAACGAGGTCAGTGTTTGCCAGTGGAATAAATATTATTTTTGGATTAACTTTATCAAACTACGCTAAGGACCGTTTGCAATATTTCATCGCATCGGTGACTCTTGAATGGTTACGTTCGACTGTAAAATGTTCACAAATGATAAATCTCATATTAAATATAATCGCTTCATATTCGATCTATTAGAATTTATAAAATAATTTATCTTCTGCGCAATTGTTAATAAATTTCAACGTACCGAGATCTCTTGTGTAACTACTTGGTTTTCAACATAGAACCACAACGTAAGTCGTTTTATCGTGGGTGGAAGAGTCTCATCGTTATCTTTATTTATCTCTTTATCTATTTACCGAGAGAATGTATCAGGAGTACGAGCAGATAAGATTTCAATTTACGTTAAAAGGTAATGGTTAAGCGTACAAGGTAAATGGGAGAACAGATTAAATTAATGGGTGATCAACAACGGAGTAATATAAACAAACAAAAAATGGTAAAAATAAACTCGATATTAAGAGTGAGATGTATGAAACAGCTTATCCCATAAGACGTCGAAAAAATCCTTTACAAAGGTTTATTTGCTTCAATGGTCTGAGGATTTCTACCACTGCTGATTATTGCGAGGGAGTTAACGGAATCGGAGCTGACTTGGGATTTTTCTTAGGGCGTTATATCCGTAAATAAGGCGAGTCCCTCAGATGGGGTGTATCGCGTAGGATGATCGACTTGATTGATACGTTATCGCGCGTATCGATCGAGCTAGCACGTGCGTCGCTACACGGAAAGAAAAAAGTAGTTGGAAAAACTGACATATTGGTTTCGATAATGAACCGAAATAGCAAGCATAGCGCAAACTACTCAGTTGGTTGAAGAAAGTATAATGTCATTGGCAAAATATCGGTAATAACCAGGTTAATATATATAGAAATATCCGATTTATATTTATTTACAGTGATGATGACCGGCGCGTACTTAGCGAGATGCTTCGATAGACGAAGATCATCTATTAACAATATTTCACTGTATATTAACCATATACTCAATGAATTTCACTTTTATTTTTTGCAAACCCCTCGTCCATCCACAATCATCTTTCACTTTGACCAATGACATCGTTTGTATTCGTAAAAAGTTTTACTCGTAGGACGTACCAACCGGTTGGTTATAGAAGGAAACGGATTGCTAATGGGAACCAACTCGCGGATTGTCGGTACTATTCAAATGCTTTTCGCAATTACCGCTGACGTTAGTTGCACCACCTAACGGCTCGTGGTGGCGACAGCACTGTGATTGGTTATAGGAATCGAATCGTTGCTCTTCGGTACTATTTTTCGCTAGCCAATCGAAAATAGTTGGGAATACTATTTTGATTTGGTTTCTGTAACTAATTCGCGATACAACATATGATGAAAATATTTATCGCAACTACTTTTTTACGTTTAGCTTGATTTTCCTTCTGTTTCTCTTGCGGGTTGCATGAGTAGATAAAATAAATGTAAGGGTTGCTGTAATCCCAAGGGTAGCTTACTTAGTCCTATTTAAAGGGGGCGCACGTAATTCTCCAGAATAATTCGTCCGTGACGTCCGAACGTATAGAACTTCCTTAAGTATCTATGGACAACAAACGAGAGCCATTGGAAGGTACTAAGACGCGATTTTGCTGCGATCCTATTTCGAGCAATCACGTTGTGTTCCTTTCGACTGTATTACCGACGGAGTATCACAATATTTTTCAATCATCAATAATGTTTGATCTGGATTTACAAAGTTTGTAGTTCCGACCTGCGGCAAGAGAAAATACGAGAAATATGTGAGAATAATATTGAATTAACATTGTCCTATCTTCTCTGCATTTAATATACTCTGAAAAAAAAACTGTTTTGTTTAAGTTAATTGCATTTAGTTGGATCATAAAAGAAGTAATTGAACTATGGTGGGATGCGCTGGTTGTGGCCTTTGTATCATTTAGTCATCCATATAATTTCGTAGTCACTTTTCCAAAGTTATTTATTGAGTATATAAGTTTAATTTGTCAGTACTTTCTATAAACGTACGGCTTTGCACGTAATAATTCATCAAAAGCACTTAAAGTGTATGATTTCGTTATTTTTAACCAAGTATGTTTAGCGACAACCGATGTACAGTTGATGTGTGTAGAGTCAGGGCTCTGGGACGTGTCAGGTTCTGTAGAAACGAGATACCGTCGATATTTTCCGTCATGCGAAGCCTTTACGAACGTGCAACGTCGTGATTCTGATAAAAAAAAACCTTCACGTATGACACTGTATTCTCATAATGTCACGTATGTAGTTTAGCTTTGCATATTTATCATCGGAACTATTGTATAAGTCGGTCTTTGAGACAAGAACTTTGACAAGGAATGAACTTGTATATCGATATTGTTTAAAAATAACAACATGGACCCTTCTCGCTTGAGTCTTCCTTTTGCCTTCCAAGTTAATTCTTTCTCGTGAGTGCACAGTTCGCTGGAGACTAAGTGCTAAGAAAATTGCGTATATAAATATCGCTTTTGCAATAACGTTACATACGATATCCCTCTTTCGTGTCCAGATAACTGTGTACGCTTTTCCCCCTTACGTTGATATCATTGATCATTGTCTTCGGTAAGGAGACAAGCCAGCAACCCTTGTATATGAGTTTATTTTCATTTTTTAAATTTGATTTTATTGAATTGTGTTTGATGTAAATTGGTGCAGTGCTTCAAATTGAATAAGATTTTGAATCTTCCAAAAAAGTCTATAATACGTTATAGAAATAATATAATATTAAAGGACATTTATGTGTCGAGCAGCACTTTTTCTTTAACAACAATACAAAATATAAACTTGTACATGGCTGATATATTGTTTTTTTTTATTTTACACATAACTTTCTACATGAGAAGGGTATACACTACGAGTAAAAACAATGACAATACCGACACGTTATACCATCGATACTTTGTAGAATAATACAAACCGATGTAATACAGACGAAAGTTCAAAGATTTCGTAACTCATTTTAAGGTTCAATCGCTATCTACAAAGAGAGATCCCGAGTGCCGAGTGATATATTTCTATTTCGATCAGCCGTTCACGTTTTACGATAATCCCATAAGTACCGCGCAAAGCAAAAAAAAAATTGGAATGACTCATGGTAAGTTTACGTTTCCCATTTGTCGCTCACGTTTACCCGAGGGACCTGAAACCCCTACTCATTCCTTTCACATTTACTCGCTCGCTGGATCTTTTACCAGGAGGTCGACGAAGTTCGGGTGAACCTTCCGAGAATACTCCAATTACAAAACGTTTTGTCCTCTCATCTCGGATTTGAGCTTTCACTACACTTTGCTCTGATCCTACGTCATATTTTTCTGTCACGGATTTAAATTTATACAAAACTAAAATTTAACATGTTTTTCTTATACCTAACTTAACATAATAATATCCCGAGTAAAAAATGTTCAGCGTTACATCCGCCTCGAATCAGGCTCTGTGCTAAGGCCCTGTCATGGCAGATACGACTTTTAGCAGATTTTAGAAGTGCTTGATTCGCGTAGGAAGTAACTCTACAAATTTTCTACTCGGGTATAAATCAAACAATAGAAAAATATATAAAAATTAAGTTACCGATATAACTTATTCCACAACCGTATATTTTCCATGAGAATAACGCAAATTTCCAACTTAAATAAACGAACAGAGATAAAGATTTAGCAAAATCAATAAAATCCGTAATTGCGATTGTCGAACTAAACATCGAATTGATTGAACGAAAATTTTTTTTCACTGACTAAATATTTAATTAGAAAAATGTTGAGATCGTGCGATCGATTAAACATTGGTTGGTACAAAAAAATATTTTATTAGCCATCTACAACCGAAGATTTAGTCGATTTTGCTAAGATTTTCTCACAGTCAGTATTAAAACTGTTTGAAATAAAATTAAAAAATTATAAATACAGGTAATTGTAGGCTAATTATTAGTTGTAAGTTGAGTTTCTTATATATATATATACAGTCAGGTTTTTTTTCAAAACGGGAATTAATTACTCACTTGACAAACATGTAGATCCCCGTTGGTTCCATCGCTCTCGAAACAGCCTTCCAACTAGCGATTATGGTGTATTTTTGTTTAGCAGTGAGGGGTAGCCGAGGATCCGTAGCTGCCGGGGGCGGTGGACTTTCCCTTCCGCTTTGATTATGCGAAGTCGAGGACGCCAATTTACTAAGTTCGCACCCCATGATTCGAACGTTTGACGCTTCGCTTTTTCGCGTTTTATTTTCTTCTGTAACTTTCAAAACTAACTTTATACAACGTACACCTTGCCTTACATTGAACACACTGTATCTTCCCGCGAACTTGAGCAATTCATATCCTGAGTCCAATAACACAATTCATTCGTATTCACTTTGTTTTTTATTTAGCAATATAGAACCACGGAGAAATTAATCAACCTCGAGACACTAGCGAGTTTCTTGATTCTTAATTTTATACGAATATGAAAAATCTTGGTGATTTACAAATATGTTTTTCCTCTAAATCTCGTACTTTCCTGAGAACTTTATATTAACAAGCAGATTTTCCAAGTGCTTTGCTCTGTTTATTTTTTTTATACAAATATAGTAATAAATATAGATTGTTTATGAAGATGTACCGACGAGTTTTGACATCGTTCGACGATTTCTCAACACAACAATTCTCGTCGTACTCGTTCTTTCTGAGCTTGTCGTACGAAGCATTTTATAACGTAGTACAGAGACGATTTACAAGGTGGGACTTCATTCAAGCTGGACGAGGTCATGTCCCACGAGAGACCAGAGTTCCGCTAACGCACAAGAATAATTTATTTTTGTCGTTCCTCGTTCTTGTATACCCCAGCAAAATTATTATCCTTCTCAGGTGAGATTTCAACAAAAGCTTATCAAGGCTTCGAGAATCATACACGCATACACGCTCGTGTGTATTCGATTGTCGCTGCGTTTCCAAAATCCATGAAGCATAGTAGAATGTGTTTATTGTATCGAAATATTTTTTAATCGAGACCCCGTATATTCCGAATTATGCTTCACCGTTCGCGCACTGTTAGACGTGAATTAATTGAATAGCGTTGGTCGTAAGGATTTCATATTTACAATTCAGCGATATCACTTATCAAAAGCTGCCTTGGAGCCATCCGTCACGCTATGCAAGCACACCGTTGTTCGTACGAAATGTTCTGACGCTTGTCAACTAAAACCGATTGAGGCTCGACGAACGACACCGAGAGACTCACAGCGGATTTGTTATCCGATGAAAAGCGATTCGTTATAGTTTATACGACTGTCATATTGTTTTCCGATGTAAGTGGGGCATACAGACACTCCGAACGAACAGCAATTTTCAACGATTGTCATATGCTATTTCATATATAACGGCAAATATGAGATGCACGAGATCGCTATGTACAGGAACACTTTCGTTGATCTAACAATATTGTTTACCTTGTTTATTCGTTTATTTAGTTTCACAACTGATTACCATAATGCGGATAGTACATGTCGTCACAGTCTTTTGTACGTTTTATGATTTACAGTCAGTTTACACCACTACCTGCTTTTAGAATCACACCGAGGATCACATTGATTGGCTGTATACTTCATATCGTTTGTTCTTTAAGTGGCGCACAAAATTTACTCAGGTTTGTCGCAAGTAAATTCGCTTCTTTCGTTCGAGGTTTATGGCGGGAACAATCAACTTCGAATTTTTCGACGGAACCTCGCAGAGACGTTTCTCATAATTACGCTGCAAATTGATGGAATAAATTCGAGTCAAATTTTCCTGATTCAGGGACACGGACCTTTCACGATTTATCATTGAAATGAATGATTACTAGTTCTTCCCCAAAATGGAGTTTTCTCTCGTTGAACCACTGATCCGGTACTGATGATTTGTCCAGGAATTGCGAGAATCTCCTCGACTGCAAGTATTTTGTTGCTGTTGATGCTGCAGCACGTATTTTGTTCTCGAAATGGGGCCGGAGCCCAAGAAACCGTGTACATTCGAAGAATCGAGATTGACTTTTCGCTTCGTAGAGACGAAAACACTCTCGGCTTCGGACCACTGTAACAATACAGAAACACAATTTTCTAAGATATCGCGAGTTTTGTGATACGATTTCTGTGGTTAAAGTTCAAGTTAGTTCAAAGATCGTGGAAATTTACAAACATACGATCAGTTGAATGATCGAAGTAACATTTGACAAGCAAGCGAAGCAGTAGAAACTCCTAATCTCTTGTAATTTTTCATAAAATATATTCAAAAGAACATATTTTTCGGTTTTAAAATTTTTTTAACTTCGAGCTTCGATCTTCGTTCATAACGTAAAATAAAGAATTTTTACTTTACGCACATACTAAAGCCCTCTTCCCCCATACTTTGAAGCGTGACGATTGATCGTCGGAGACGAGGCTTGATCAAATCAAATTTTCTTAAAGGGAATATCACGTGGTACAATGTTGAGTTAGTAATTTGCTGTATGACAAACATTCCATTGATACAACATGTAGAATGTTAATTTTTTCCAAACCTTCCTTAGCCGCGACATTTTTTCACTAATTTTTAAAGCCAACTATTACATTGAACTTGAGTTTATAAAATTCTATCAAATGCGTTGTCATTGTCGTTCGTATACTCAGTTGGAAAGAGTTTTATCACTAAAATGATTTAAGTATTGTTCTCACAGGATCGTTTGATAGCTCTTTTCGCTAAATTTCGAATCATAAGCTTCAGTCTAATTAAAATCCATTTACATTTGGATACGTCAATTACATACAATGAAATATACATACACAGTTAACATATTGAATAAAATATAATGTACAGGATATATCGAGGGAATAGAAGGAAATAGATCATGCATTACGCGTATAAAAACATCATTCGCAAGCATGCAATCAGTAATTCCAATTTAAAAACCTAGACGAAATACATTACGAACGCATAAAAAAATTAACATAAATCTGTTGTCGCGTGGCTAATAATTCTCGCATCGGCGATCCTTTCTTTCTTTCCTTCAACGGCACATACGTCCTTACGGTATTATTCTACACGCGATAGTTCTTTGGCGCATGCAAACAAAATTGGAGATAAAAAATGTTTAATTCTATTCGTGTGATATCAGGAGCTTCACAACAGATATCTGAATCCGGGATTGCGATTTTCAAATTTCAACCAGGACACAAGTAGCTTAAAATGTAAAAGCAGTGTCTATGAATAATGGAATAGCTTGATTAATTCAATGAATTCTACGGAGCATCGAGAGGAAACGGGCGAAGCCCATTTATTCGGACACCATCGGTTGGTAAATATCATGTGAACGTAGGGTCTGATGTTCGGTTTCGATCCTAAGATCAATCAGCTTCTCCGATTTATTTTTCTTAACTTTTCATTTAATGTTGGTTAAATAAGAATTATTTGTATTACATATTACGTTGGATTTATCTTTTTAAACTTCTATTTTCCGTACCCGTAGTTCGTTTCGATATTTAAAAATCGTAATACCCGTTTGCACTGTTTTATGTGAAAGCTGTACCGAAAGCAGCTTGAACCTGTAAGGTTTTCAAGCACAGCGGGGATACAATACATTCGATACACACCAAGTTATCGGCAATACAGAATCACTTATCGTGTTCAGGACTTTCCTAGAATCTGGAAGTTATATTATTCTCGACCTCGCGTCTCTTTGTTCTATTGCTTGAATCGGATAAGGGCCGCGCTATCAAGTTCTTCACGAAAGCGATTCTGGAGTAAAGTGACTGGATTCGGCGTCTTTATTGAAATTGCTTAAGGCATTCAGCTGCCCAACTTGCAGCGGAGAGAGGTAAATTGATGGGAATGCATTATATAACCCTTTAAAATTATCATGAGGTTTACGAGGTGTGTTAAAAAAATAACGGAAATTTTGTAATTTCACGTGTTGTATTGGTCCAATTCGCGCGATTTTTCGTTGTTGTATTGGTAAACTTGTCTAAAAAGTTGCTGTAGTGTGTTAGCCATATTGGATATTTAGTCTATTGTCAGCTGTCAAAAAGGTCACATGCGTTTTGGTCGGATCGGCGATTTTGAAAATGGACCAAAGAATTTGTATTAAATTTTGCTACAAGAATGAAATAAAGTGCAGCAAAGTTTTAGAAATGTTAAATATTGCTTTTGGTGAGTCTCCTATGAGTAAAACAAGAATTTACGAGTGGTATAAGCGTTTCCAAAATGGCCGTGAAGACGTTGAAGATGACGAGCACCCTGGACGCCCCGGCACATCACAAACCGATGAAAACATGAAAAAAGTTAACGAAATGATTATGAATGATCGCCGAATTATAACCAGAGAAGTAGCTGATGAAATTTTTCGGAGGTTTTGGGTATAAAACGTGTGGCAGCAAAATTTGTTCCAAAATTATTGAATTTCGAACAAAAACAGGGGCGAATGGAAGTTGCTCAGGAGTCGCTAAATGGAGTCAACAACGATGCAGAACTACCGAAACGTGTCATAACAGATGATGAAATATGGATTTACGTCCCAGTGGAGGCATTCTGGATCGCTAAGACCGAAAAAAGCTCGACAAGTGCGATCGAATGTGAAGGTTATGTTCACTGTGCACCATGAATTCTTGTCACAAGGTCGAACGGTCAATAAGGAGTGCTACTTACAAGTTCAACGCCATTTGCGTGAAGCAATCCAAAAAAAAAACGCCCAAATTTGTGGTGAAACAATTCATGGCTTTTGTTTTTTAGCCAAAAACAAAACTGTAATGATGCCCCAGCTTCCATATTCGCCAGACTTTGTTCCGTATGACTGTTTTCTGTTCCCAAAAATAAAGAGAACCTTAAAGGTCCGTCATTTTGCAAGCATAGATGAGATTAAAGACGCATGGCTGAGAGAGCTAAAAGCTATCCCAAAGAACTAGTTCCAGAAGTGTTTCGGGGACAGGAAAAAACGCTAGCATAAGTGTATAATATTTAATGGGGACTATTTCGAAGGGGATAACATTGTTGTAAACGAACAAATAAAATACTTTCCAAAAAACGGAAATTCCCGTTATTTTTTTAACACACCTCGTATGTTAATTTGTATACTTCGAATGTGATAATTTTTTACGTTCTAATACAAATATGCTCAATGTACGAAACTATTGTTTATCTTTTATTTATTTTTATTAGTTTTTATCGCTGTTATTTCCTTATCATTTAATTTTCAAATATTTTATTTCCGTTCAATAGCTTCTACAGGTAACGTGACGACTATTCAGTGGAAATTATTTGTGTGTGGCATTCATTGACGTTGATACATCCATGTATTGGATGTCCTGTTGGATTGTTGGTGTAAATATACGAGAGAAACGATCATGTCAATTGACACCACTGCCCAGTGATACCCGCACTCTTCATACCTTCCATCATACGATCTGCGTGTACAATTTCTTTTAAATCGTCAATTATGTTGCGTGTGGTGGGATACAACACGATGATTATAAAATTGTATTTATTAGATGGATCGATATCACTGTTAAAGGTCCAGGGTGTCATCTGACCTGTGTCAAAATTGGCGATTGGTGTGTACTTTTAACCAGTATTAATCTATTTAGTGTTAATAGCAACACTTTACACGGTATTAAATGCATACGAGCGAGTGTGTTGAAATTATTCGGCTCCTATCTCAAAAAATTTCAACACATTTATGTTCGAGTTCAGTAGATGGAAAGGAATAAATTGTTAATAATCAATGCAGAATTTTAGCACATATCAAATCCATAAATGTTATGGAACTCCATTTACCTATTTAAAAAAAAAAGTCTTTAAAGTTTTAAGGTTATATTGCAAATTGACACAAGCTGTTGAACACTACTCATTGACACTCTGGTTGTCAATGTGAGCTCGCATTGTAACCGTGTTCATTTTAACACCAGATTTTTAACAGTGTAGAGATCGATACTGTTGATTTAAGGATATCTCACTCTGTGTGTACATATCGTTGATACAGTGATTAACTAAATTTTTGTTACCGTAACAAAATCGTATTTTACGTGTAAGCATATATGATTGCTTTGTACAGATTTTGTAATAGGATTCTAGATTTCAGGTAGGATAGATATACCGATTGTGGATCATCCCTAGATTAGCTTAGTCTATTGAATTCTATTGAAAATTTTAATATCACTTTCTCCATGAAGAAGCCAGAGCTGAAATAACACTTACTCGTACAGGAGAATCGATGGGTCGCCGAGAATCACGAGGAAGCAATGTGCAAATTTCAAATTTACGCTCTCTTTTAAATATTATTTAAGAAAATACTTAATTTTCGTGGATAACTGTAAATCTTCAAAGTTTCAAAAAGCTAAAGAGTGTCCAAACCTTTCAGTCAAAAGTTATAACAAAGTTGAGTCACCTGACAATAATAACTTTCATTAATTTCTTCATATCAAAAAACGCATATTAAACATGACATGTACGCACAACTTCAAAAAACCATAACACAGCAAAGAATCTTGTCGTTTCATTAATATTGATGGGATCGTTTCCAAAAGCTCGCATAAGAATGAACCCCCGACTGATAAATCTTAAATGAGGTGCCAGATGGAGCTCTAAACAACTCGTATAAAGCCTCAAATATTATTTATATATATATCTTTCACCGTACCGAGTTCTTCCCCTTTCATGAGCTACACCACCCTCTTCATGATTGCGCCTACAGCAAACTTACATCCCGATTGTATCGCATTTGCACGTGAGGAAAGTTAACGTGTGGCAACCATGCGCCTTATACAGCCTGCTCCTTTAACAAAGATTGATGTTCCTACACGAAACCACAGGCTTCCAAAGAAATGATCTACCGCACCATGATTCAAACGTGCCGGTCAGCATACGGTGCTTAATTCGGGAGACTATCAGAGCGAAACACCAACTACGCACCTACCACTGTCCGCACCGGAAATGGTTTATTATGATTACGAAAGATATCTTCATTAAGTTTATTTGCTTTGAGAGAACTATTAAATTCAGTTGAGTTCATTTGACGTAGTTAGATCATCCACACGGTGAGGCGAAACGCACGATGAACTGGAGTCAACCATGTCATACAATTGAACCAATTTACGATTCAGTTGGTAAAACTGCAAGATATATTATGCTTCAAACTCATCGTGAGTCTTGCCGTATCAAGAGAAACGGTAGCGTCCAGGCACCAAGTTGAAAATCGAACTTTACCGTCAGGTTAAGTCAACTACATCAAATTATTTCTACTGAATTCAGTTGGCTCGAAGTACTCGGAATTGGTTTCATCTAAGA
The DNA here is from genome assembly GCA_963942595.1 of Cylloceria caligata. Taxonomy (NCBI): domain Eukaryota; kingdom Metazoa; phylum Arthropoda; class Insecta; order Hymenoptera; family Ichneumonidae; genus Cylloceria; species Cylloceria caligata. The sequence continues at coordinate 7,496,530 of OZ012706.1, read as the reverse complement.
AGTTATCTGTTCGTCTACCCACAACAAAGTGCAATGATCGCATTGTAATTAGAAATGAAATTCGGTTGGGGGATCTTCGTATACCATCTTGTCTCATGTACGATAAATCAATAATCATTAAGAACAAAATAAGATAACGAGACGTTTACTAGAAATGGACGATCGATTGTACGAATCGACAAAGTGCACGGTCAGTTGCAGAGACGACCTGTGAACAGTCTCCTCGGTTTGTCGCGACTTGACCAAGGCAAAAAGTCACATACCCTCTATTCGACATCACTGTAACGTAAATATTTTACGACTTGTTCAATGCATCATTTAAGACGTTGATCCGAAAATCTACTTGACCTTTATCCACACGTATGACTCGTATCCACCTATTTTTTTCTTATTTCACAAGCCACATTGTAATTTTAATTAAACTATCTACTCGATTGATTATGGATGACGATTTTTTCCCTCGTTTACTTTTTTTTTTAAGTTAAGAGCTCAACATCTGTACATTCAAGTATATAGTTTTAAAATCGTTTATCGTTTTTTTTAATGTATTGGGGAATAATAATGAACTGATGATTATTTAATCTTAAAGACACCTACAGCGAAGTTTCATTGTTTATCCTGAATCTATTGTTCATGGAATATGAAATCTTTGTGGAAAACGACTATAACACTCATTTGAATAGCGCGCAGCACTTGACCCTCCTTAAGGTCTTTGTATAATTGAAGAGTAAAAGCTGCGCTATGTACATTTTTCAGTGGACTCTCGCCACTTTTAGTGGACGTGCGAGACTAGTGTCAATCCCACCGACTATTTAAGATTAAATGAAATCTCTTTTAAAAATAGATGCAAATGGGCGACGAGACACGAGGGGCACGTATGAAGAACTTGTTATTACGTGTAACGTTGAGCTTTCAGCTTGCATATCCGATGCTAATTAGACAAACATCAATGCTCTCCGAGAAATTGCCTTCAAAGAGCAGACGGTTTGGCTCGGTTTGTTCGTTTCTCAATTGCTGATTAATTATGATGTACAGCCTCATAAATAGTTCATCGTCATAGCGTTTGAGAGTAACTGTTTTAGACGTTAACGATTCTGTGGCTACAGGAGAGATCTGACATAATACGTACACTGTACAATTATTTTTTTAATCTATCTGGAAAAGATAAGATAAAATAAATTATTCAAAGCAAAATACGAAAAAAATGCGATGATTCCGAGGCACGCGCTGAATATCAACGTTTGCTTAAACCAGGTGGGCAGCAGTTGGATAGAATTATTATTAGCGTGTTGAAGTCTGGATTAACAAAACTTTCGATACTGATTTCATCGTCACAAAAAAAATGCTCGCATAACGATGATTGTGTATACATTGCACGATTTTTCGTATCAAACAGCGAAAGTGTCGAACACTGTGTAAACCTTCTTGAGCCTAAATTTAGTTTGGCTACACATCGAGCTCACAGATTTCGACTATCGAAGAGAAGAACGTTGGAAAATAAAGAGAAAACATTTCGATCGCTCCAATGCCTGTTTTGAATTATTTATTCGAGTAGAAAAATGTGTTTCACGATTTTTTTCATTGTTGTCGTATTCCTTGAGGTCAAATAATTGTTTAAATAACGTGGCTAGAAGATTAGAAAAGTTGGTATTGGCTAAAAAAAAAATAATAAATATATATTTTAGGCCTCTACGTCTAGAAAAGGAGGAGAATAAATACAAACATCCCATTCGAATATTGATTATCTAGCTGACAAATTAACTCGAATAAAAACAAAATGTTGATAGAGAGAAGCTCAAAGTAAAACAAAAAGGTCATTGAGGTGGCAAGAGGATAAGAAATAAAAACAATGCGCTATCTACAAAAGTATTTATTTTTAGTTATTATACGATTCGCTCGAGTTATCGACCGACATTCGTGTAAAAAATAAATGCGGAGTCTCGTGTAGAAAAAAAATTGTCACGGTAGGAGTTTCGGAAAGAGTCCCGGATGGAGTACCGGTCGGAGTTCAGACGGAGTCCAAGCAGTCCCAGATGGAGTCTGGACAGTCCCAGAGAAAATCCAGATGGACAATAGGATTTGATCTGATCCATCGACTCTCTCCGGAATTGCCCGAACTCCATCCGGGATTCCATCCGGGATTCCATCCGGGATTCCATCTGGGACTCCCTCTAGGACTGCCCGGACTTCTTCCGGGTTTCAATCCAGGACTCCACCTGAGGCTGTATAAAAAAAAATAGATTCCTACCGGGCCTATTTTTTTCTGCACGCGGTAAATGTGACGCAGACTCTTGTATACACGAGATATCTATAGTCGAAGCTCGGCTCCAATAATTTAATTATGAACTGTTCGATAAGCTTTTTTTATTACATTGATTGGCTGCTAATAAATCTCAAATTATGGAATAATATTATCTTGAAAGGTCGAAAAGATGTTAATTCTGTGCAAGTAGCACAGTTGAAAATAAGTGTGAAAAGTTCACGAGCTTTAATTAATTTCATTGAACAACCAGCAAGTTAGTTTTACGAATAAGTATAATTTGCCTTTTTTGTATTTTAAATCAATTTAAGAAAATAAATACAAAGTCCTTTTCCCTATAAGAAAGTGTGATGATCGATTTTAACTTGCTTATAGAGGAAGCTTTGTAAAAAGTGGAATACAACGAGGAGGCATTGTTCAAAGTACTACTTTCTGTAGGATTGTTTAAATAATGTACGTGGGTATGCTTTTGAAATTCGTAAAATTCAGCGAATCGACTACGTCGCAAAATCAATGCACGGGCGCACGCATTAACACACGCGTGTGCATCCAAACATTTTTTTGTCAAGCACGTTTCTTGGCATTGTAGACATTTTGGAATATCCTGATATGGAAAGTTTGAAATCTTCTTACCTGAAAACAAAGCTTCTTCCATGAAAAATCATAAATAACATATTTTTCTGTATAAAATCCTGTGTAAAAAAAATTGGTTCTTGATAGGGAACGGAGGCTTCGGTCCGCATGCGGATTACACCGGTTTAATTCCCGGCAGACATCGATGCAACATTTTTTCACGTTTTTCTCTGTGATCTCGGTGGTTCAGACTCCACTGGCAAACAATCTATTCTCAACACCTTTCAGTGATGAGTGGGCGGTCGGTGTTTGGCTTTGCGTTATCTCCCACGTGGTTCTCATTGCTCGGATGGTGATTTACGAGCTGAGGACTAACTGGCGTATTAAATCACTGGGAGGAGGTGATGCTGCAAGCAGCCCTAATAACAGTGAAGGTGTTTACACGCATTATCACCAGGGACTTTGGTAGGTACAGGCTGTATCGGCAACAGGTTTTCTATAAACTAGAGGTAGGTAAACTCTATAAACCATAGAGTTTACCTACCTCGACGGCGAATGCAATACGATTGACAAGACGGATGCAGCCGCTAAAATAGATTTTTTTTTTAGATATAACATTTAAGAACTCTAATTTTTTCTCTCTAATTTTGGTAATTTCTGTGTCAGATATATTAATTGTGCACTGTGATTATGTAGGCTGCACAGTTTTAAATCGTCCTCGGTACAGTAAAGGGTTACGTAGACTTTAGATAATTTATTAAATGTCATATAATTTCACCCTCCATCTATCGAGACTTTTCATTTGAGTATTGTAAATCCACCTGTGATGCAGGATCGCCTCATGTCCTATACTTTTAGATAGTTTATATTCAGTTACCCATTATAGATTATTCAAGAAACAACTTAATTTATACGTAAAACATTGCATCAAGGAGAGGCAAAATATCCATGAGTGCGAAAGAGATAGAACCGGTATAGTTTCGCCTCACCTTAATTCCGCGAGAGGCGCTGGTAGTAATTCATGTAGCTGTCTCTCTCACATACCAGTAGAGTGAAATGCTATTGTTTATAGTTTTAGTTACCCTCTGAGTAGGTTTCACCTCCCCTTAAACCCTTGGGTGACATCGACATACCGGTGTCTTGATTCGTTATAGATGACTTGTACGCTATTTTGATTCCGAACGAGTTAATATCTGTATTTTTGACCTCTGTTTTTCATGAAAACCACCACAATGCCAATTTCCATAAATCATAATATCTTAAGTTGAGAAAGTGTGGATAAAGTTAACAGCGAATGAATAGCTTACTGCGTAACGATGTTTATAGGTATTTCATCGAATAAAGTGGCTTCTCGTTTGTATTCGTTTTAAACGCCAATATCATGAATAAGAACTTTACGGTACTCTCGTAAAATAACCCAAGAGAGAACTCGAACGTGAAGCAGAATTCTTGGTCTCTATTACAGCACCGAAGTTGAGAATTTCGTCTTGCCTGGTCCCTATATACAGTAGAAGCATAAAAAGAAGGAGCAAAACGTGAGTTATTTTTTTAACAACTTGGCTTTTCCGATATTCTCATGAATGATTTCTTATACGCGCTTCTTTACACAGGCTCGCCGGTACTCTTAGTTTTTTGATGCTTTGATCGTGACAAATCTGATGCTTCTTTTTGTCAAATATAGTATTTGCTATGCGCGGAGAGCCAAGTAGCGCCATGCACGGCGTAATTCGGCAAATTTTGCTGGAGTAACTTCGTATTTTTATGTACGGTGATAAACCTCGACCTAGAAAAACCTAAACCTTTTCGGATTTAGTATAAATCGATTAATATTAGTTCTACGTAAGCTTTCGTAAGATCATTTCAATCGTGAACTGCGTTGATAAAGCAAGATCGTTAGATCGCAAAGTACTTAAAAGAGGTTATCAACTAACTTTTGTTTTCAATTAGAGCTTAACTTTTCACTGATAAGTTTTTTGCAATGAACCTTAAGAATCTTGTCATGAGAATGGGATTCGAACTTATCAAAGGATGGACATATAACCTCAAAGAATATGCTTCGTTTTCGTAACCAACGTATCCACATTATTACCTCCTCGGCTTAGTACGCTTTCGGAAGCGTACAAAATTTAATTACCAAAGTTGTGCAGAAAAAAAGGAATTTTTACACGATTGTACTCAACAATTTAACCCTACGAAGCACTAGAAATAAATGATTGTTACTCTAGTAAAAAACAGATGTAAATTCCGACCACCATGGACGCCTTAAGTTATATTCAACTGCTATAGTAAGACATTGCACGTAGCGAATGTACCCAAGCTTGGGTTATTCCCGTATAAAGGGTGGCAACTTTACACCACCTGATCAGACAAGTAATATACGAACCGTCGAGCAAGATGATCATTTCCTCAAAGATTCCTCGTGAGTCGAATACGATCGATATTAGCTTCATGGTAAACCTCAGTTGGTTCAATTATTCCATCATTATTATTATATAAAAGAGTCAATATAGACGTTGATTCCATTGTACTTCTTTACAAAGATTATTAATTACAGAGAATATTAATTACACCTAAACTCAATATAATTTTCTTCACAGATCGTCGCTGAATCGTTCGATTAATTCATAGAATTAAAGATAATAGACAATTTTTTTCCCAGCATTCGTATCATCGATAGTACCAATCACTAAAAAATAAATGAGTCTCTCAGCGATCGTTATCATAAAATAATAAATCTGGCTTTATAGGGAATAGTTACAACACATCATGAGTATAGTAACTTAAAGCACAAAAATAATTTATATCTTCAATGTGAATTTAATAAATAAATAACTTGGAACTAAAAAAAAAAAACAAATTTTTGTTAAATTTCACAGAGCTGTAAAATAAAATACAAAAATTTCACTGTGTACGGTTACTATAGTCAAGTTAATATTTGTATATGAGCAGAACTATACTTCTTCATACAGTGCTTTCAACTACGTTACGTGTCTGCTTGTTCAATCAAAAGCATAACATACATGAGTATCCCTATATATTAAGTTCGATTATTGATGGCGAACTATACGGTTATATGGCATCAGTAACGCTGGAACGCCGTTTCCAGAGAGCTCTGATGCACTCCCTTTGAAGGTGAGAAGGGTTAGTAAACACGAGAACTGTGGTGGAAAGCTGTCAAAGTGTATATCTATACCGTACATGCATACACATACATCTACTATATATATATATATATATAAAGCTATAGATGAACGTATACATGTTGGTAGAAAAAGGTGATGGGGCTATTAGTGTTCGTGGTTGGCACGAGTGAGATACAAAAATACAGTGATGAGAGTGAGCTTTCCCTATTCTCTTGCCATCTTACTCGCACAATATGACGGAAGACCAACAAATCCTTGGACGCGGAAGAGTTGCGCGAGAGTCTAGAGAGCGTAGAGTGGAGTAATACTAGCAATAGCAGCAATAGCAGGAGTAATAGCAACGGCAGCAGCAGCAGCTGCAGCAGTTTTAACAACCTCCGTTGCGCTTGGAGCCTTCGAAAACCCTAGATAACATAGTCTGTGGAAAGGTTTTCGAGGAAATATGTATGTATTGCGGATAACTGCGGCGACAACGCACGGTGAACGCGTATATCACCTTCATATCTCTCTTATTCGTACACTTTTAATGAAGTACCGTGCGAACGCGTCTCTGCGACTTTTATGTTCTTTCATAGATAGGTCACAGGTACCTAAGTAGGGTAACGTTTATGATACTGTACAGATGACTATGATGCGTTTATTACAGTCTTCAACGGGTAGTTGATCGATTTTTACTCGGCTATCTCGAAGTAGGTTGTCTCAGTTCTCGATATCTCGACCAACACGGCCATCCACCCGACATACACATCAGAACATTAGTCGGTGGTGGAATACAAGACATGGGGGTTGGACGTGCAAGTGGAACACAAACTTAACGAGTCGACACGTTGATACAACGCTCGTAATGTTGAGGGGATGGTTTAAGCTAACTTATGTGACGCAGGCACCATATCAAAATGTTCTATCTCATACGTGAGGATATTTATATGAAGCTACACTGTTGAAAATGTTAGTAAAATTAATATACAAAATTAGGTATCCTTAATGCTTATACCGGTATAATAAATTTAAGATACAAGATTGAAGTAAAAAAAATACGTTTTCTATTATATCAAACGTAACTTTTTAACTAATTTTACGACATACTTGTATATTAAATTTAATAGACAGATTTATGCAGTCATGTTTTTAGTACGAGCATCTTAATTTTCACAAACAAACTCAACACTCGCGAAAAATTCGTTACTCCACGTTTAATCAACATTTGTTTATTTTTTTTTTGCATTTCAAGTTTCAGAGTTACAGTAATTAGAAAAATAATTAGAATGTCATTTTTCATCGTCTTAAACTCGTCAGAGGTTTGTTAAAGAAAAAACACGGAGAAAAAACGGATTAAGCAATTTTTCAAGCATTCGAAAACGAAGTGGAATTACTCAATTATGAATAATAACATTCTAAATTAATATAAAATTTATAATGGAAAATTGGTGTAAAAAACTTGAGATATATTCTTAAGGAAGGGGAGGGTAATTTTTTCTTTTCAATTTTAACAATTCTACGTTTGTCACGGGGGAGGTTCACGTTCCTGCAGTCGATTAGCCGAATTTCATTCAATTCTATTCAGTGTAAGACCGAGAAAGTGTGTTCCGAAAATTAGATGCGGTAGAGTGAGTGTTTCGCCTCCCCTTAAGGCGAGGCAAAACATTCATACTTACACAGATGTGCTGCTTCTCTTTCACTCCGCCGTATCAGCCACACTAGTTCTACCTCTTTCGCACTTGTGGATATTTCACCTTCCCTTAAGGCGGGTCGAAACCTCCATACTTACACAGATGAGCACTGGAGTTAGAGATTTCGCCTCACAAAACATGTACGCATATTGACATTGGTATAGCAGGTATTATTTGTTTATTACGTAGATGTAGACTCCGATATTCGTATAACGCACGATAGATATCAATCCCTCACCTTAAGAGTGCTCAATGGACGAGGTCCTAGATATATTAATAACTACTAATAAGTAGTCGGTAGTTATTAATCCTTTATAAATCATCTCGCACGAAACCGTCCCGGAATTCGACTATGAAAAGCAGAGTGGTGGTAACGCGTTCTTATGGTTGAGCCGAAGAGGGGGGATATTTTTACAACTTATAAAGAGTTAAACTAGTCGTTCACACATTAAGTATACGTTCTAAAAAGAAACGTGTTGCTAAGCGTTATTAAAGCAATTTATTTATGTACATCGTGTAGTACATAAATAAATGTGTTATACCAATGACACGTGTTGAAACAATACACGATGTGCGTAATAAGTGTTTAGTAACAATCATACGTGTTGAAACAATACACTGTACCTTAGCAGTGTTGAATATACAACACGTATCGTATTGTCATATTAAAATACACGCTTGTGTACTAATCGTGTACTATGTTCGATATTACATATGATTACTTGGGATATTAAATGAAATGTACTACACACATCCTTGTTGTTGTCATCAGAAAGAAAATGAATCTGTGCTTATAATTTTTTGCCAACAGCATCATCCCTTACATAAAGAACTACAACGAATATAGTTTCTCCGAAGATTGATATAGATTACCACTGTACGATACGTTTCTTAACATCCTAGGGACGATAACACCCTAATTGTGCGAATATGCGACTATGTACGATATTACTTATGATTACTTGTGATATTCAATGAAATATATTACACACATCATTGTTGTTGTTAGCAGAAAGAAAATCCCTTATGTGGAGAACTTCTCAACGAATATAACTTCTCCGAAGATTTATATGTATTACAATTGTACGGTACGTTTCTCGACATCCCAGGGACGATAGTACCCTAATAGTGTACGATATAAGTAAAATTTACTTATGTGTACGATATAAATAACATTTCCTTTATCGTGTACTATGTGCGACTATGAGGGACAGCACTATCGTACACAACATAAGTAAAAGTTACTTATATCGTGCACTAGTCAGTAACTACAGGAATCAAGACATATAAAGCCTTATACTTGAAACTATATAATTTAGATAAAAAATAGATAAACACAAAATTCAATATGCGCATAAATGATTAAGTTGAAAGAATATTTTTTTTCTCGTCACGTAATTAGTATTAAATAACATATTTACAGGTTATAAGAATAAGAAGAGATATACAAACCGAAAGATGACGAGACCCAAACGACGTGTGAATATTCCACGAGCACGGTTAACAGATTCCTTTTCTTCAATTTCTTTCTCTAGTGTCTTCTCGTGCCTCGTGTCTCGTACCAACTACCTTCGGTTCGTGTTTCTCGTTAAAATTCCATTACTATGATGCAACAACCGGTGTTCCGACGAGGTGAATTATGTGATTTAACGAAATAATCGGACGTACGACAACGAGAAGACACGTACTGCACTATTTCATACATATGTATATTATTTATGTATTGTGTATGTAAACGTGAGCCCGGCACGCGGTTTTCCTTTGGACTTTCGGTTACATCACTGTCGTTCATCCCTCCACCAACCCCACGATTTCGTATTTAACAATTACCGCGCACTGTTGCCTCCCCGCTACTATCGCCGCAACTACATTATGTTAACGAAGCATACACTACAGTGTTTATTATTTACTTTATTTATTTATTAAAAATTTTTTTTTAATTATTCAATTAGACGTTATCCAACTGATGATTTTTTAAGCGTACGCGATATTCAATGACGCCATTACGTTTGAGTTAAGCCCTTCGACACGTACGAATTATATTCTCGTTATATATTGTCTCGATGGTTCTTCTTAACTCGTGGGGTGTCGCGTTCGCGTACTTATGACCGTCTCTTCCTGTGTACTTATCAATCCATGACGTCTTTTCTTCCGCCACGTTACTTTTTTTTTTTTTATCTTTAAAGTATGAGTTTTGTCTTTTCAATATTCCAATGCTCGATTCACGGTTAGCCCCGGGAGCTGATAGCAGCTGATACCGTACTCCAGCGCGTTCTTCGTGGCCACAGAGTTGTCGGCGATGTTACCTATAGCCCAGGCGAGCTGAGACTGAAGCCCCCATAATAAGCGCTCGTTGGCGCTTGCGCCTCAACTGCGCGGATTCCGCTCGGTTGCTGGTCCACACCACCCCTGCTTTCCCCTACGTCGACGCTGCGCTCTCGACGCTCCGTGAGTTTTTAGCCACCCACCCCTCTCGCACACACACACACACACACACACACACACACACACACACACACACACACACACACACACACACACACGCACGCACACACACGCACGCACGCACGCACGCACGCACGCACGCACGCACGCACACACACACACACACACACACACACACACACTCTCTCTCTCTCTCTCTCTCTCTCTCTCTCTCTCTCTCTTTCTCTCTGTCTCTTACGTTCACTCACGTTTTCTCCCTCGACTACTCTTGGCGGTTGCACGTACACAACGAGAAATTAATTGTTTTCCGCGCTCTCCACTTTCATGGACTCTCGTCAAACTATTTTAACGTACGGATACTCTTCTCTCGTACATACGTTTACGGTTAATCCTCGTCATCTTGGTAAACGAATGATTCATTTGGTCCATGGATGGTGGACTCGATGGATTATTTACCTTCAGATTTTGGATTACGTCGTTTGATTTTTCCTTACTTAAAATTCTAACGATATGTTGCGGTTCGATGTAACACTTGTACATAGATATTGAGGTCATACGTGTGTTATAATTTTGAAAATATTATTTATCTAGCAATAATATAATTATAGATGTTAGTGATACGTCTTCTTAAAATTCATAATCCGTCAACGGCTGTAATTATTCGTTATTAAAATAACTCGTTTATAAGCAAATTTTTTAGGTTATGTTATCTTGCTAATTTTACAGAAAATTAAATGCATTAAAGTTTTTTTTTGTAATAACATCCTTGTGCATCACGTTTTACATGTGTGGGTGTGTAATTTTGTGTTTAACGGAGCGTGGCGAACGAAGAATATTCACGACAAAAATTTTACGAGGTTTTGATGTCAGAGAACTTAAAAAGTCCCGAAACGTCGAGAAATCATAATTAGAAAAAATGGCTGTGCGTATGTATGCGTGTGCGTGCATGCGTACGTGCGTGCGTGTGTGGCTGTGTGTATCCGATGCGCTTGCAAAATTGCAATGAATATATCTCGAGAACGAGTTACTTGATCATCCTGAAACTTTGCACGCGAGTCGGGTCGCAATTCCCGTTAGTTTGCTGCAATTTTTGCCCAAATTACTAACGGGTGTCTCATTTTATAGTTGTTTTATGGCTGTACGGTCTCACTCTTTCATACATTTTTATCTATCGAGTTGAAACTTTCTACAAGAATAGGTCAGGGAACAAGGTTGTTTGGTAATGAGTTTAGCACGAATCGATCAACGCGTTCAAATTTTAGTGAACCAAGAATTTTTGTAATCATTCGAAAAAAAAAAAAAAACAAACAAACAAACTATTTTTCTTTTGATTTTCGTAAATTTTCGTCAATTAAACTGAAATTTGACATACAACTTGGCTATGGGACAAGGATACTTGGTCATTAATTTTGTGAGAATCGGTTCGGGAGTTTATACTGCATGAAATTTGCAATTTTACTAAATTTACAATTCTATTGAAAATTTGAATGCCACCTCCTCTATGAAGAAGTCATAGTTGACATAACCATTACCCATAAATGAGAATCTATGGGTCGGTGCGAATCACAAGAAAGCAATGTGCAGCACGGTTGTATATATCGAAATGTCACAAGATGGCCGTCATTCCTATCCCATAATCGTTCATCTGTACCTAACTTAAGAGCGCACACGGTGGAGTGAGAGAAAGAATACGGGGGATTCAGTAAATATTTTTATACAAACAAATGTATATCTTATATATAAAAATGAATGTCTGTCTGTCTGTCTGTCTGTCCGGCTATACAAAGCTACACGCGTTGACCGATTTCAGCCAAACTTTATACCAATATTGTTGCAGACCAAAGGAAGGTCACTGGATATATTTCACCCCTGAAAACCACCCCCTTCATCCCCTAAAAAAAGATTCTTCACAAATATTCACGCGAATCAACTGATTTCAACCAAACCTTACACAAATATTATAGCGGGTCTAAGGCGGGTATGACAAAGGTCGTACTGTATACATATCCACCCACTTAAACCCCTAAAAAAAGATTTAGTATAAAAATCCATAATCCGACTGATTTCAACCAAACTTTACACAAATCTTGATAAGTTCTAATAGAAGGTCACTGTATAAATATAGCTCACCCCTTAAAATCGTGCCTTCATCCCCTAAAAATAGTTCGTTTTTCTGCCTTAACCGATTTAAACAAAATTTCACAAACAAAATAGAAACTCACTCACTCTATATATCTCACCCCATAAAACTACCCCCAAAGAAAACAATCTTTATCCCCCACTGAAAGTAATGTGGTTTTTTTCAACTTTTTTAAACAACGATTTAGCTGTTATTCCCCGTATGATGTGGCACTCGGGCAACGCCGGGTAAATCAACTAGTATTATATATTATTCAATAGCATATAAATTTTAATAAGTTTGTTGTACCTCAGAGATGTTGTTAACAACTAGAAATTAATAAAAAAAAAAAAAGCAATGCAATTTTCGAATTGCGTGTGTTGATTTAATTCTAAATACACGAGTGTAAAAATGATAGAGCGATTAAATAAAATAGAGTTGTAAAAAGTTATTTAGTTGCTTAAGCTTCAAAAAATATAGTAACTATATAAATATGTAGTAATATGTCTGGATTCTAATTTAAAAGAAAAATTATATACGATATGAACGTTTCTAACGCAGAAGGAGACGTCTTTCGACTGTAGTAACAGCGGTAAATGAATTATTGTAGTTTACATATGAAGTTAACTAAAATGACATCGGAAGTTACTTCATTTTCTTTACATTTATTTTCATATAAAACATTTTTAAAGTCCTGTTTATTATCATTTTTGCAGTCAAGAGTTTTAAAAAAATTTCATTTTGGTTGGAGATGTATACGTAAAATGACCTTAATAATAATAATAATAATATTTAAAGGGGCCATTGCTGCTCACGCACTCAGGCTATAGGTCCACTGTGCACCCCTCTCCAATAACAATTAAACTCCCATGATAACCCGCTATTTCTTGCTGCTCACTGACTCACTTCTCGAAGGGTAGAAGTCCAATGAACGGAAGGGCGGCAACACTTAAGAGGACCTTAAGTACGATACAAGTTATTTTGTTTTCCATAAAGATTCACATGGTATAAATAGAGTGTCAGTAATTCATTGATTTAGTAAGAATAGGTTGAACATACGTTACATTTCACGCACTCCAAACCTCTATTTTCCTTCGAACCCTTTTGGATTTATTTTTCTCACACAAAAGGTAAATATTATAAAATCGAGGTATTTTATTCGCCAACTTTAATGCTCCAGCTCTACAGAATTTCTGTAGCAAGTATTTACTCAGTTGAAAGTTCAGACAGTGAAGGAAGAGGGTGACACCGATGAATAATGAAGCAGAAGGGGAAGCGGAAGCAGAGACGATGACGGGGATGGAATAAACTTAACTGTAGATTTTCATGTGTCTTCCAATAGACTGGTTGCCCTTCGGAACCCTTCTTCCGTCGTTCTCTTAGACATCATCAAATATCGAATAGATTCTTCTTATCTATTTTATTTTTATTTTTCATTATTTTATTTTATTATTTTATTTATTTTATTATTTATATTATTTTATTATTTTAATTTTTTAATTTAACAGATGGAACTATTTCACTAAATTAATTTACTGTGTGCGTCTGTGCGTCTGTATTACATTGAAATATATTAACTCATATGAAAGGGAAAGTACGTCAATAATTTGCAATGTTTGCATTAAAATGATCATACGAGATGTTTGGTTTTTACAACCGGCACATTTGGTCAAAACCGACCGGTTGTAAAATATTAATTCGGAGTTTGATAGGTTATCGACGATAAAACAACTAAATTGTCAAGGACTTAAAATCTTTTTAACTAATGTATAGATACTATGGGGTAATAGTTAATAAAAAAGAAAGGGCTCGAAGAGAGTCGAATATAGAAGGCATCACGATTGAGAGAAAAAGATAGATTTGATACGTTCAAGATTGCAGATAGGGCACACACAGTTCGGCTCTTTTAAAACCTTATCCTGACCTATTTGATCGAGTGAAGAGAGAATGAACGAGTGAACGAGCGCGGGAAGTATGTCCGTAAATTCAGACCACCATTTCGTCGGAAAACACAACGGGGAGAACTTGTTTCGAGCGTGGATAAGATCGCAGAGATTGGTCGATATGTGGAACGCGAAGTTTATGAACCGAGTATACCAAAGAGGGTGCACTCATCTGCAATTAGGTCAATTAACTGAGTTAATTTTATCAGTATTATCAAGGGTTGATTTTGTGGTGGAACGTAGAAATTATATTGCACCGACATTGCCCGACTACCGGAAAGAGCGATTAACCAGAGAATATTCGAGATGAAACTTTATAACATGTAAACATCAATAACATATTATGAATTAAAATGATAGCAAACATTTCGGAATGAAAAAAAAAAAAGAATTCTTTTTAGTTATTTATTTATGGATACAAGGAGTAAGAAAGTTTGTAAAATTCTGTAAAACTGAATAAAAATATATCGTGTCAAAAGTGGAATAATTATTTAGTTGTTTAATATATTGTACAAAAAATATTGTTTAAAAGGAGAAATTATTTTTACGTAACTAACAAATAATGAAATAAATTATAAACTCTCCAAGGCTCTCTGTCTCTCTGTACTTCCTCTTTTATATTTAATCTGGTACGAAAATTGCAATAGCCGCATGTAATACTGCTATGATACTTTATAATGCAGCGTTTGTTCTATTAACAACATAAATTGTTTAGTGTTTAATGAGTTATAGCATGAACGCGAGGAAAAGAGAGAGGACACGATGAGAAAATCCAATTTTCATCGCATGTCCGTGCGAAGATATATATCCTCGAAGCTCTCCCCATTTGAAAGAGCTTCGAGGCGAGTGGCGGTCTTTCAGCTTTGGGAATAGATACGAACTACGGGGGAGAACTTGGATAATATAAATTGTTACTCAATTGCCTCGTCGTCTTTTCGACATTTTTTTTTTACTATACATTGAGAAAGAATTATGCTAGTGTGTCAAAGGCGATTGGTGTAAACTTTTGACTAGTGTTGTCCCATTTGGTGTTAATTTGAACTATTTTCACAGTGTTATATTCACACAAGCGATTGTATTTTAATCATTAGGCCCCAACTCAAGCTATAAAATATATTTATGTTTGGAATGAATAGATAAAAATCAATAAATTATCAGCAATCGATACAGAATTATGTCACGAATATAATCCAAAAATGTCTTTAAATTTCATTTACATATTTTTAGTAAAACGCATTGAAAGTTTTGAGGTTATAATATATATATCCTCGAAGCTCTCCCCATTAGAAAGAGCTTTGAGGCGAGTGGCGGTCTTTCAGCTTTGGGAATAGATACGAACTACGGGGGAGAACTTGGATAATATAAATTGTTACTCAATTGCCTCGTCGTCTTTTCGACATTTTTTTTTACTATACATTGAGAAAGAATTATGCTAGTGTGTCAAAGGCGATTGGTGTGAACTTTTGACCAGTGTTGTCCCATTTGGTGTTAATTTTAACTATTTTTACAGTGTTATATTCACACAAACGATTGTGTTTTAATCATTAGGCCCCAACTCAAGCTATAAAATATATTTATGTTTGGAATGAGTAGATAAAAATCAATAAATTATCAGCAATCGATACAGAATTATGCCGCGAATATAATCGAAAAATATCTTTAAATTTCATTTACATATTTTCAAGTAAAACGCATCGAAAGTTTTGAGGTTATAATAGAAATATATTGAGAAAAAATTATGCTACGAATATAATCCAAAAATGTCAATGAATTTCATTTACATATTATATTTTCAAGCATAACGCGTTGAAAGTTTTGAGGTTATATTGGAAATAAATACCAGCTATTGAACACCGTTCGTTGACACCAGTCGTCAGTGTTAACTCGTATGAACATCGCGCGAGGGTTAATTTTAACACCGTATTTTTAACAGTGTAGAAATATATTGCACCTTAGTATACTGGATTTTTCATACAGTGAAAGCATTATTTATTGCGACAATAAGTATTTGTTTATACTAAATATATTATGCTTTTAGATAATATCAATAAGTTCAATAATATCAAACCGAAATATTATTGTAAAATATTAATACACGCACAACCATATCGTGTATCAAATATCATTGAAAATTTGTCATTTGTTATTAATTTTTTCTGTCGAAAATTAAATGTGTGTATGGCGCTGAACGTATTCCGTATACTACAGAGAGATAGTTACTTTTGCAATAAATAATGCTGTCACAAATCACTCTTACTCCGATATGTCGTTATTTTTGAGCATCAAACTCATGAATGAACCTAAGCTGCACGGTTAAGAGAGAAGCAAAACGAATAGAGCAAGAACATAACATTACATCACAAATGCGAACCTCGATAAACGCACAAACGTGTTGAATTCTATTCAACCGTGTTGCTAGTATTATTGCTGCTGCTAATTCACACATCCACTATCTCAATAACCAACTCTCTGATAGCGCAATTTCTCTTTATTCTCACTGTAATAAAGATCTGAAAGGTGAAGGCTCCTGTCTCCTATATCTCCTGTTCCTATATTCAACAAGGCAAGACAACACATTTAGTCACTTGTTAATATTTATTGTGTCAATTTATACTTACATCGCTTTTCTCTTTTGACTCTGTCGTCTTAACTCTGTTGCCTAAAAGTACCTGAAATATTGAGAGTTTATTGGTGAAATTCAGTGGTAAACTAGATATTCAGACACTCGATGGTGCTGGATGCTCAGATCTGAATATTTCAGTTAAAATACAGATATACCAGCTGTGGCCATCCTTTAGCTTTTATATACTTTCAAGGTTCGCGATTAGAGAAATAACTATTGAAGCAGCCTCGGAGCAGAAATTTCAATGACGGTAAAATTTGCGTCAGGTAAAAAATGTGTATTCTGTAATATAATGAGTAAAACCATATTATTATATGGTTATATTATTATATGGTTTTACTCATTATATTACAAAATACACATTTTTTACCTGACGCCAATTTTACGTCATTGAAATTTTTCACATTACGCGCTGATCCTTCTGACTGACGTTATCCTGACTACTCTACACCCTACCCTACCTACCATTTGTTCTATTTTTGTGTTGTCGTGATCACATTTTACAGAATATTGATCACCCGATAACATACACGAAAAAAAAAAAAAGAAGTAGTTGCGACAAAAACTTCCAGCATATGCTGTGTCGAGAGTTAGTTACACAAACCAAATTGAAATAGTATTCCCAACTATTTGCGATTGGTTAGCGGAAAATATTACAGAAGACCAACGACTTGATTTCTGTAACCAATCACAGTGCTGTCGCCACTACAAGTTGTAAGGTGGCATTTGGATAGCACCGGCAATCTACGAAGCAAAAACGACGCCATTGTTCGAAGTGACAGGTGGTTGTGGATGGACGAGGGCTTGCAAAAAATAAAAGTGAAATGTATTGAGTATATGGTACAGTACACTCCCTCTAACTCAACGCTCTTTAGTAGGATATTTCCCCTCGATTCTCTCTGTAAGAAAATCGCAAACGGGGTGGATGTTACCCCCACTCGCTTTTATTTACAAGTCGCGCGTTCATTCGTGTATCCTACCGGACTCCGTCTAACCGAACCATTTCCCGCGCTTCAAACAGCGGTAGTGGGGGACTCTCTCTAGTAGCACGGAAATCCGGTCCCGACTGCGTTGAGTTAGAGGGACTGGACTGTAAATAAACAATGAAATATTGTAAATAGATGACCTTCAAATCATTGCGCGAAGTACGCGCCGATTCTCGCTACTGTAAATAGATAGAAACATCCGTATTAATCTGGGTTTTATTTTCGTATTACGCTGAACTGGTGGATTGCACCAACCAACCGGCAAGCTGAGGTTACCAACGACACTGTAGTTTCTTGAACCAACTGTGTTGTTGGTGCTATTCTAGCTATTCCTGTTGGTTGTCGGAGCCAATGTATCCAGTTTCCCCAGCTACTTTTTTCTTTTCGTATGTAATATGACAAATTTATGGTGAAAAGTTAGCATTCATAGTGGATGAAAGTAATAAACGTGCAACGAGTCATGATCCAATCTAAGAACCTCCGGGAGTATGAAAATTCGGTACCAATGACGTTCACAGAAATAATCAACGAAGCCACTGAAGTCACGAATTTGTCAAACTTGGTGAATAAGGGGGCGTAGTCCCGTAGTATTAGAATATAATTTGATATTTGCACAATTAAAATGCTAATGTTTCGATGAGAAATAACAAAATTAGGAAATAATTACCAAGTTCATAATGTCATCAGTTGTAACCATATGTGCTTTCTAACGAATTTCCACGTTCATGAGTGTAAAAGCTGTACGTTCATAGAAAGTAACGACAAATAATATTTCTATACGCTCTAAGCAACTTTGGGAAAGTAACTAATGCTCCAAAATATTAGAAGTGGCAACAAATATTTTAGGGGCCACAATCGGTACGTATACCCCACGGTAAAGTGCCAAAAAGAAAGTTACAACTGTTACGAGTAAACGAGGCGTACGATAGTTACCAAGATGGTGGTGAGGGATTTTCCCTAAGAGGCTACTCTCACTCTCTCTCTCTCTCTCTTTCTGCTATCAATATAGACGTCGAGAGCCGACCGCGTTGACTTACAGGATGGATGACAGAATTCTGTTTTTACAGGACGCAATTTACCAAATGATCAGCTCATAACGGCAATCTCATAATTGCAAGACTCTCCATGCAGGATAATTATCCAAGACGAAACACTCTGGCCCGATTCACCAGACGAGCATTCTATCATTCTAAAGGGGCTATTCATGATATACCAACTCACCAAGGCTTGATGCGCCATCGATCAAGAACAGGGATTCTCGTTGAGATTAACGATTGGGTAAACTTACCAACGGGACCACTCACCATGAGTTAACTCACTAAGGCGCTAAGGCTTTGGACACTCGAATGTTTGATGAGTTGGCTCAATTGTCAACTCCCACGGAAAGCCTTGTTCGAATTCGTTGGTGTTTCGGGCCTTGATGAGTCGGGTATTGGAGAATCGCGTCTTTGATGTATTTGACACAACCATCAATTTGAGTAGAAAGTATCGTAGTGATCACTGGCTGGTCAGGCTTAGGTGATTTGAACAATGTCGAATTGGCCTATCGTGAGTAGCCTGTTTGGTAAAACGTCTATCCGTTATATTAGGTCGAAGAGAGTTTCGTCTTGAAGGGACGTCCCATGAAATGTTTCGCAATTATGAGATTGCCGTGGTGAGTTGACCATTTGGTGAATTGCGTCTTGTAGAAAGGGGATCCTGCCAAATAGACTCCTACAGCAGCGCACGATTTGTAAGGAGGTGAGTGTTATAGTGCGGTCATTTCATGACCGGTGGGTCGTCCGCACATACTACTGTGTTGATTCTTTGCTCCCGATCCTACTTTACTTTCTTAACAAAGCTTATACCTTTTCTCCGTCTGTACCTCGATCTCCGCAGGGAGTATTACCGCGGGAAAGCACAGATGCTATATTAGTTTCTGGTATTGCAATCCTAACTTTCTATAACAGTCGTGCAGGATTTTTCTCTCTGTTCCGTTGCATACAACCAATCGGAAGTAAGCCGGTGTTGCGAGCGTAAATTGCTCTACTGAGAGCTAAATACTGAATTGCCAATAGTACAATAGTCACTGGTCAGTTCAATTGAACTTCCATGACCAGAATTACTCCATGGTTACAACAGCGTAGTTCACTTCGATCGTACGACATATAGAGTGTACATACGTGAGGCGATTTTGCAATTTTTTATTACAAAAGTTGAACCTCTATGTTCACAGAACGACTGAGCAAAGTGCGCGGTCTTCGTAATCATTGAAGTAATAAATAAAAGTGTCTGTGGCTTGAAAAATAAAAAAATGACGTTTTGTACTCATTCTTCCATAATTTAGCGGAACTATAATCGTGCGATGCGAGGAATTGAAATGTAAAGTGGTAATTCGATGTCTGCTTGCCATTTTGTCGAAGCTTGTCAATTGCTTATGGAAATTTGAATCGAGATATGCAATCATTTTCCGATTATTGACCAGTCAGGTATCGAAAATTCGATGGAACAAGTTATCAACTTTGATTTCCAGTGAATAGCATGGTAACCTGAGTGTTAGGATTCATGAGTTCGGAAAAGCAGCCACTCGCATTCAAATTTCACTCTCTCCAGTCACCACATGGATTCGATCAAACTGAGCTGATAATATATGGTGTTTACGTCTAATTCACGGTTTTCCTGATACGTTGATCTCTGACTTTTTTTTGCACTGTAAGCAATAGAATAATTATTCAGTTGTATACACAATGATGTTCTGAACATACTGTACGAACAGTAATAATATGTTTTAATATCTTTTAAAGGTGTTTTTGCAGCACATTGAAGTCATATAGAAAACCGTTTTAATTAGTTATAAATATTGTTGATTCTCGTACGTAAAATTTAATATACAATCGGATTTATTACTCATCAAGTTTTTTTTACGTCATACGATCAATCTGATATCCTACGTAATTCAAAAATATCGAGGCAAAAGTTTAAACTTTTACCAGAGTCGTGATTTCCGGCTATTGCGAATGCATACGAGTAATTCCAGTGTCTGAAATGTGAGCGGTAGCCTCGTTTGAAGAGACGTTTCAAATCTTGATTGGAAAAAACATTATCATCGACGGAGACAAACGAAGGAAATGAGCTGCTCACATTGTACGTGGAATCGAAGATCAATCAGAAAACGGTAGACGATCAACGTGTATGACTAGCATATGTTGCCACAAGTGTAAGCTTACCATATTACCAAGCTGTCTCACGAGTGCAACCACCACTCTCATATCAGGAGTACAAATTGAAAATGCGGGATTTTTTTCTATTTTTGAACGTTTATTCTGAAAAAATGGTAACAAATGAATTATTCAAAGTATTGTCCATCGCTAGCCACAACTTTTTCCCATCTTTCTGGCAATTTACGGATACCGTCGCGAAAAAATTCGGCCGGCTTGGCTGCTATCCAGTCATCGACCCATTTTTGGGCTTCTTCGTAAGAATGGAAGCGCTGGTCAGCTAGGCCATGTGTCATCGATCGGAAAAGGTGGTAATCGGAAGGAGCAATATCTGGGCTATACGGCGGGTGGGGTAAGACTTCCCATTTCAGCGTTTGTAGGTATGTTTTGACCGGCGCTGCAACATGTGGCCGAGCGTTGTCATGTTGCAAAATTACTTTGTCGTGTCTTTGCTCGTATTGTGGCCGTTTTTCTTTGAGTGCGCGGCTCAAACGCATCAATTGAGTTCGGTATAGTGCTCCTGTGATGGTTTCGTTCGATTTCAATAGCTCATAATACACCACACCCAGCTGGTCCCACCAAATACAGAGCATGAGCTTGGCGCCGTGAATATTTGGTTTGGCCGTCGATGATGATGCATGGCCGGGGTAACCATATGATTTTTTGCGCTTCGGGTTATCGTAATGGATCCACTTTTCATCACCAGTGACAATGCGATGCAAAAAACCCTTCCGTTTTTGCCGTTCGAGCAGCAGTTCGCATGCAAAAAAACGGCGCTCGACGTCTCTCGGCTTCAGCTCATACGGCACCCAATGTCCTTGCTTTTGGATCATTCCGAGGGCTTTTATACGATGGGAAATGGCTTGTTGTGTCACTCCCAATGAATCTGCGAGCTCTTGTTGAGTTTGACACGAGTCTTCATTGAGTATTGCCTCCAATTCAGCATTCTCAAACTTTTTCACTTGGCCCGGCCGCTCTTTGTCCTCAACGTCAAAATCACCACTTCTAAACCGCACAAACCATCTCTCGCACGTTGAAACCGATGGAACATGACTCGGATAAGCCTCGGAGACCAATCGATGTGCTTCAGCAGCACTTTTCTTCAAATTAAAGAAGTAAATTAAAACTTCCCGCAAATGCTGTTTTGTTGGCACGAAACTCGACATATTGAGAGCTCAAAAAAACTATGAATTTGACACTGCGACAAATTGACACATACTGAAAATTAAAGCTATAAGACGTAGCTTTGACATGAACATAGTCACAGTACTGCCTGATGCGTATAGCGTTAGTAACGCCATCTGTTATCAAACCCGCATTTTCAATTTGTACCCCTGATATTTTCAAAATAATCCTCTGTAAAGTTACGTTTCGATGCTTTTTTAAAGAAAAAGCTGTTTTTATGAATAAAATTTTTTTTACGAAAGATATTGATGTCAGAGTACTTAAAAAATCTCAAACGTCGAGAAATCACATTTTTAAAAAATGTCCACGAGCGTGGATGTGTGTGTGATAATCCTGAAACTTTGCACACGTGTCGGGTCACAACCCTCGTCAGTTTCCTGCAATTTTTGGCCAAATAACTAACGGGTGTCTCATTTTATGGTTGTTTGAATTTTTTCGAAAAAAGAAAATACGTTCTCTATGTTTGGTAAATTTTAAGCTATAGAGTTAAAACTTTCTGCAAGAACAGACCAGGGGACAAGGTTGTTAGGTATTGAGTTTTGCAACATTTTATAAAATCATGTATTTTTGTAATTTTTCGAAAAAAAATCTATTTTTGCTCTAACTTTAGTAATCAATTATCAATCAAACTCGAACTTAGCATACCAATTGGCTAGGATACAAGGATAATTGGTCTTGAATTTAGTATGAATCGATTGAGAGGTTTAAACTTTATGAAATTTTTAATTCTACTAAATTTTTTATTCTATTAAAAATTTTAATAACACTTCCTCTATGAAGACGCCAGAATTGAGATAACCATTATCCGTATTGGAGGAGAATGTTTGCGTCGTCGCGAATCACCAGGAGGCAATGTACAAATTTCAAATCTGTGCGTTTTATCTTTTTAATTCAATGTTAATAAATATTTCGCCGTATCTTTCGAAATATTTATTGCATCGTTGCGTCAATTTTTCATTCGATGATCTAGTTTTAAAGTATTGCAAATTTGAGAAATACTTGAAAACTACTCAGAGTACGATTCTCGACCCTTGTTTGTAGTTTAGGAGTTATATCCACCTCGTCAAAACCTCAATTTTGTTAACATGCTGTAGAAACTTTGATCTTTCCTTTTATCGTATTTTTATCGGTCAATCTAGATTTGATATAAATTCGAGAACTAATCTATAATGAGGTACACACGGCACGTAATAAAGTGAAGACGTTCGAAAAGCTCATCGTAATGACTACTTGGAATTAGATATATATATATCCAACTATCGTGAGTGAAAATTTATGGTTTGCACATCAGCTGTATACCGTATCACACACGCTCAAAGTTACCCTCGATGTAATATATGGGAGACTACCGGTCGAAGTTGGAGAATACGGAATTAAAGCCAGGCGAAACCTCTATATTTCACCCATGAGTGCGAAAGAGACAGGCTAGTATGGCGCTCACGGTGGAACAAAAGAGAAGCAGCACATCTGTGTAAGTATGGAGGTTTCTCATCGTCTTAAGACAGAAACGTGCAGAAAGGTACTCAGAGAGGTAGCTAAGGTGACTATATGTATACATTCCGCAGTCTTGTCACCTTTGAGAAAGGTTATGAGCCCTCATGAAAAATGCAATTAATAGGGCAATACCCAGCAGAAGTATATCGTCGAGCGTTCCAGCTTTAATCGTTAACTGTTACCAACTGTCCTCGCTTTACCAAATAGTTCCTCTGCATCTGTCAAACGGCATACCAACAGTGTAATGCAATAACGTAGACTCTACGCTTCATAATTGTCATTTCGTGGCAAAACAAATTATTTTTGAACAGTGGACATTCAAAAACTAATGTCATTCTGTGATATTCGATAAATAATTGCGATTTATTTTAGTTTTTGAAGATTTTTACTAATTCCAAAGTAACAACCAGCGCGTTTGTTAAAGAGAGCGATTCGTTGGACCAACTATTACGTACACACTCAAATATTGATCTGTATGTGCAGGATTACGTCATTAATTTTACTGTAATGAAAGCAAATTACTGCTTACTGATTGAATAATGAATATTTTTATTATTGTTTGTTAACATTATGTGGAATCTTGGAGACACAGGACGGATGTTGTTATTAAAATTAAAATAAATATGATGACAGTGTTTCAGTAACTTATTCATAACAATTTAAGAAAAATCCGCATTTTCACTATATCTTTTCTAAAGTTTCTAAAGAGCTTTGTTAATAATATATTTTCAAAAATATTTATCAGTGTGCATTTTGGATAAACCTAAAATCGTAAAATATACATTTTATTCTAAATTACAAAGTTTAAAACCACATTAAAGCGATTTTATTAAACGGCTATGAAAACTGTATATTCTCTCCCATAAAAATAAATACTGCAACGATTTATAAATGTTGTTACAATATTTTCACTTTGTTCATATTTTCTGATTACGATAATGAAATTATTTACCATTTGCCGAGATCACCTTTGGCGACATTAATAACGTTAATAGGTGCGAAGAATGTTGCTTATAGCCCAGTCGATTTAACCACGCTTTTATTAGTTTTTAAACATTTTTACGAATGTGAAAGTAACAAACAGCGCGTTTGTTAAGAGGAGATGAAACCTGCTTACTCCATTCATGAATGCGAAAGAGATAGAAACGGTATAGCACTCACGGCGATGTGAAAGAGAAGCAGTATATCTGTGTACTTACGAAAGTTTCGTTTCCCCTTAAAGAGAGCGATTCGTTGGACCGACTATAGTCGGTATATTATATATTACATACACGCTTAAATATTGATCTGTATGTGTAGAATTACGTTGTCAGTTTTACTATAATAAAAGCAAATAACTTCTTACTGATTTTTTGACTGAAAAATTAACGAATATTTTAAGTATCGTTTGTTAACATTACGTTGAATCTTGCAAACACAGGATATATGTTGTTGTTATTGAGATAAAAATAAATATATCGTTAATATATTAAAAATCGCAAACGACAGTGATAAATCGATTCACGTTGAGGGTGTGTTCAATAACTTATTCATAATAATTTAAGAAAAATCCGCATTTTCACCATATTTCTTCTAATGTTTCTAAAGAGGGTTGGTATTAATATATTTACGGAAATATTTATCAATGTGCATTTTGTAGAAACCTAACATCGTTCTTTATTATTTATTATTTATTATTAAGTTCAAAACCGTATAAAAGCGGTATTGTTAAACAGCTATGAAAATAATATATTCTCTCCCATCAAAATAAATACTAAGACGATTTATAGATATTGTTAAAATATTTTCACTTTGTTCAAATGTTCTGATTACGATAATGAAATTATTTACCATTTGCCGAGATCGCGTTTATCAAAATTAGTAACGTAAACAGACGCGCGAGATGTTGCTTACATCCCAGTCGATTTTATCACGTTCAACCGCTGTTCGAGCAGCTATCGATATATTATCTAGCACGTGAGTTATTATGTTGTAGAGTAATTAACATGAAAGTTATACGAAACGACGAGTCGATAATAAAAGTCTCCCGAGTGGTGAGTATCGATTTTCCATCGTTGGGTTGTCAATACCCTATGCGGTTGTTCTTAGGTTAATTTCATTGCATAAGATTTAGTAAAACTTAACAAATATCATTTTACCGATACAAATGTCTTTACTCTAAGAAAACAATTTTCAGATTACTCGATTTACCTTGTTGAAGCATTTTTATTAACTGAATATCGATTGTTAAAATTAACAAATTCAAATTATGTAATTCTCAATAGGCTACCTGATTATTGTAGACGTAACGTTGAATGGAAACCATAGACGCAAGGACAATATCGCTGTTATAAGATATAAGCAGATTCTATTGTACTGTTGTGCTTACCCCTGTTTCTTGTATCTGCGTCGGAAACTCACGTTGTCTATCTATTCAAAATGTCAGGCTCGTCACGTGTTGCGTTTGTTATTGACAGATAAGTAAAGTTTACGCTCATTTACTACTACATTTAGAATTCTATCCGTGCCCTAGAATACTTTAGAATAATTGTGAATATAAAGTTTCAATCTTATACGCTAATCGTTACAAAAGAGTGAGTCTAAAAAACCAACAAGTTTACGGTACGAAAGGTAACGTGACAAAACGACACCGATATCTTACGTGAAAGATCATAACTGTTTTATCTTACGCACTAGACAGATATGAAGATAAGGGGATGAAAATGTAACAACGTACACTGTCCAGCAGTTTAGAAAATCGATAACGAAATATTATTTATGGTAAACGGTCCAGTTTTTGACATTTTTAAAGGAGCGGTCTCGGTTTTTTTTATTGCTTACGAACGCGATATATTGTCAAATGGAAAACAAACCGTTTTTATACGTGCACCATTGCTTTCTGAATAAGATAAAGCCCTCTTTTATTTTCCCGTAATGGTTTTTGATGTTTGAGAAAAATATTATTTATTTGAGATACAAAGGAGATACAAACCACATCGGTGTCAGAAATAGCGGCAATGAAAGTGGACTTTTGACGTTGATGCACTAAAAGTGCGTCAACGTTAACAGTTTAATTATCGAAATGATCATTAAGCATTTCTATAAATAAAATCTCTGCTCATAAAAAAAAAAAAAGAATTTTCATTTAAATAGCAACTTTGAGTGACAGTAATATAAAATACCTAGGAAAAAATGATTTATTTCTAAAGAAGGAAAAGCGAAAGCACAGCTT
Organism: Cylloceria caligata; assembly: GCA_963942595.1. Taxonomy (NCBI): domain Eukaryota; kingdom Metazoa; phylum Arthropoda; class Insecta; order Hymenoptera; family Ichneumonidae; genus Cylloceria; species Cylloceria caligata. Next base: position 7,469,681 of record OZ012706.1, on the reverse strand, counting down.
GTTTGGATTCTCTGCGAAGGACTCTGTAGACTTATCAACGAAGTGAAGCGTTAACCGGAGTTCCTCCGTCTGGAAACTCCAATTAAAGTCGAACGTCGATTCAGCACTTGAATGCGCAAGAAGCAAAGTTTAAGTAGAGCATCTCATTTAAAGAATTTCAATGATTCTTTTCATAGCCGCGACACCGAGTACAGGATTAATCGAAAAGTTAGTTATGCTTATGCAAACATAATAGGCCTGTAACTCATCAATTACTTGAGTAATTAATCTTGAATTTGTTTCATTAGTTGCGCAGTACATTTTGTCATTAGTTACAATTTCCATTAAAATATATTTGAGCAAACATATTTTAGAGCTCTATGAATTTTTCAATTAACTTATCGTTAAAAATTCGTTAAACTTAATTGTTCTATGTACAATTATTTTAATCAAAGATACAAAGTACAATCTAGCACGCTGCTTCTTTATTCTTTTGGTTCGTCGTCCACTTTACGAGGAAGCCAAAATTTTTATCGTCGAACTTTCGCACAGAGGAGATCGTGTCGACGACGAACCAAAAAGATGAGGAAGCAACGTGGATAGTTCTACTTCGCATATTTCTTTTATTTCATTATGTTTATCCATCGAACGTCAACCTTGTGTTAATACAAATTGCGGTAAAAATAAATCAGGTGGAATCATAAGGACAATATCGGTAGTTTTAGTAACTGTTCGAAACGTCATTACCATCTGGAACGTTGACATTAATACAATGTAGCTCGACGATGAGCATCAGTATTTTAAAATTTAGTTATTTAGTTACACAAGATTATTATAAATGCAACGAATGCAAATTTCAAATAGAAGCCAAACGAAGCGTGTCAGTAAACTTCATTCGAGCGGAAAGCTCGTACACTTGTAACTTTCTCGTTAGAATTTCACTTGAGTAACGAGATCCGAAGGGTTGAGCTTTTGCCTGGTGGTATCTCCTGAACCGTTATCCCTTGCTCCACTTTTCAGCTTCTCATCGCATTGTACCTTTCCTTGCCCCTCAATTTTAATTAGAATTTGCCATGCGCCATAAATCGCACCCCGGGGCAACACATTTTGGGAATCCTGTCAAGTGATGTAGAGGGAAAACGAAAGTGGGCCACCATCGAGAGCCGGTAAGAGTAAAAAATAAAGCTTAGGCGTGATGCGCGTCAGGTTACATCGTCGAAAGGAGCGTGTCGTTTTACTTTGCTAGTTTGACTTGACTCTACGAACAAGAGAGGCGATTTCTCGACGAGGGATGTTCCGCGATCCCCCTTAATACGATAGATCAAGCGGATGTTATGGAAATTCGCAGTGCTCTCGGGTGTATCTGGGTCGGAGTGCACCCCTTGGATTTTTTACAGATTCAGCAACGCGCGCGAGATACCCCGGAATCTGAGAAGACTCGAATGTAAAATAATATCACGTGCCGATCGTACTGCTCTCTTAGATACGATGTCGACAATGATAATGAATTAAAAATAAATAAGCACCTCTCCGAAATATATATATATATATGAATATTTATTTATTCATTCGTCTAACGGCACTCAGAAAAGACTTTATTCACCATAACTAAAAATATTTAATTGTCCAGATATCTAAAATATTTGTTAAGTATTACAAAATTGATTAACACTTAATAAATATTAATGTTCTTGTAATAAAATCTTATACCGAAGACACTTTTCGCCAAACGAATGATTAATTTGAGCAATTTCTTTCTCGTAACTAATTCGATGTTTCTTACTAATGAAGAACGATTTGCGGCAAAGAGATTAAATCTAGTTGAAACGACTTTAGATTTGGAATAGTTATGAAATACACGATTGACCTAACTGTTGTATCGGCGAAGCAAATAGACATTTGTTAATAATTAACAAATTTTTAATTTACGCTAATACAGATTTGTTAATTGTTAATGAATCATCGTTCGAGGATCGAACGCTTGTCTCAACTACCGATCGGTCGATAGTTAACAGATTTGTTAATAGTTACCAAATCTATATTTGAGATGAGCATCGTCTGTTTGGTGACATGACTATCATGTTTATTTAGAATCATTAATCTATGCGAGTACTTTTGACCAGTTGTTAAGACGACATTTTTAGCGAATCGTAACTCGGGGTGCAAGTCAGCGCCGCCTGGATTCCTGTCTTACCGATCTTTCTGTAGAGAGATCTTTCTGTAGAAAAATCGATAACAATCGAATAATTCATTTTAGTCAGCTCTGATTGCCTCACTCATTCATTAAACTCATTCAAAATCAATGAGGCAACCAAACCTGACGATTTTTAACTTCTAAAGAAATCGTGAAAAAATATCGCCACAGCCCGGGATCGAACCGTGAAAAATATCATGTTTATTGTCAATCCTCGTCCTTCAGCGGATCGGTTCGGTATTGCGCAGTTCTGCCAACATGCCACGCTTGTCGCTTTGAAATGCGAGTGAGTTGACTGTGGGTAAGTGTCGCATAAAAGGTGAGAATTTAACAGGATTATCGATGGAAAACCTTAACGATCTTCTCGTTTCTCTGGGTCTGCATGTAGAGTCGAGGCAGCCCTTTGAACGTGAGCATAGAAAATATTAATTGACACAAATATTTGCAATATCACTGTTTAACTGTTAAAAAAATCGATGTGACGGCATATACAATGATGTGTACACTTTTCTGGATCTATGAATTATTTTCTTCAAATTATTAACTATTGATAAGGATTTTTTTTATTAATACCAATGTTATGTTGAGTACATGATGTTTATCAGACCCTAATAAAGGAACATTTAATTCAAATATACATTTATTAACTATCAATAAATAATTATTCGAGCAAATTCAGAGGTTGAAATAAACGATTCGTTCACTCTAGGAGAATATTTATTCCGCCGTATCCAACTTTGCCATTCGTTAACAGTTAACAAAACCTGGCGCCTACAAATAAACTCTTCTATCAATGACGGTAAACGCTATGATAATTGAAAAGTTTGTGTCTATTTTACCGTATTTTTAGAAACGATTTGATAAAAGTTTGATTACGAACGAAAACTTAATTTTTCAATTAGCGTTATGCGCATTATCTTGTCACATTTATAATATTTATTAAACATTTTGAAGCTACCATTACAATTGACTACGAAAAATCTTTTTATTTAATTTTTTTCCAATTTTCAGCTATTTTTCGTAAATAAAAAGACACAAAAACTAGAATTGATGCTGCAGCGTATACACTTTAGGTTGCATTTCACTGCCCGTCGAATTTTCCATATGAAAACATATCACCCGACTGTAGTTTTATGTAAATTTACTGCCTTTGCTCACAGCCCGATATTTCATGGCAATTGGTGATGGAACGATTCGAAAGTATTGATCATTTCGGATCTGATATCGCTGCTGTCTACCTGTGAATATAATGGCGCTTAGAGTAAATGATTAAGTGTAAGAGTATAAAAGTATGTAACTGGAATAGACTCGACAAGCTTAAATATTTATTCAACATTACAAAGACCCTTAAAGTCCGATATTCATGAGAAGGAGTTGCAAGACTACTTGGCAATGGCCAAAATGACTTGTGAACTTTTTATTAACTTCCATATTATATCACTCGTATCTTTGGTACGCAGAGGTATACTCCGCGAAATCAATCTTGCGCTTTCCTCTGTTCTTGCTTCTTTTTATATTTCACAAGTTTTATCAGTCCAACGTGCCTGCGATTGTTTCTTAAATTCGGAAAATCAATGTAGGTTGAGATTCAACTGCAAGACTATCTCGTCTCTCGCGAGTTATCGTGCTTGCTCATTCCTTGTCCACCAAGTTTGCGTAATCAAAGTATACTTCCGCTGTCAAACGAAACCACCTACTTTGCCGAGTTAGGAAACTTCACCGGAAAGAGAGGATGAGTCTCGAAAGACCAGCAAGCTTTTCGGTACGCTACCTGTGTGTACTCGGTACTCAGTCGGTACGTATACGTGGCCTCTCAATTACCATCATTGAGATTCAGCATATTACGGGCATTACGGTTCGGAGGTTTGGACTCGATTTGCGAAACCGTGAAATCAAAAGCTACGAAGACACATTTTCTGGAGCGCGTACGCGCGTTGCTGGGAATTTGGCATGAGCTACTGCATAAAAAATATAATTATTTCAATAAGACACAGATATATTGCGCATTTTACGAGTGTAATAGGGAACTGGGGAAATCCAGTGCAATGAAAAAAAAATAACACAGATCGTAAAATTTAACAAGTTTTTTTTTTCAATCATAGTAATTTCATCATTTTTACCAAATGATTTTTTATTGTGCGTAATTTAAATAAAATAGGTAAAGTTCCTGTTACCGAAAACACTAAAAGTACGTAAGTTTCTAAAAAAGTTATGCAACGTATTAGATCAGAAACAAAATGTACATTGATTGTTTGCTTTTAATAATTAATTAAAAATATAATGATTACAATATATTAAAAATAACGCCTCCAACTGTTACTATTTATACAGAGGGATACATTTGGAAATTATCGATATACTCGTGTAGCGACTGAGAGATATTCGAGCAATCTGTGGAAATGAGCATGTGGGAATAGGCGATAAATCGCATTTTGCCAGATTGCTGAACTATATCACAATGACGATCAATCGTATATTTCAACAAGGGAAGTAACGACAATGATACTTTAGAGGAAAAATCGCAAGATTTCTGGAATATATCTCAATTACCACGCAAGTGCAGAAAGAATTCCCACATTCTTCTCTCTGTTCCTTTTGAAATAATTATTGAAGCGTCCTATAGTTTTACGAAGGATAGAACGGATGGAGAAAGAGATCCAAAAAGAGGAAGAGAGGAGTAGAAGGATAAAGCGAGAGAGAGAGAGAGAGAGAGAGAAAGCACCATTTGGAGCAAGGTCCACAGACTCTACGGTGTACAGCGGAGAGCAGAGTCCTCGAGAGATTTCGTTCACTAGTTTCGTACGCCTCAAAGCAAGTTTGTCATGAGACGTTGCTCGTTTCAACCGACATGAATCACCGAATGCCTTCCGGTTGAGGGTCGACTTTCGACCCGTTGTGTTCGAGCTACTATATATTATTTACGAGTCTTTTAGCCACGCAATGTCACCAGTGTGCAGCACACGAAGAACGATTTTTTTTTCGCAGGATTATTCCCTCAAACGAATGGCAAAAATTTGATAATTTTTCGGCTAACAATATTTCTTCGCCTGTTCGATAATAACTCGCGATCATATTTTGTCTGAAAAATTTTAATATGCAACTAGGAAAAATGAGTTCTTTGAAACCTAAGCTACAGTACAACCAAAGGAATACACAATACTTATCGTGTATCAGATGCACATCTGACTGCGAATAATATTAAACGGTAAATGAATAAACATATGGTAAAAATTTCATGTTTTTAAATTAACAATATTTCTCTATCTGCGCGGTAAAATGAATTTATAAATATATAAGCTGCAGTATAAGGAAAGGAATATAAAACACAGATTATAACTGCATATGTATTCTATTTGCCAGATAATATCAAAAGGTAAATAAGAAATCGTGCGTATCGTATATCCCACTGAAGTTCAGGATATTCGCGGAATGTGAATGAAGCTATAGTGCTTCTGGATTTAAAGTCTATTCCGGATTCAGAGAGGGTGTATTACTAACGGAAGGAATACCATGGTGGAGCCAAAGAAATTCAATCTTTGTGAAGAGTACGCTGAGTAAAAAAATAGTCGTTTACTCTCTCAGAAATTTCCTGAAATTGCAAATTTAATTCATGTGTAAAGAATGCGAAGGTTTTTTGGAATTTCGACTCGAAAATTCTATAACAATAATCCTAATGAATTATGCATTAAATTATTCGAAATTAAATTTTTTAACAATTTACAAATTACAAAATATCAAAATTACAGGTAATTGGGATAAAATCTTTTTTTTTTTTTTTTCGATTTTATCAACATTTGAATAATTTTACCTCGATACGGAGTTCGAATTGTGCTTCGATTGTGTCTTTAGAGAAATAAACATGAGAAAAAGCGAGTGGATGGAAATTTTAGGCAAACTGGCTGACGACGGAAAGAAGAAAAATTTGGTCGTTACTATGATACTTTCGAAGCTACAAGTATCGTTGTCCCCTATGTGAAGAACAACCATAGCGGTGAATTCTACGATATACGCGAACCCTGGATCAATATTCTTCGGTGGATGCTTTCCCGTGGTCTAACTTTTCGACCCGCCATAAAAAAAAACGCGGTATCCCTTCTGCGTCAGATCGTATACGATGTATGTGCTGCCGATAATCGTTTCCAGCAATACCCCTGTTAAAGTCTGGTCCCCGAAACGGTATTTTCTCGTTGTATCGATTCTCCTTTGGGATATATAGAATAAAGGATAATACAGCTTACCGGATTCTAAACAATAAACCTGATTTTGCCCTTTACCCGGGACCTTGGTTTTCGTAAGATATTTTCGTAAGAGTACATTATTTCGAATGAAAGGGAAGTCGCAAATAGACAAGACTATAGCACGGAGAGAAATTGTTTTTGCTTCTCTAGCAATATGTATTTAACTGGCGATAACCTTGTTGACGTAGCAACACCATAAGTACAGACAGAAAAAGAAGTTGCTATGCACGTCTAATCCAGCCCCGAATTATCTCAGTAGAGAAAGACAATTACATTTAATCGTTGCATACAAATAAAATCGTCATATTTGATGCACTTTTGATTGCCCGAGATTGGTGTAACGTCCGTTAAGTTGCCAATTTATTCAACATTAACAAAATCCATGCTGCCGCAAGCTAATTTTTTTCATTGTAAGTTTTTGTCGTTAACTCTATAACGTCTTCTTTTATAACCTTAACGATAATGTTTAATATTCTTTAAGATAATTGACAGCTTACGAGACATTGTAGGTGACATAAGTAGCATTGGGCAAGGTAAAAATTGGCAGATCTCTGATTTATCACTTCCGTCGTTGACTTCCGTCGAGATAGCTCGTTGAATACGTCCGAACCGGTATCATCAAATCAGTACACGGGATAGCACTATGGTAGACTGAAGTATGTTAGGAATTCACTTGAATTGACAATCAATTTGCAGCGAAGGCGGCTGTAGGGGGTCATTACTGTACCCAAAAGGAGATATTACGTTGCGATTACTGAAAACTGTTTGAAAATACTGTTGAAAGAAATATCTATTTTTTGAGTAAGAAGTCAAATGATTTAATGATGAATCATATCTAGATCTAGATTCTCTCTTTACGCGTTTACTTCAATTCAACAATAACAATGAATACTTTAGGAGTTAACTTAGTCATGCAGAGGTCCGCATTTCATATTTCCAAGTTCCGAGAGTTTTCTGTGGTTACGCTCAGACGTAATAGGGATGTATCGAAAAGCTTTGAGAATCTCGAGATCCCAAAGGAAGATATTACGTTGCGATCACTGAAAATTCTTTGAAAACAATGTTGAAAGAAATATGTCTTTTTTAAATAAAGAGTCAAATAATAAATTGTACGATTTCGAATCTCTGTTCACGCATTTACTGCAAATGAATTCAACAATTACAATGAATACTTCAGGAGTTTACTGAGTCGGGCAAAGGTCCGCATTCGATGTTCCCAAGTTTCGAGAGTTATCTGTGGTTACGCTCAGACGTAGTATGAATATATCGAAAAGCCTTGAGAATCTCGAGATCCAAAAGGAAGATATTACGTTGCGATCACTGATATAGTTAATAGTTTGAAAACAGTTGAAAGAAATATATATTTTAAAAAATAATGAGTCACTTAATGACGAATCGTAGAATTACGATTCTCTGTTTACTCAATTACTGTAAATGAATTCGACAATTACAATGAATACTTCAGTAGGTAACTTAGTAACATAGTTCGGATATATCGAAAAACCTTGAGAATCTGGAGACAGTGAGTAAAAAAAATAACCTCGAGCTCTATAATAATAATCGATGGAAGGGCATCGCCGAGAATGGAATCGCTGATGCCTTTTTGGCCGTATTTATGTAAAATTAGGAGGGTCGGTTGCGGTAAAAAGAAACGGGGAATATCCTGTTACGATTATGCAAGGGCCGTGTACACACTCGATTCTTGGTTCCTCAAAGTTATCCGATCCGCCTTTCATTCACCGATTAAAATAAAACGTTTAGAATATCACTTCTCGATTAATGAAACGACTTTTTAAAATTGTCAAGTCATTCCTTCATTCATACTATGTTTATATTTATACGAAAATACCTAATTGTTACTTTACTTTTTATTCAAATAAATAAATTTTGATACGTTTTGTACATTTGAGCGACAAGATTATAAATATTCTTACAGATATCTGTAAAAATGTATCAACGTTTCTCCTACAAGTATAACTTATAACTTATTACTTAAGTCTACGTAAAAACTAAATGAATACATTTTTATAAACACAATTTTGTACACTTAAGTCACAAGATTTTAAATATTCTTACGAATATCTGTGAAAATTTATTAAAATTTATTTCTCCACGAGTATAACTTAAAACTTATTGCTTAACCCTTCGAAGCATACATTTTGCCGTACGTATGACTTACAGAAAAATTGGTACACGGAAGATTTTGAAGTCGCTGATTACGAACCTGAACTCAAAATTCAGAAATTCAAAATAGCAGACTAAAATGCGATTTGATATTGGAAATATCATTATAATATCAAATCGCAAAATTTCAGATTCTAAATGAGCACTCCCGAAACCTCCTGAGTTCCAAATTCCCAACGAATTCAATAATTATTTTGAATTTCGTTCGCCCTTCTGGATTTGCTATGACGAAAGTCTAAATTTTCATTTCAGAGTTGTAATCAGCGATTTCAAGAATCTCCGAGTACAGAGTTTCATCCAATCAAGTCACTTTGTGCATATTGGATCCGCCATTTTGAATTCCTTAGATTCGGTTCAAATTAATAATCATTTTTTATTAGTAAACGATCTCTTAAGAATCTAAATGCATTTAAAATCGTCGCATGACTTAAAAAAACGTGTGAAAATCGTGAAAACCCGAATTAAAATATCTGACATACCGGTATGTCACTATGTTTCAAAGGGTTAAGGTATTATCTCCGCGTCGCAGCTATGAGGATAGATGCGACGATGCGCGGTTTGCAGAGGAGGTTATGTATGACAGATGCGCGCGCCACTCCCGTCACTATAACATTTCTATTTAACGCACGATATTCGCTTCATACACTTCCAAAGTATTTGCAATTTTAGTTAAATTCTTAAATCTCGTTCAAACGGTAGATAAAAAAAACAAGTCGTTTGTGCGTGTTTGCTATAAGAGATACATGTCAATCATATCAACTTTGACTACAATTATTTCGACTTGGAAACGATAAATCTTGTTTGAATTGCAGAGAAGTTCAGGTAATACTTTCAGTAATACAAGCGCTTATTTTTAACAAACTCTCAAATAAATAATTCTATGTAATTCCTTAATTCTACCTGAAAGCTTAAAATTGAAGAACAAAACGTCAGCGAGTTTGTTAAAATGATTAAAAAGCAAATAACTTAAATTTAATAAATTTAACAATGCCAACAAAAACGTTAATTTTCATAAATATTTAAGTGCTACGTATAACGCGTTGATATAAAATATTTTGTTCAGTGAAAGCACGACGATTCTATTTTCTACGAAAATAAACAAGGAACTGGGAAAAGTCTTTTGAATAAATGGTGATATAATACAAAGCGTCAAGTGGCCCAATGCTCTCGGGGCAGTTCATCGTTTTTCACGACAAGTTGAGTAAACGACTCATCCTCCCCTCGACGAACTTTATACAGCACTCCGGATTGCGAGTGTAAGGCTATCGTGCGATGAAATGTCCCAAAGCAGAAATGGGATTTCTATCTACCTGTATCGTTCGCGCCCTAGTTTCTTCCGCTTTGGATCTTGGCCGTCCCAAGTATTTTAAACTTATGAAATAGTTTCTATTCGATACCGCGACGCTACTGTGTCGGGGCGGATTCTTTATTTACTGACATTTCTTTCCTTTTGAGAGAAAATACGACTGTTCGTTCCGTTACTATTTCTACTTGATACTACTGCCTGTGTAATAATAATAATAATAATAATACAATTATTACTACGCCACAAATTGTGAGTTGTGAGTATAACTTCATCACGATCAATAGTGCAAGTATCATATTTTATTTGGATTGTAAGTAGATTAGATTAAATTGCTTTGTTATGAACAAGTTCCATTCAGGGATCTGTAGATATCCGAGCATTAAGTTCGATTAATAAACAAAGTAACAATGATAAATAAACTCAACAGATTCTAAACAATAAAAAATACAAAGACATTCTATACATGACAATAAATTAACATATCCTCTGATAGAAACCAAAGACCTTAATCTAGATTAAAAATAGACCCTCAATTAATCAAAATAAACAAAAGGAAAAAGAAAATTTGCCACGTTACTGGATCTTTAACCAAAAATATTGGCATCTGACACGAATAAACAAAATCAAAAGGACGCTAAATCGCTAGCTATACCACGGAGCCACCGTTCTCAGCATGTCACAAACGATACGACGAAATCGACCCTTACCTCAACCCTAACGAACCAAAGGGAAGCGAATTTCAGAGATAGCCAATCGCTATACAGAACGCATACCAATGACCATTTAGAAGAGCCCTGTGGAGATTACGTATCTGCATATCTTGCATAACTGTGACACGAAGAGGATCTCCCATGGGAATAAAGTATATTCGAATAATATATTCAAAATATATTTATATAATACCTCATTTTTCCTCAAAAAGTGTATTTTTCTTGTATGTCATATATTTTCCTACATATTTTACGTATATTATGAAATATATGCGAGTATATACATTTAAAAAATATTTTTCAACATATATCCGTCAGTTATATCTGATAGCATATGGAATATTTCCATTTTTTTCGTGAAAAATATATTTATTATACGTAAAAGTATAATTGTTGTATACATTTTTTACCATTAGTAATTTAAAAACGATTCCAAAGTGATGCTAACATTAGTGACACAAAGAAGTACATCGAAGATAATTTTGAAGTGTTGCAGTAATTTGCACGTTGATATATCATTTTAAAGTATTGCGCAGTGTGCGCTAATCGATTTAACGTCGATGAATGTAACACTGGATTCGCCAGGGATGTTAAAGAAATCGAAGAAGAAGTAGAGAAATATGTAACACGACTCGAATCGGTACGAACCAGATATCTGCAACTGCGCGACGTTTAACTACCCAACGCTGAAATTGAATTTATAGACCGAACCACACGGGTTTTGCTCCTGACGTACAGTGGATTGCATAAATGGTTTCCAATGTGTGTACAATGTGCGGTGAGGTTGAAGAGGAGGATGAATGAGGCTTTTTGGCATCCTCCATAGAAAATAAATGGATCCAAAAATATATCAGAGATAAAGAATTAGTCGTCGAAATATATTTTATATATCTAAGATATATTTTTTATATATCTTGCATATACTTTATTTTCATGGGGGGTCACTACGCTCAGTGCGCGCATCGGTTGGAGTGTTAGAGTGCGAGCGAGACAACAGCGCGCCGCTTGCTGCATTTTTTTGCGAGCGAAACCAGCAATATGGTTCAGTTGTACTTTCTTCTTGTACCTCATCGCATGGTATCCACACATTGAAAATCATTTATGGAAGTCAGTGTACGTAAGGCTCTCGACTCAAAACGTGTATACCGGAAATGGAAGTAGTCCGTCTGCTCTTAAGAAGTCCGGAGTAATCCAGATCGTGGGAAACATTGTCATATTGGACTTTAAGGGGGTGAGAATTGTCTGGAGGTCCATCTAAAATTGAAAAAAGAAAATGTTCACAACGTTAATTAATATTTTTGGCAAAAAGAAATTCACACCATAGTCACTCGTCGGAATTGACAGATTGACACACGAATATGAGATGAATTAATTATTTTCTGAACCATTGTCAATCTCGGGAAAAATTCTCGATCCGGTGTTACCGACAATCAATCTTATGTATGTGAATATACCGACGGTAGATAACAGATCTGTAATGCATTAGAGCCGATTGACCTATCAAGATTAAATAAATTGTTAGCTTCTTCATCGATCAATTTCGCTGAGTGAAAGAACTTTTATTTAGTCGAAAAGTTAATTAAATCTGAGTACAACGCATCATAATTTTCTATTATCGTTTTCACAGAGACGGCTTCCTTCACATTACTTTAAGGCGAGACGAGACATGTACCACATGACATATGGGTGCGAAGATAGCTGCTAATTTTCCATACAACGCCATTCAAAGACTTTTGATATTTCGGAAAACATAAATGTATCACTATACGCAGAATTAAACTTTGCTTTTTTTTCTCAAGTGTTTACGGTATCCGAATGCTCTTGTTTACAGTTTTTTAAAGTGATGTGATACCGCTGTCACTATGATAATACTTGTCACAGTAACAAAACTGTCATCCAAATTAATCTGTCACCATTGATCAGTCCCTCCATCTGTAACAATTCGTACGGCACCGTTCTCGTTTTATATTACGGATAATCCATGACGGATAAATTCGAATTATAGTTTTAGTGACCGACCGAGTAGTATCACATTATCTTAAGATGAGGCGAAAGACACACTCCACAAAGTGGAGTGAATCTTTCGCCTCGCCTAAAGGCGAAGTTAAACGTCGATGAGTGCGAAAGAGTTAGAACTAATATAACGCTCACGACGTTGTAATAGAGAAGCACATCTAAGTATGAAGATTAAGCCTCAACTTAAGATGATGTGACAACCGTTCAGAAAATACGATCGGCAACAGAAACTGTAATCCATTTTACCCAGAGTTATATTATATTTTAGACAAAAATAAACTCGCTTTCACGTCTTCTATTTATTCTGCAGTGAATCGAAATTCTATGTCTTCTCTAACATCAACCGTCTTCAAATCGATTGGATTACAGTTTTTGATACTGACTTGGTCCGGGATAAGACAGAACTGGAATGGCGCTTACGTAGGAGTGAGAAGCAACACATCTGTGTAAGTATGGGAGGTTTTATCTCCTCTGAAGGCGAGGCAAAAGACCACCATGCTACCGGTATATGAGAGAGACAACACCATAGGGATCGCGTGAATACGTGAGAAAGCACACCAAGTGTCCCCTCAAACCTTTCCACTCCATTTTTTTCTAGCTGGTGGAACATTTACATGATGCATGGCACGTCATCAGGCTATATTATGTAAAACTCGTTTTTTTTTCTCAGTGTATCCTTAAAAAAATTAATTTAAATATATTAGTTACCGACTGAGTAAATTTCTCTTCGCCTTGAGGCGAGGCTCGATACCAACGAATCATCTCAAAATGTTCAACACATTTTTCTCGAACCCAGTTTCATGTACGGACGTCAGAAGCGTCGGGATCACTGCGTGAATGTGGCACGAAGTGATCTCTGCAAATCCGACATTTATCCGAAAATCTGAGTCTGAGAAGAGTGTGTTAGAAATGTTTAGCTCTCTCTCTAAAAAACTTACGGTTTTTCTCGGTTTACGGCCTCCCATTAAGTAAAATTTTAATCGAAGAGAAATATCGTTTAAATATTATCAGTTATAATATTTTTCGAACTTGGAAATATCTGATTCATTTTCAAACTCGAAGGGTATTCGACGGATTATTTTTTTCACCGAAATTTAAACCGATAGGAGTTTGGTATTTAATATTTTCTGACGTTTCTGACATTCAGGCAGGTTATAAGCTATCGCAAATTTTTTCTTTATTACCTAACAGCAGCAGAGAAATTATCGAAAAATTATCGATATAATTTCGTCCTGCTGGTACCGCGTGATGTTAAATATCACGCTCTTATTGGTCGAGATTCGTGTAAAAAAAAATAATCGCAATAATTGCGGCAGTGCGAAACGAACATCCCAATCGGTGAAACATACGTACGATTGTCTGAATTTCGTTTGAGTATCAACCGAGTATAACGAGTTTGGCTCGAAAGTAGTTTTCGGAGAGCTGACGCAGTTTTGAGCACGCATCAACGCGATGCGGTGAGAATTCAATACTCAGCCGAGAAATGCCATAGCGAGGGTAAACCCGGAGTGCCCAAAGTAGAAATTAGATTTTTTTCGCGAACCCGAAGCGGATGGTCAGCCGGTGGAACAACGGCAACGGTGCGGTGCGGTGCCCAGAGAATATTTAGCAATGATGCCGTAGGTTTCAGGAGCAAGCTAGACATATAATTAGAGCCATGGTAGATCCCGTGAGAAAATGCTCTGGCTCATAATAGCTGTGGATCACGGAACCCCCCCGGGTTTATACTCTCCGCTCATTCGTCTTTTGCCCTCTTGCCGTCGCAGCTACGCTTCTCGCATCTTCATGCCGCCGCTCTTGGTAGTCTTCTTCTCGCTTTCAGCCGCACAAAATTACGCCCTGATCTTCTCCAGTTTCTAGAAAAATATTCTACTCCGCGTGCAGTATCGTGTTCGCTTTTTTTTTGGATTCTTTCTATTCTTTATATCCATGTTGGACCTATTTATTCTTACGAAAGGCTTATCGACGCTCAGTGAATGAGAAAGAAGAAGCAGATGGGCAGAGAATTAGACCGAAAAGTAGAGAATACGTGGTAAAAAAGAAAGCCAATCGGAGCAGATAGCGACTAGTTCGCATTTCCGATCGCGCATCACGAACCAATAATTATACATTCACCGAACCCCGCAATCATGATAAATAGAAACTGAAAATAGTAATACGAAAGTTTGCTTCGTTTTCCCTTTCTGATTTCAGAATATGCGGTTGAAGAGCATTAATCGGAGAAGGTCTGATCATCGTCGAGTGAGTTTGAATGACTGTGCTTACGTTCAAGGAATCAAGTTCACTTGCTTGTACTTCCATAGAACTAAAAAAAAGACGTGCAAATTTCAAATTTGTGTATAATGGTTATCTCAATTTTGACTTTTTCATGGAGGAAATGGTATTAAAATTTGTAATAAAATTGCAAATTAGGGAAAATTACAAATTTCATTAAGTTTCATGAGAGCGTACAACCTTATTACGAAGAATTCAAACAACCATAAAATTACACTCCCGTTAGCGATTTAGGCGGAAATTACAGTAAACTTAGAGGAGCTGCGTCCCGACTCGTGTGCAAAATTTCAGAAATATCCAATGACCCGTTCTTGAGATATAGCGATTGCTATTTTGCAAGCTCATAGCGCACACACACACACACAATTTGTTTTTACGAAAATATAAATATTGCTTTCTCTTTGAGAAAGTCATTTCTCTTTGAGAAAGCAATATTCGAAAACATTTAATCTTTTTGTTATATTTGATATTTAAAAAAAAATCATATTCAATGGTAAATTTATCTATATAAAATGTATATTTCGCGTCGAAATCTTCTAAAATTCAAATATATTTTTATTTTTATGGGAGAAATGTATTACAGTGTTTTTATTGAAATGAATTATTGATATAATTCATAAATGAATTAATATGTATAGGATAATTGACGAAGACGAGTATAGGAAAAGATTTCATTTTACCTCATTTACTTTCACCTACTGCACGATATATCGTTACTGCGTGTACTCAAGCGTGTTTACATGTTTGTTTCAGAGGCGTTGTCGCACAGACACAAATGCAGGTAACTTCAACGTTTCTTCATTCAACGAGTTTTGAGTTTAATTAATAGAACTTCAAAATGCACAGTAAGAATATATGTAAAATTTTGTGAAATTGAACAAAATTTTGTTTCCAAAGTAATCGAAATACAATTTAATTGGTGGTTAATTTTGCTTCGAAACGACAAATTATTTCGAAAATCTTTGCATTAAATGGGAAGTTAACAAATAGTTTATTAAATTTTCTGAAAGGTATTGTAATATTGAAAAAAAAATCTATTTCGTACTCGCGACTACTCGCAGGTAAAAAAAAACAGAAGATATGCGTTTGGTGTTGATCAAATGTTGTCATCACAAGTCATCAATGATGTTCTTTTAATATAAATTTATATTTTCCGTTCTCTATAATTCAAACAAATTAAAAATTCTCGTCGAGGAACTCTTTTTACTCGTGAAACCAATTGAAATCATATTTAAAAAAAAAAAACGCTTCAAATGATCGAATATCCTCGGCAAAATGAAAATCTTTAAAGTAATGAGCGAATAAGAATTTTAAAAAAAAGGACGAACAGTCCAGCAAGGATGAAGAGATTTGAGATAAATGCAGGTAGATCACAGGTGCAGGTCGGTCGGTAAGGTAGATATCGTGGAAGGTAGTCGCAGGTAGGCAGGTGAATTGCGATAAGGCGAACTACGGCGAAACGTATGGTTGCGTGGAGCGCGTCTTGCACGCTCCAGGCAGGACGTGCGTGCGCGCAGCGCTGGGCCTTCTCGACGATCTCAGTTTCAGCCAATAGGAGCGAGGGACCGATCGCGAGCCGGCAATTCCAAGAGGGTTACCAGTTTCTCAACCGCGAGGAACCCAGGGAAACGGTGTGTGCCCTCTGTACTGTTTGTTGCAACAGGCAAGAGGAAGGTTGCCGCTGCCGTAGATCTCAGACGTGGTAGGACCGGCGAGAGGTGGGGATCGACGCTTTCCGTGTTGTTCCTCGAGAGTGCTCTACGGTTTATCGTGGCGGCGTGTGCTTCTGTGGTTTTCTCGCGTGGGTTTCTCTCCCATACCATATACTATACGTCTCTCTGTTACTCCCACCTGGCGTCTCCGAGGAAACCAGGCAGCACCGTGTGCCTCCTTCCTATGCAACACACACGATTCCTCACCGCGTCAGTCACGAGATCTATACGGATCTATTCGTCGAGATCTATAGCAGTGAAAAGCGAGCAATTAATTCGAAAAAAAAAAATAAAACACGAACACGAGTTTGTTGGATCGAGCTTTACCGGTTGTGTCCAAGAATTTTGGAATTTATTCCTCAAATTCTTTTCTCTTTCCCTATAAATCTACAGAATTAAATTAATTAAACGATAAGATCGGTTGTTTGTACGCCTATGGATTGTTTCTACCGCGAACGATAGTGTAGTATCGAATAATACTAAACGTACATTCTTGTCATTCAGTCGTTTTACCTCGCGTGTTTTACTACGAGGTAATCGTAGTTAATACTATGAAAAATAGTATTTTCGGACACTGTGATTTCTTCGATTGAAACTAATAGCGACAACCGAACGTGTAGCCTGCGATAAAAGTGAAACGACGCCAAGAGTATCGGTGATATATCGAGAGATCGAGGGATTTCTCGTGGCTACGGAGAAGCGAACGCGTGCAGGTGCGGAGGACTCTCGGATTAACCGGTGGTTGTACATAGTGCGCTGAAAAGTGGTAGCGCGTGAGACGCTCGCGACGTTGCTCACCGGGAGTCTATCCACTGCCTCGCGATATCCTCTCCACTAGCACTTGTGCTATATACAGAACGTATAGAACGTACTGTGGGTAGCGCGGATGGCAAGGAGGACTGCTCCTGGAAAAAAGGCCGGGCACCGGGTAAACGCTTTGGAATGCGGGAGAATCGAGAAGTGATAAAAATCGACAGCAACTTTTCGCTGCTGCTGTCGATAGTACATGTTACCAAGGATTATTAGTATGCCGAGTGTATGTTTACGCGGAACGTTCGTGACGAAGAAACGTGGATAAAACGTCGATTTATTTTTCTTTCAAAACTCTCTCGAGTGAATTATTTATCAAAATTCAAAGTTCTCGCGTGGATAAGGTGGATTTCTTTTAAACTGGAGATTGAAAGACGCAGAAGGGTGTCAGTGATTGATAAACGAGTGAATTACTCTTACTCTTCGAATAATTTGAAATTTTTTAATAGAATAATCGTCGCAGTGACTATAACAACGAGAAAACAAATGTGAATGAATTTTTATTTCATTCTTCAAACTGTTGGATGAATTATTTATACAAATCTGAAGTTTCTTTCGAATAATATCGATCTCTGGATTGATAACTGTACAAGGCTTGATCGATTAAACGGTGCGAGTGAATAATCATTGAGTGACTATTGTTTATTGTTATTTCGTGCTTCCTTTTTTTCTTCTTTTTACTTTATTATCATATTTAATTGCGTGTGAAGTGCGCATGGAAGTACAGAAGTGGAGGGAATGTATACTATTGTTGACGTGCGCTCGCTGCAAGGACGTGCGGATCTCGTGTCGTTCACCTGAGACTCGAAGACACAGGTAAGTAATTGAATGAGAGAATTTCTGCGAAAGAAACCGCTGGGATACGATGGGCGAGGGACCAGTCGTCGACGAGGTTGATCGATGACTATACACGGCCTCCTTTGTCCAACGCGGTATCTGGCCCGTGTCACTCTCAATGAGCGGTCGAACGTCTTTCAGATTACTTCAAAGAAGGTGAAGACGTATTCCCAAAGTGCACGAGTAGCCTGTTTGAATTTCAATTTCAAAAGAAGTAGAAAAAAAACAACAGTTTGACTCGAATCACAATAGTGCTATTGAGTTCTATGGACTTAATCGCCTTTAAAAAATCCAATTTATCAGTTTTTGTATACACTTGATGCATTATGGAATGACATTAATTATTAATGCATCAAATATCAAAAATTGTTCAAATTGTTTCACAATTGTCACTTTTACCTCAAAAGTTACAGAGATTTTACCTTAAATGTTACGGAGTTTTTTTTACATCAAGTACGAACGCAACAGACAGATTATTAAATTGGCCAAGTGAAATTGTAAAATTCAACAAATTCTATTTTACTAATAGAAATGTCTATTTAAGTATTTTTCGCTGTGTATAAACCGAGCAAATGAAATCTTATTGACGTAGCTTGTTTAAATTGTAATTTCAAAAGAAACGTTTTCAAATAATTCAACTCCAACCACAATAGTGCCCAAGATGGTGCTATTGACTTTTCTTTACTTCATCGCTTTGTGAAAATTTCATTTGCATACACTAAGTGCATTGGAATGTCACTAATCATCGTTGCAACAAATATAACTTGAAAACCAACTGACGATATAATTTTTGTCTACGCAATAAAAAATTGTTTTTTTAAATAAAATAATTTCTTTCGATAAGATGAAATTTTTTAAACTAAAAAAAATAATCTTCTAATCATTTATAAGTTGTTATAATTAAATTTATTACAAAAATCTATAATTTCCTAAATAGTTTGTCGATTAAACGTATAACGTTTATCTATAAATTCATTCAAAAGTTTACGGAATCAATTTTGTTGAATTTAACTCAATTTTACCTTTTTTTTCTTCGTCATAGAGAAAGATCCGTACGCACGTCCGTGTCGTATGCTTGCGCAGCGTGCGTGCGTGCGTGCGTGTGTGTGTGTGTGTGTGGGTGAGAGAGTGGATGTATGTGATGAACTTGCAAAATTACAATAGATGTATCTCGAGAATGGGTTACTCGATCATCCTGAAACTTTGTATACGGATCGAGTCGCGACTCCCGTCAGTTTGCTGCAATTTTCGCGAAAATCGCTAACGGGTGCCTCACTTTATGGTTGTTTAAATTTTCCGAAAAAAGAGATACACTCTCTAGCTTTTGTAAATTCGAGGCTATCGAGTTAAAACTTTCTACAAGAATAGGCTAGGTAACAGCCTAATCGGTATCGAGTTTGGCATGAAACGATCAAGGCGTTCAGATTTTATTGAACGATAAATTATGATAATTTTTCGAAAAAAAAAAAAAAATGTCTATAACTTTCGTAAATTTTCATCAATCAAACTGAAACTTGACATAAAAATTCTTTGGAGAAAAGGATACTTGGTCTTGAATTTGGTAAGAATCGATTGAGACGTTTAAACTTGATGAAATTTGCAATTTTACTTAATTTTTAATTTTATTGAACATTTTTTATATTACTTCCTCTATGAGGAACTCAGAATTGAGTTAGCCATTATCCGTAGAGGAGATTCTATGCGGTTGCAAATTCAAATTTGAACGTATTTTTAACTGTTTTGCTTAATTATTATGAAATTCGATCGTGAATTTATGAATAACATGATTCTCCATTATAGTACGACGATTAATAGTCATCGTTAATATTCCTCCTGACAATAAATAAGTAGAATAACAAATTAATTAATTAATTAAATAAAAGAAGAACGAAAATAAGTAAAACAAAGAAAAATATCGTCATCAGCCCCCATGTAATACGATCGCGAAGGCGGTTCGAGCGAATGATTCATCTAGCGCCGCAGCAACGCAACCTTTCTTCGCACACGCCATTGTACTAAACGAACACGGGGGCGCGTCTGAATATATAAAAGTGAAAACGAACCTCCTAAAGAAACTAGTAGAACTACACGGTTAATATGATTAAGCACCCTGCGGGCAATTAACAAATTTCAAACGCGTTTACTCATTATGTGTTCCGCAACTTGATAAATTTTGACACTCGAAGACAACTTCGATCAAGTATCAGATCGCGGCAGAAAAATATAATCGTAATATCAAAAGAAACAAATTTGCTAAATTTGTGACACAAATTTAACAATTTTTGTTAATATTTTATTCAAAATTAAAGTTTATGCTGAGATTACACAATGAAGCGAAATCAATTAAATCGAAAATTGCGAGCTGCGATCTAAATAATCAATAGATTGATTTAATATTTAGTAGATCGAACGAGCTAAACTGTATTTCAATAATCCGCAATCGTTAACGAAAACTGTCATTTAATTTAAAAAATTACGATTGATGCAGATAAACGAGAAGAATTATATTTTATGTTTAAAATATTGTCCGGCCGTGAGTAAATAAAATTACAAATTCTATCACCGATTACAGTTTCTAAATTTGTGTAAAATCACTTTGACAAGATATTCGATGCGCCACCCACAATCGCACATTTAGTTGATATTATTAATTTTCCTCATCGACAATTTATAATTTCAAATATTATAAAAATCAAAGTTATTAAATTTGTCTTTTAAATTCAGCAACTTTATTTGTCCATTTGTCGAGAAAGCTTTTTTTATTTGGGAGAGCGAAAAGTAATTGATATAATTGGTAACTAAAAAAAGTTAATTGGTGACCGAAGATCAATTGATAAAAAGATATGTTAAAACTGCATTTTCTAATTTTCCTTACGAAATTCCTTTGACGTTGTACATTTCAGTACTGAAAGTGATCTTGTACCCACGTATATGCACACGCAACAAAGAGAATTGCGATTAGCTTGATTCCCTCCTTTATTCTAAAGAGGTACATGACTGCTCCCGGAAAGCACGTACACGGTTACGCGTTTGTAGTAGTTTGAAGAAACCATTTCTATGGATTTTATGTACCCGCTCCATTCTCCCATCCTCTGACGTTCGTTGCTCCGGAAACCCACGCGTTCAAAGGCTCGTGAGTGCCAGCGTAGAGTTGAGTCCTCCACACACTGATTCGACACACACCAATTCGAATGCTCGTTCATACGCTACGTATGTGTATACTCGGAGGTTTGTCAATGTATGCAGTGATACTAGGCGACGAATTACAGCCGTAGTACCACGGTAAGGTGCTTCAATAAAGTTAGTGCTGTCCGGTACCAAAAGCATCCGCAAGATTCGTGCACATATAAGTACAGAATCGTGTTCTCCGTGTGTCTAAAGAACAGAAAATAAATGGGAGAAAATGATTGAATTAATTCGTAAAAAAATGAGAGATGATATCATTGAAAAATATTAATAATACGGCAGAGCGGTTGTATCGGTAGAAGTATCGTTCATAACTTAATGCATAGCCTTTCACTCGGTATTTCAAAGCACAGGAAATTATTTGTGCGCCTACTAAAGAGGCCGATATATATTTTTTTATTGTACTTTTATCTCGTCTCCATCTCGCAGACTTTTTTATTTATGGTAAGCACTAAAGAGAGCGGTGCTCCCTTGGGTATTTTTGCAGTACGTCTTACATGTCGTAGACGTGTCGTTCGCTCGTCCTCGAGGTCTCTCGTCGTATGATAAAACCCTGGGGAGACAGGTGTATCATACACCATATATGTATATATGTATAGATGAGCTGTGTACTATGTTGTATACACGTAAGACAAGATCCTAGATCGTTGGACTGAAAATCGAGAAGCGTGCTGCTTGGACAGTGCTGACGAACCGGTTCGTGCAGAGCTATAATAATATTAAGCATCACGATTCGACCGGTCTGTCCAATTAATATTAATTCGAGCGTGCAACGATGAAGATCGAGACGCAATCTGGATACGAGGGATAGTTAAACAGCGATCAATCACCTCCTAAACTTACAGTTTGAATTAGGGTGGATGTACCGGTTGTCGTTGTTACTCTTTGACTTTTCCGAAATTTAACGATTTTTTAGTTATTAAAATAATTATGATAAAGACCTTGTTCTTATATAGTCTCACTCTTAAGACGATTTATTTCAATATCCTCATAATTGAAATGATTCTCTGATAAATCACAAAATAAGATTCGTGTTCGTATACACTGAGAAAAAAAAAATCGGTTGAATGTAGTAAACAAACCGTTACGGATAGCGAATATAATATTTTGTTGATTGAAAAGAATACTCAGTTGATCGAACAAACGATTATTCAGGTTGAATGTTTTTTTATTTTTATTTACAATAACAATTATTTCATTCAATCGATCAAATAATGTCGTTGATAAAATATCGTTAGTAACGGTAACCAACCGAGGTGGCATCCTCAGCTTACCGGTTGGTTGTTGTAATCCATCGGTTCAGAGTAATACGAATAAAAAACCAGGTTAATACGGATATTTATATTTATTTACAGTGGCGAAGACCGGCACGTACTTTGCGCGATGTTTCGATAGACGAAAGTCATCTATTCACAATAATTCACTGTATATTTACAATATATTCAATGCATTTCACTTTTATTTTTTGCAAGTTCTCCTTCATACACAACCACCTGTTACTTGGAACAATGGTGTCGTTTCCCTTCGTGAACATTTTTACTCGTTTAGCACGTACCAACCGGTTGGTTATAGAAGGAAAGCAATTGGTAATGGGAACCAACTCGTAGATCGCCGATATTATCCAAATGATTGTCGCAACTAACGCCGACGTTAGTTGCACCACCTAACGGCTCGTGGTGGCGACAGAACTGTGAATCGAAAATAGTTAGAAATACTATTGGTTTCTGTAACTAATTCGTCACACAACATATACTGAAAATAGTTGTCGCAACTACTTTTTTTATCCGTCTAGAGCCGAGGAGTGGGGATATTTTTGTGACTTATATGGAGATAAAATAACAACAATGTTATAGGTGGAATACTGGTTGTTAGAGTAACCAACTTTTATTGCAACCACAGCTCGCTGGCTGGTTAGTGGAACCAATCGATTTAACGAAGGATTATATCGAAAATTAGATCGTCCAACCAATCGTGTTTATTGGACATACTACAAGATTAGACAGTCGTACCAATCGAGTTAGTCACCATTACCAATCGATCAAAGACTTTCGTTTGATTAGATTCTCGATTTAAAAAAATGTCTTGATAGAAAATAAAAATTTTTTAGCGTTTTAATTGAACAATCATGAAGAAAGGAAAATATGTATGGAGTTTTGCCGAATAAAAATAAAATGACAAATAGGAATAATTTTGATACGTGCGTCATTCATGCGCTAACATTTTTCTATTTAACTCACGATATCTCAAAAACTAAACGGTAAACCGATCAAAATATTTTTTTGTGCATTTTTATTTTACGCTTCTCTAGAATTCTTTCGTTTTTTGGTTAAATTCTTGAATCTCGTTTTTCGTTGAATTTTTTTGAATCTCGTTTTAGGTTCAATTCTTGAATCTCGTTTTTAGGTCAATTCTTGAATCTCGTTTATGGTTCAATTATTGAATATCATTTATGGTTGAATTCTCGAATCTCGTTTGTGATTCAATTCTTGTACCTAGTTTTTAATTCGATTCTTCAATTTCATTGATGATTCAATTCTTCAATCTTATTTTTAGTCGAATTCTCGAACCTCGTGTTTAGAATATTCAAGAATTCAAGAATAGAAGTAAATTCTATTCTTGAATTTCCTTCAGACGGTAGAAACAAAATTTCTCGTTTTCGCCTCTCTCCTATAGATGATACATGCTAATCATGCCAACTTCAATTATAATTATCTCGCCTTGCAAAAGGTAAATCTTATATAAATTCCACAGACGTTCAGATAACAGGGTTTCAAAAAATTCTTAAATAAATTATTTAATGAAAGTAACACTTTTAACAATTGACGTCGTTCAACAACTCGATAACAATTCGTTTACCGTATCATCCAAGTGTTTGATATAACTACTGCCACCGTTATAGTTGCATCACTTCACGATTTACAGTAGCGCCAATGCTGCGATTGGTTGTCGGAACCACCTCGTTGATTCGTACGTACCACGTTTCCCTAACCAATCGAAAATCGTTGTGAATACTTTGCTGTTCTATAACTAATTTGCTGGCACAGCATATGCTGAAGGTGGTTATCGCAACAACTTTTTTTTTTTTGTCACGTAGACGTACTCGTAACTTTTCGCTCGATCGTCGTGCGCGCTTGACTTCGTATAATTTTACTCTGCCCACGCGAGCGAATGTCGGGTCATATGCGCAATAGTATTCAACCTACTGATATTATAATGCTACGTATCTATCCGCATGCCGGAATGTTGAGTCTCAAGCTTACGGTGAGACTCGTTTGATAAATATCTGCTCTGCGTCGATAACTTAAAGAGATACGCGAGAAAGAGATCTCAGCGAACTGGAACATGTTTGGAAATGCTTTTAATAATCAATATTATTATCATTTCTAAATGTATCACGGTATTTCGGAATTAATTAACACCTGTAGACGATTCAAGTTGTATTAATATATCGAAATGATAAACTATTAATCATGGATATACGTGACGAAAGTACAAATGCCCAGTTGTGGTTGTACAGCGAGATAAATAACAAATCATTCTGATGGTATTTCGTGTACCGATAATATTTTATTTGTATCTGGATATCGTTATCTGAATTTATTTTCAACGAGGGACTAATCTGAATGCCAGTGGCAATGTCATCTGTCAATGCTTCTACATATATATATATTCTTGCTAAAATATTATCGTGACAGGAAGCCTGGCAATTAATAAATGCACGTGATTATCATAATACAGATATCTAGAGAAGATAATGTAATCAGATTATCACGTATCAAGCTAATCAGGAAACGAATAAAAAATGCTTGAAATTTCAATGAAATTCAGCCACCGATTTTATATATGAAATTTTAAACGAAGATGCAATGTTGGATTCCATAAAATTAAAGAAAGATTTAAGAAAATTAACTAATTAAATATTCAGTTCGTTCGATAGACTCAATAATTGATCAATCAAGTAAATATTTATATCGCTATCATTGGTAACCGCAGATTTAATCGATTTTCGTTTATTTTTCTTCTCAATGTATAATTAGACAATATAACTAACAATTAAAATCAGTCCAAATTTAAATAGAATACAAAAATCGTAAAAATCACGTAGTATTAGCTTTGGAAATACTTCGGAGAACACTAGAAACGTTACAACCAAGCGTAAAGTATACAGTTAAGTTAGTTCACGTACACCTGTGATGGCGACAGATGTTCTATGGGGAGAGGAAGACCGCAGTCTTGAACAAAGATTCAACGCGTCTGAAATTACCACTGAAGAATCGTTTCGTTAATAAGAAACAAGTATAATAAATTAAAAAATGCCGGAGGGTTTTAAAGGTGCGCGCGCAAGATAAAAAGGGCGGCGG
This sequence comes from Cylloceria caligata, assembly GCA_963942595.1. Taxonomy (NCBI): domain Eukaryota; kingdom Metazoa; phylum Arthropoda; class Insecta; order Hymenoptera; family Ichneumonidae; genus Cylloceria; species Cylloceria caligata. Next base: position 7,443,874 of record OZ012706.1, on the reverse strand, counting down.
AAGAAGAATCTACTGGAAGCGAACAACAGGTACGGAGAGTTCAAAGGACAAAAACTCATTATGTCGACGCAAACATATTTTAATACTGTGCCGGCAACTTGATTTATGAAAATCCTCGCGGGTAATCAAGCGATTACGAATAATCTTGACGTTTCACGTTCTTTTTTTTAAGCGTCATATCAGGGTTGGGTATACTTTTAAACGTGAGGAAGCAGTGGCAAGAAAATCCAAGTAAGAAATATGAATGAGGCTGTAGCCCGGATGCACCGGAAAAAGTATATAACGAGCTTATCTCTGGCCTGATCCGATTAACTTGGCGAGACGAGATATTTTTGAGGGAAAATATGTTTCTAAAGCTCGTGGCTATATTTTCATCACAATTGTCGCACTATACCGTGTAGCGAAAACCTAACATGATTTTTTTTTTCGTTTCACATACAATGTACAATTTTTTTTTGTTTTGATAATTAATTTTTGGACAATAAATTGCAAGTTTCAGTAAAATATTTAGACATTCCGACCAAGTATCGACAGGTTTACAAAACTTTGTACGATTGAACCGTGGATTCGGTTATCGATAAAAAATTGCAAATTCGTTATAAAAATTCACAAAATTGTTAAATCCGTGATAATATTTTTAACGATTATCGAAATTATATAAATAACATTAACCCAGAAAATAATATGTTAACCGAAGAATATAAAGAATACAAAAATGTTCTACATTTACTACAAGAAAAGTGCATTCTTGTATCAGTGAACGTAGTCAACAAAAAATATCATAATTACGAAACGTGTAAAAATAACGTAGATGCACGATTATTTAACGATAGGTGTATACGAGTGAAGCAACATCTTCCGGAACGATTATGGAAGAAGCAGATAAGAAGGGTGGATGAGAGAACTCGAAGCCTCGAGGTAAAATTGCGAACGCTCAATGAGTGTAGCTATCATTTCTCCGGTGGTAGATTCAGCCTCGAGGAGAAAAAATATTCCAAGCATCAATTGCTCGTCTTCGTCGTCTACGGTGTAACCGTAGAGAAGCGGAATTAGAGACTGCTACGAACTCTCATGAGCGAAATAAACAGAAGAAAATAAGTTGCTAAGTGCGCGCAAGGTCCAGCACGCACGGCGGGCAGGTGTACTTTGAAAGATGAAGAAGGGAAAAGACCGCGTGGAAATCCTAATGGGAACTGTAGAAGAAGAACCAAAAGAGAAAACTTAAAGGATCAATAGCAATAATAACACGGGAGGGTAATTTCATCGCGTATACCGTGTAAGAAAACGATCATTATCGCCGGCAAGGAGATGAAGCGTAAAAATGTGATACAGATACCTTAAGCTCTGTGTGTGTGTGTGTGTGTGTGTGTGTGTGTGTGTGTGTGTGTGTGTGTGTGTGTGTGTGTGTGTGTGTATGTGTGTGTGTGTGTGTGTGTGTGTGTGTGTGTGTGTGTGTGTGTGTGTGTGTGTGTGTGTGGCGCTCTAATATTAAGAAGAATTAACTAACGTAACGACGTAAGAAGTTTTAAAAAGCTCATCACGAAGGGCAAGAAAACTAATTTAAAGATTTCGTGAAAAATAATTTGTTGTAGGGGAGAGCGATGGACACGGTGTGATACTTTTTTTTGTACATAATTCGTTGACTTCGTATTAAACTTTTATAAATGGTAAGAATATTCCCGCTCCTCGGTTCTACCGTAACAACGCGTTACCCCCATTCTGCTCTTCCTAACCCCTTTCCGGGACGGTTTCGGGCGGTATGACTTGTAAAGGATAATAAATGACTTCGGTGAAATGAATTGCACAAGTAACTTTCGAGTTTATTAAAAGTTGATAAATAAAATTAGATTTTATAGTAAAATATTATTTAAACTGCATACTTCAATAAGCTTTTTTTTTTAATAACGATATCATGAAGAGTGAAAATGTTTTTGGTAACAAAATTGACGAATTTACGTCAAGTGCGTCTATTTATTTGACATTTGTCACTCAACGATAAACTCTTCGAAAATTATGACTCATCATAATAACACAACTACATTATAATTATACACAGAGTGTAAAATTGATATTATTCTGTTTAGAGCTGGATAGTTGGAGGGATACTGCTGACCCGATTGTCATATCTTATTATTGTCAATATATTTAAGTCGTTACATGTAGGTTACGATCAAATATACTGCTTGCAATGTACAATATTATTACCTCAAACATTCTCGTATATATCTATGCGAGTAATTATACTCTCTGTGCAGAGATTGGTCTGTGTAGGGACGAGTTTTGTAGAACTGGAATACCAATAAAACAGGAAAGAAATTTGTTTTTTATTCGATCACTGAATCACGCAATTACCTACAATATTAATGTTTAACTGTCAAGAGAGCAGTCAATCCGTAAGTGCAATTCATGATTCATGATGCAAGCGTCTGTCAATGTGTCGAGACGATTGGTTGCCAACAGTCCCGCCAGTTGGCAGATGCCATTCCGCTGGGACTGTTCCCGACGTCGGGTTTTGTCCATCTCTCCCTATTATTCGGTATTCGATACAATAGAAATAAGAACATTTAGTAATGATATTTGAAACATTTCTCTTCGATTGAAATAATATTTTTAATATAATTTTGCCCAACATCGATCGCACATCCCTTTTTGGCAGAGGTTATCCACGAATCGCACTATAACGTTTAATTTAACAGTCTTCTCAATCTCATTTCTAGGTTTTTTGAAGCGTGTCTTCGTTTTTTTTTTCTCGATCTTGTGAATTAGGGACGTCCGTGCTTACGAAGAGGCAAACGGGTGGGTCGTATGCCAACTTCCGGTGAATTTTAAGAGGGGCATACGGGGCGATACGCAGGGTCTCCCGCGTGGGCCGTGAGAAAGTACGTTGTAGAATCACGTTGAGCGTAGTGTACGACACGTAGTAAAATGTCGTTCTGTCGGTAGCCCATATGGATCGGTATATCGAATATTAAAGCCTGTGTACAGCAATGAATATTTTATATTCTCTAGATACAGATATCAAACCATAAAACACGTTTCCTTCGGTCTCGATATACAGAAGGATTTTTTTTTTACATCGGGGTACGTCGGCTATGTATATGTTGAATTGATGTAAAACTGAAAGCAAAAAAAAATTGGGACAGGCGCCGGAGAGCAAAGAATCAAAGGCAAGGAGGACGAATAGGAGGCAGAAGCAGAAGACGCCTCTATGCTCGGCTGGAGCTCTCGAAGCAGCAGAAGCATTCGAGCTTGGGTTCAGCCAGGCGTGGTTCCCTGCACGAACTACGCGAGTTGTAGTAGAATCACGAGCAACGTGAACGAGAGGCCCTTAATGCCGCGTTGCGAGAGTCTCGTTCGCGCGCTACAGCGAACGAGCACCGCAGCTAACAACTTGGCCGACGAGTTTGGAAAAAACTGTTGAGATACCAGTCACATACTCGGGCAGTATGTACGAGAAAATAGGATGAGAACCTCAGAGCTTGGTATAAATACGCATTGGATACTACTCTCGCGCTCAAACTGCTATTGGACTTACAGGTTTATGATATCAGAGACGAAGAAAACGTTCACGACGCGGTTGTCTCGTGTATCGATCGGTCGATCGACTAACGCACTGGTTCCCAGGAAAGAGAGTTTGCAGATAGAGCAGTGTTAACGAGTTATTACTGTCAAGAATGTTTTTTTAATTTTTTTATAGTATTATCGTCTATAGCTAATGGAGTTCTCAGCAAGGCGCTTTTTTCTAATCAGTAAACGCCCGTGGCTGTTTTTAACTCGTATGTGATAAATGATTATAAAAATTTCTTTTTTTTTTTAAATGTATTTGACAAGGTATGAGGGTTGTTTATCATTGATATTGATAGACGCGTTAAAGGGATTTTTTTTTAGTTAAAACTTCAATACACTTAATAATATATTTCGGATATAATTATCGTTCGAGTTAGATGAATGAGAGAATTTTTTGCTTACAGTGGTAAATTATTTGTAATTACCAACTGAGAGAATTACAATTTTTAATTAACTTTATCTTTAGAAGATTAATAATATTTTCACAAATGATTTAAATACCTCTTTCTAATCTATCGTCCATTGTTCTTCCGTTTACAATTAGTTGTTTTTGCATCTTTTGTGACATTAACCCCTTGACATACAATGACGAGTTAGAGGAACATCATTCATTGCTTGACGTTCCGTTTTATTTATATGTTAAGGGATTAAGAATCATTTACGGTCGATAGAAATACAGATTCTCTCTCGAACATACGCCTGAGAGGGGAATTTTTCTAACTTTATATTGGCAAGAGCTGATGACGAATGCCCGAAAGGGAGATTTTTTAAATTCTGTCTTAGCAAGAGCTGACGACGAATGATATCGACGTGTTGGAAAAATAATATCCCTTTGACGTTCGATTCCAACATCTCTTCCTAATCTACCGTTCATTGTTCTTCCGTTTAAAATTGGTTATTCTTGCTACTTCTATGAGATAAAGAATCATTAACGTCCGATAGAAATATATGTTCCCTCCCGACGATAAGCCAAGAAGGAGATTTTTCTAACTTTATATTGGCAAGAGCTAATAATGACGAATGAATCGTATCGATGTATTGGAAAAATAATATCACTTTGACGTTCGATTCAAATATCTCTTCCTAATCTACCGTTCATTGTTCTTCCGTTTAAAATTGGTTATTCTTGCTACTTTTATGAGATAAAGAATCATTAACGTCCGATAGAAATATATGTTCCCTCCCGACGATAAGCCAGGACGGAGATTTTTCTAACTTTATATCGACAAGAGCTAATAATGACGAATGCCCTAAAAGGAGATTTTTCTAACTCTGCTTAGCAAGAGCTGATAATGAATCGTATCGATGTGTTGGAAAAATAATATCACTTTGACGTTCGATTCAAACATCTCTTCCTAATCTACCGTTCATTGTTCTTCCGTTTAAAATCGGTTATTCTTGCTACTTTTATGAGATAAAGAATCATTAACGTCCGATAGAAATATATGTTCCCTCCCGACGATAAGCCGAGAAAGAGATTTTTCTAACTTTATATTGGCAAGAGCTAATAATGACGAATGCCCTAAAAGGAGATTTTTCTAACTCTGCTTAGCAAGAGCTGATAATGAATGTCGTATCGACGTGTTGAAAAAATAATAATATTTTTATCATCCATCCAAATATCTCTTCCTAATCTACTGTCCATTGTTCTTCCATTTACAATTAGTTATTTTTCCATCTTTGTTGAGATAAAAAATCTTGAACTACCGATAGAAATCCAGATTCCCTCTCGAAGATAAACTCAAGAGAGACTGACGTTGCCTCTACTTCCTGTAATCATCATTCATTATCCACATCATGGGACGAACAGTAAAATTACTATCCTATATAACAAATACAGTCAAAGAACCATCCTATTATGAAAAAAAGACAAATACTGTGACAAATGAACTTGAGGTACAGTCATTGTATCTTTTTATTCATAAATTATTCTATTGACTACGAAATATCGCAGGCAAATAACAAAAAGAGTTATCCAGAATACCTGTACCACTTAGCACACAAGACTGGTACAAGTATTTCATTCAACCTTTTTACAGTGACTTTTAGAATAAATCTTTTACATCCGATTCAAACGCCGGATGTAGAATAAATTAAGCGCCCGTAAAATGAGATTCGTGTATACTTTATTTACAGTTCTTAGCAGACGATGACTTCTTCTTAATTAAAAAAAAAAAGAAACAAATGCAAGTAATATGAGTTGTTTGTTATTTCTTCTTCTTCAGATTTTCGGTAACACTAGATTTGATTCGCAATTGACAGATTTTCGAGTAGATAGGCTCTTGGTAGAAAAAGATGACGTTTTTTGTCGGATAATACCGTAACACGAACCTTTTAGGAAAATATCTAATAAGATAACAGTAGTAAAAGCACCGTTGAAAAACGCGACTCTAATGATACCTCGGAAAAATCGTCTCACTTAAAATAATTGAATTTTTTAATTGTTTCTCGAGATACTTGAATGAAATTAATGCCAAATACTTTTGGCAGGAAAATATTTTAATAGCGAGTACGCGTAAATTGAGCGTTTGATCAAAGCGTCGAATCTTGAATAGATTAAGTGTACATCAGATCGGGTTCACTTATTCCGGACTTCTCGGTCCACGACGTCTCGACTCGCGTCGCGGCGGCTGCATTCGTTGCGCCTACCGAGTAAAACGTGCAGCGGCAGTAGCACAAGTCAGAAAAGAACGCAACTATTACGCCGTACCTACACGGTGTATGGGCCTCGGAATAAATTATCCCAGTGTCTTCTCCTCGCCGTGTGTCTTCTACAACGATAGCAACGTTGTTGGATACGTGGTGGTGGGATGATACCGGAAGCGAAGTCAGAACGGCGGAACCTGCAGACGTTCGTTCAATGGAAAGTTCGTGTCTTTCAGTACGGCCAAGTGGCTCGTTGGGGTGGTTGGTGCTTCGCGGAGTGTGTGCCTCGCTACTAAATTCGTGAATACTTCGACTAATTTAATATTCCATTTCACCCACCCAGGTCATCGCAACAGTTACAACGAGAATATATAAAACGAAAGTGTTGAATCCAAGCGGACGTGACTCGACCCACGCGGTTCACCTTGGAGCAAACTCGCCCCCTTAATTCTAAATTCCATTCGCGTAAAATTGCTCCGAGTGAAGCTGTAACTTTACGTCTTTTGTTGTGTTTGTTTGTTTCTCGCCTAACAGACCGGGCGGAAAAAATAGAGTTTCAAACGTGAGAATCGTGCGCAAGTTTCATCCGAAACTTCTTCTTTTTTGTTTTATTACGGGAGTCGAGGGAGTGCCCTTGGGTGGCAAGTGCGTTATTAAATAAAGTTGATTATATCCGTGAAAACTCGACGAAAGAGTTCCTTAGGGAGTAAGACGAGGAAGGATCCCATCTCGTCAGAGATGGTCAGCCAACACGCGATGGCCACGACAGTTCGTAAAGTAAAGCAGGAAAATCGTCTAAGGCGACAGAATCAGAATCAAGGTATCGTCGCGTAACGGTGCATTACACAGCGTATCGTTGTATCGCACACGCAAATATGCTTTACCGCAAACACTCTCGTTTGTTGCGTGCTCGCGGTTTCGTGATGATACACCGAGAGGATTCTACCGCGCGTTATACACGATAATGTAATAATAAATTACCATGCCGCGAGAGACCTCGGTCGGACTCGAATTAGTTTCCAACACCGCAATCAGCGTGATTAATTACTCGTTGGTTAGCTTTGTTTTCATGACTTTTGGCACACGATTTCTTTGCACGAATCAGTTCGAATTAGAGATAATCAGTAGCTTTGATCCTTGCACTTGTTTGAAAAACTAATTATTAAATCAATCGGTCATTGACCTTTGATCAGGTGGTGAAAAAATATTAATAAAAATCTATGATATTCATTGAAAAATTATTATCTCAAGAGTCAAACTTAAATTTATTTCATTAATTCTACAAAGAAAATTTATGAACATAAATGCATGAGTCGCAATTTCGGCAAAAACTATTTTATCGATACAAATTTTGTCATTTTACGAATTTATTTTGTTTTACTGTGTTCAACAATCGAACAAATATAAATATACATTTTTTTTAGATAAATAAAGAAATGATTTATGCGTGGACAATGATATACTTGATTCGCATCAGAACTAACAAATGAACTCGTTGGATGCACGAGCCTTAAAGCTCGTTTAACGCGTACTCGTTCCGTTACCGTTAGCTAATTCATGCTGCGGTAACTTTGAAATAACGAGAGACAGATAATGATTGTTAATGAGAATATACATTTGTTCAACACGCGAAGCCGCAACGCTCAATGATTAAATCTTGAGAGGCTCAATACAATTTATGCCAAAGAATAATGAACATGACATCGAATATTGTTCAACTTTTATCAGGCTAAAGCATCATTTATTACTTTTTTTTTTATGTACAAGAAAAATATTTGTTAATTTCTGCGAGTATTAATGACATCTTATAGTTCAGACAGTTGAATTATGACAACAGTTGCCAATTTTACGTTCATAAATGCAACAAATGCACAGTTTGATAAATAAACTTAAATTTCTTAGTGAAATATGACAAAATCGATTTTACTAACACAATATTTGTTTTATTTTATTAAATTATTTGTTACCCTATAAATTTCAGATGAAGAGGGATCCTACAAATCGGTACCAGCGCCGAAGCCGGTACCGAATAACCAGCGAAATCAAAATTGTCAACGATCAACGTCGACGAGACAACAGCAGCATCAGCAGCAGCAGCAGCAGCAACAGCATCAGCAACTGCAATCGGTAGTAACAGGTATTGCCGCAACTGCGATTTACGCTAATAGCAGAAACAGTAAGATCGAGAGTACAACGATCGATCGTAATTCCGGGCAGATTGTACCTGGACCGGAGTACAGGATGCCGCCTCTATACGGCGAAGAGCAAACTTCGAATCAGAATCAGCCGACAACGAATCTTCAGACGCACAGCAACAAGTTTCCGGTAATTATATATTTTTTTCTTCGTACGGGTGTTTAATTAACGACAAATTATAACATTTCGTTGAATCAAAGTACTTTCATTCGTATTTTAAGACTCCACTTCAAATTTACTCGGCAAAAAAACAAAAACGATGGGTTTGAGAGATACGAAAATGGCACTTTCGCAAAATAACGATCACCCTAACCTATAGATAAAAATATTTTTAAATAGTACTCAGTGCCTAATATACCGTTGTTGTAATATGTTTAATTAAGGAGGAAGAATAACACACGCGAGTAACCCAGAAGCGTGAGTTAAATTCCGGTGAAATCTTCGGTAACACAGTTCATCGTACAATATTTCTTCCGCTAGTCCTGTTGGTGCTTACGATTCTTGAGAATATTCTCATAGTCTCTGAGGTTTTATACAGCTGAGGTTAAAGAGAAAAAGACAAAGAACTACGTTGGTTGCTCGTGTTTAAAGTGGCTCTTATATTGCTACACTGACGTCAGTATATATACCGTTTACCGGAAACGACGTTACGATAGCCGTTCGAATACACTGAGTCACTTTTCCTTGCTCGCAGTCCTCGTGCTTCCTAACCAGGACTATTTCACGATGTCTTCGTTATCGTATTCGTTGTTGACGATCCACCAACGGCTGCGGCTGAACCAATTTCGCCTAAAAGATCAATTGTTTCATTTTATTCAGAGAGAATTTCATTTTATGACGATTAAGAACTGAAGTATTTGTTTTTTTTTTTGGAATTTGATTCCTGCTGATGAAGAGTCCTTAATATTTTGTTAAAACCTCCAAAATTCTATGTGGAAATGGTGAAAAAAAAATGTAAACCTATGACGTTTCATCGTTTTAATTTTTATCACCCAACGAGTAGATAGAACATTTTTCTTCCATTAAAATTTTTATTAATTATAATCTTTTGAATAATTTTAGATCGAACGAGAAGTGGTACTGTCCTCGACTGACAAGAACTCCAAAATCCCAATACTTCACGAGTATAAACAGAGAAGCGCCGGAAGAGTAGCGATCGCTCCGGACGCACCGATCAAGCAACAAGCCTGGGTCCAGGAGGTAAGGAAGATTCTGCTTTTGTATTTTAGTACTTTTGTCTATTTTTCATTACAAATCATCGCTTTGTATCGTCAGATTTATAAAGCAATTCTGTATACCTTGTAGGAAAATACATGCGTCTATCGTATACTCGCGCGGGTTTGTGTGTGCGTGTGTGTGTGTGTCTGTGAGTATGAACTTTTGCCTATTTTTCATCACAACCCATCACTTTGTACCGTCAGATTTATAAAGCCATTCTGTGTGTGCCCTGTTGGAAAAGACATGTGGCTATGCATTCGTGTGTGTATATGTTTATGTGTGCATGTGTGCGTGTGCGTGTGTGTGTGAATATGTATTTGTAGCGGCATAGCTACTGTCCTAGTTTCGAGAAAATAACGCAAGACCGTTCGAAGTCTCCTTCTTCACTTATGGACGCAGAGGGAAAGCCTCTCTCGCCCAAGCGAGAACGCGTCGTATAAGTTTATATACGACAATCAACGTCCTCCTTACTCTTTGATTCGCTCCATTATTTATAGTACAGTTATCTAACGCAATTTGCTTCGAGGCAGAAAGATACAAATGGTAAATACAACAACCCTCGATGCAACATTCGATCATTGGTCCAGAGATCGATTGAGGACAAAGTAGAAAATCATGTCTTTGATGATAGAATACCGTCATGCATCGGTGAACTAAATGTTCTTACAATCGTTCACTGACTGTTCAGCCAATAGGCCAATGTTCCGCTCTTTTTGCCGCTTCGATTGCCATGATAAATTGCCTAATAGACGTGAATAACATAAAAAAAAAAAAAAACAACAAGAAAAATCTACAGATCATCGCTACGGAATACTCTTCGGCGTACAACTCGGTTAATTATATTTACATTACATTGTTTGATTAAAATATCACCGAGTATACGTGAAGTTGTAAAATATTAGATTTTACTATGTGCGATTGAAAATTATACGACAATCATTCAATGAAAATCGTCATTATAACAAAATAATTGAAATTAATAAATGCACGTTTATTATTATTATTTTTTAACTGTTACGGTATCACTGTATTAGGAGTAAAGAGTTTACGGTAACTTGGTCATTTAACAAAGATAAAAGCATGTCTCGCGTTATGACGGGAGGAAGAAATAAATCAAAGAGAACGCGTGTTGCTTTATTCACCGTAGATGACTTAAACTTATACATGTTTGTGATAGAAAAACTGTTGAAAGAGAGCGCCGCAAATATTTACGGTAAACAAGCGTGTTATTGATTCACGTTTCTATTTATACAGCTACTCAACCCGAATCCTACCAATTCCATCATTATATTGTGCTATATAAGTACATTTTAACGTCGAGAGAAATCGAGCTTGTAACTAAGCCAATAAAAGATGTCATTAACAGATAAAAAAAATGATGAAAAAAAAATATATTAACGGCCGTGAAAGTTGACGAAACGCGAGATATAGAGAAGCTCTCGTGCATATATTATTTTTCGACGATCTTCATCAGTCTTGAAATTACACTCGTACCGGTGCGATCGTGGCAACAATAATTGTGCGTATTCCTCAATTTTTTATAAATAATTTCTTTGGCCTGGTTTTTGTAATAATTATTTATTTCACGAAAATTATCAAGTGAAACTTCGTGCACAATTAAAAATCCAATGTATCAAGGACAATCGGTATGAATTTTTTTACCAGTGTTAACTCATTTGATTGTTAATCGTAGTAACGCAATTTTATTTGTTGTTCTCACAAGCGAGTGCGTTACAATTATTTTGGCATCACAAAATTTTCAACACAATTGTCGTTCGTGTTAAGATGATGAAAATGGATAAATCGTTAACGATCAATGCAGAATTGTGGCAAAAATAAAATTGTAAATGTTATTGAATATCATTCACCGATTTTGAAATATAATTTTCATCGAGTTACTTGTTTCGAGTAAAATATGTTGAAATGTTTGAGGTTATGATGCAATTTTGACATCGACTATTGAACAACGATAATTGACACGATCGTCGGTATAAACTTGTATGAACACTGCGTAGATTTTTTTTTTAACAACGTATTTTTAACAGTGCACGTTAGTAAGTTAACGGTGCAGAAAATAATAAAACTTGTAAAACGGAAGTGAAGTAGGTAAAAACGTAGAGAAATTATTCGGTCAGGTCACAAATCAATCAACGAGCTGTCGTGTAAAGTTATAGAAGAAATACCGTACGACATGTAATAAATCAAGACTAGTTCAAGCGGTACGTCTAACGACTGTGTTGCAATTTCTCACTCATGAATTGGTATTAATAAAAACTTTCGTATGCTTTGAAAACTTCCGGACAAAGGAATACATGAATTATTGCAGTACGCAACATACGTTTTTGGAGAAAGCCACGTCGTTTCGGTTATTGCTGAATTAAAATTCTTCTCGCTCTTCCGTATGACTCAGCAGTCTCCGGTGCATCGAAACGCGTAGGCTACATCTTTTCCCTTAAAAAAAAACAACTAGTAGCTCGATTGTATTTAAACTTGAAGCAGTTGTAGTGGTTGTTTATAAAAAACAACTAAATAGAACTCTAGATTAATTTATTAACTCATTTAATTATTAGAGGCTATGTACACTTTAGTTATTCTTAAAATTCTTTTTGCTCTTCTCGGTGACTCAGCAGTCTCTGGTTCTTCGAAACACATAAGATACATCTCTTCCTTAAAAAAAAAATGAGTCGCTCGATTGTATTTAAACTTGAAGCAGTTGTAGTGGTTGTTTAAAAAAAAACAACTAATTAGAGCTCTAGATTAATTAATTAACTCATTTAATTATTAGAGGCTATGTGCACTTTAGTTATTCTTAAAATTCTTTTTGCTCTTCTCGGTGACTCAGCAGTCTCTGGTTCTTCGAAACACATAAGATACATCTCTTCCTTAAAAAAAAATGAGTCGCTCGATTGTATTTAAGCTTGAAGCAGTTGTAGTCGTTGTTTAAAAAAAAAACAATTAAACAGAACTCTAGATTAATTTATTTACTCGTCCAATTACTAGAGTGTATGTACACTTTAGTTATTCTTAAAATTCTTCTCGCTCTTCCCTATGACTCGGCAGTCTCCGGTTCATCGAAAAACGTAGGCAACCTCTCTTCTCTAAAAAAGAAATAAAATAAATTAGTACCTCGCTGGTATTTTAACTTGAAACAGTTAGAGTCGGGTCATTTTTTAAAAAGAATTTAAATAGAGCTATATAGGTTAACTTATTTATTCGTATAATTATTAGAGTCTAAATACACTGTAGATATTCTTATGTTATACCATATAAAAGAGTCTTTTCATTAACGCGAAAAATTCAACCTGATTTTCACTGCAATACGAGGAAAAGAAAATGTTCTAAGTTCGCGAGATAAATCCGAATTAAATAATGCGTTTCACGAAAGGAAATGTATACTAATATGAAAACACATTGTCTCGAGTGTTTGTTTGACGAGTTGAGAGATCGGATCGCATGAACTTCTTCAAATACGCATACTCGTTCCATTTTCGTAATCATCCTTCTTTCATTAATATTAATGCTCATAGTAAAGTGTAGTACGCATAGTCTATTTAAGTAATAATGCACAACAAACGAATCCCGGTGATTCGAGGAAGAAGAAATTATTCTGTCCCAGATCCTGGAAAAGTCACACAAACACTTTGATGCCCAGAGTATACAAAACTCATACTCGGCACGAGGATAACGGATGTCAAAGGAGCAATTGAATAAACCACAAATATTTATTGTCAACTATGTCCATGCGTTTGTCGAATGGCATCGTCGAAAATATTCTGTATACAGTACTGTGAGAACCTGTCAATCTGATACGACGAATAGAGAAAAAAAATGGTCATGAGCAGCAAGAATTTTGTTACCGTAACTAATTCGGATTAAGATCGGAAAAATTTTTAAATCCAAAAAGATTTTTACTGTAAAAAAAGGATACTCTTAAAAAACAGTAGCAATACTTTTTGACTGAAGATATTTGTTTCAAAACAGACTTTGTTACTGTAATAAAATCATTTGTTATTCTAACAAAATGACTTAGTTATACAATGAAATTCGCTAATATATCTTTTTTCAATTCATTATGCAATTGCTTTAACATCAAGCGTAGTTCGAATATTAAATGAAATCGTTGCAATAAGAGAAAATATTTCTCCCGATAGCAAAACGAATTACTTATTCGTAGCGATTTATTTGCTCTCTGTATTTATGAATTTATTGCGAAAACAAATTCATTATGATCTAAATACATTTTGTTAGAGTAACAAAATCATTTTACTCTATGTATAATACGTTAAAAAAAAATTTTCGTTACAGCCTCGTTAAATGAGGTTTAAAAATAAATCATTTATTACACAAAATATTAAATGGAGTGTCAGTTCACTATTTAACCACGAAACTTATACTGCAATACCCACAAGGAAACATCGGTGAGAATTAGCACCTGTATGCCACACTACACGCTGTACCGATGTCGAACCCGATTCCCCATGGTGATGTTCATACCGGACGACCAACTTTCGTATAGGAGCCTTTCGAATTATCTAAACCTACTTTACACATTCATCGTTGACGCGCTCGTAGTTACGTCTTTATTTTACTTATAGCACATACAGTGTAAGCCTACAATCACGATATCCTTGTTTAAATCGCGGGTTTTATCGCTGCATCTATACTCTCCTGACTTCTACGATGAGAGATTGGCATATACGATATATATATATAAGACAGAAAGCTCATCTACGATCCCATTGCAAGAGAATCTCATCGTAAAATGTATATGTAGTGAAACTACTAATAACGTTTGTATAAAATTCACAACGTTGGAGTACAGTGGTAGTGGATACGAGTCTGGGAATCCTCAACGAGTCGTTGGCATACCCGCAACTGCAACACTGAACTCTACAAGGCGAACAAGGAGCACATCCAGTCGAGATATAAAAGCAACACTGCGAGAAGAGGCACATTACAGCCACAGGCAACAAGTTACCACCGCGAGTTTCAAGCAATAGAAGTACGATGGGTGTACTCGTCCATAGTCAACATCGCGCCCAGTAATTATCCCGTGGGACTGAAGAGGAGACGTACACTCAGGGTTGGATGCGGTGGCGATGCATTTTACACTCGACTTTCCGTCGCCTCTTGCACATCGCTTCGAATACCGGAGACTCGTGCGAAGCCTCGTTACACAATATGACGATAAAACATTGTACGTACCACAATGGAGATTTTCAGGGATTTTAAGGGAGCGTTCTCTTCAGAATTCGTCCAAGTGAATTGTATCGCGCGTGCGATATATTGAAGATTTCCATTGAAATCGATTCTCATTTTTCTTTATTCCTTTTTAAATATATTACGGAGTATCATTCAAAAGAAAAAGAAAATTTGAAAAAATGTTTACAATAATTGATTTTCAATTTATCAAAAGGAGGATTTAATTTTCAATTCATTAAGGAAGTGCAGTGACCGTGATTAGTTTAAAATATAAATCTCAATTTTTTAGACGCTGTAAAAAAAATTATTATCCGTAATTGTGTTCGTGAATATGAATGAGATACATAGCACAGCTTCAGAGTTATAAAATTACAAAGTTGCAACATTTTACATATAAAAATGGGAAAGTAAACGCCATGATTTCCTATTCAGTCTTTTTGCATATGCAAGATCCAAGATAAAATTATAAAAAATACATGTTTGTGTTCGCCGCATTATGGTAAATGGCACTAGAACTGAATATTTATAAGTTAGCACCATAGTTTGTGAGGAAAAATCATTAATGTTTTGAGAGAATGGATTTAAAACACGTAGCGTTTGTCTGACTCGGCTGATGTCGGACCTCTCGCTCGCACGTTCCCTGCCCCCTGTACGATGCCCTACGATAATGCATAACCCCCTCCGATCCATTCACCATATCTCTCGTGAATCGTAAGAAGAAGAGAATAAATGGTCCTTCAGCTTGAGGACCAGCCCAGAATTGTAGAGAACTTGAAATGTAGTGGACACGAGACAGCGGAGAGAAGAGAAATAACGATGTGAGCAAATGGAAGACGAAGAGAAGGAACGTTGAAGGAAGAGGTCGATGGAGAGAACGAAAGTAAGAAAATCAGGATGTTGAAAGGGGTCAGAAGGAGAGAGGGGGTAGGGGTGGGGGCGAGTACGGAAAAGATCTTACGAATGACAGGAACGAAATGTATTTTTATTATATTTGGTTCGCGAAAGACCAAGGAGTCGAAGAAGACTATAGCGTAAACGCTGGTTCTCCGGTTGTGTACGCGATCGTAAGTCAACGGGCCTTTTCCGTATGCAAGGTGCGTTGGGCACCGCGAGTCGTTCCTATCGGGACACTTTATTCCCCTCCGTCCTCTACCTGTCGCGGTGAGCCTTGTTATTCCAGGCGCATCCCTTCCTAAGAAGCGTCATGTTGTAAGACGCTTCACTGGTGTACGAAGCTCTCAAGTTTTCTGTGCGGCGTGGTACATACGCAGCAGAATATGGCGCACGGGATCTACACTTGTGCGTTTGTCTTGCAACGATTATCCAACGGCCTTCGCGAGATCGCTTAAAAAGATATTGAGTTTACAGCTAGCAAAACGATGCGACGATCTATAACGGAAATTTAAAGTAAATTCGATCAAAGATACGAGAAACAAACGTTGATATAAAACATAAACATTGTGTATTTCACAAAAAGGAACGAATAATGAAAGAATTATTTAACATTTTTTAAATATTATCGCAGTAAAAAAAAATAATTTAAATTAAACGTGATTTTAAGTTCTTGTTGAATTTAATCGTAAACATTTTTTTTTTGCAGGGAAATCAGATGCAAGATCAGAGACACGAGGCTAACGGGAGAAACTTTCAATCCCAGGAAACGTACACGTAAGTTTACTTTGCTCTCGCACTTGAAGATTCAATGATTGTCATTCATTGTGTTAAAGTAACAAGAATAAAAACGACGTATGTTTGCAGGTCAACTTCCACAGGAGCCGTACCAAGAACCGGAAAAGGTGATGAAGAGAAAACAAAGTCCTTATCCAGGACCTACCATACAATCAAAGACATGATCTCGAGTCGTTTCGGGCCGAGCAGGAAAGATGTGGAACCGGAGCAGGAAGTCAGTCTGAACAATGTTACAGAGGAACTTAGAAAGTCAAGCAGAAGCATAAACGAGGAAGAAGCAAAGAAGAAAGAGGGCATTTACGGGAAACCACGTGCTCAGGATCCGACGATTATCAACATGCAACAATATTCAAAAAATACTTATGGTAAATGAATCGAATCAACGTGTTATGCATTTGTACTGTCGTGAAATCTATGGCTGTAAGATTCTTCTCTGCAAGACCTCATTAAAATTCATTGAAATTCCGTCTGATGAAATGCATCACCTCGTGCCAATCAGTATTATGAGTTTCAAACCGAGTAGCACGCGTGTACCGTAGTTACATTGCTTGGCGAACAATCGAAACGTGAGAGATTCATGCCATACATGGGATTAAGCTCGTAATATACTCGATTCACTCGGTTGCACTCTATTTCACGCGCTCCGAGAATCACACGCGATACGACGATGCAACCACAGTGTTCATTCTTCATTTTTTGTTCTCACAGTACTACGTTATCGCGTTGTAGTTGCCAAGATTGATCTTTCGCTATAACAATGAAACTTATGTAAGATGTATCAAACATTCATACGATTTCACAAAAAATAATGTATTTTAATGGTATACTCTTGCGGCAGAGTTCCGTCCACGAGGAAGATGAATAATTTATTAAATCTCGTTGCACCGTGAGTTACACGTATTGTATAAGTTTTTTAAATAGCACGCTCGGTAATCCTCCTCCAGGTCAGTACGGTCAGGCTTACGGTTATCAAGCTAATCAACAGCAACAGCAGCAACAGCCAAACGTACCTCTTCCGGGTCAGCTTCAATCCTCGTCACAAACACTGCAGCCGAGTTTGCCTGGACAGAGCGCTCAACTTCACGTTACTCACATCACTCCGCCCGGAGGAGTTCAAACCGTGCACCAGACGCAAGTATCGAGCTTTGGTCAATCGCCAGGTGGTGTCCAACAAGTGCAGAACTCCAATCGCGAGTATGGTGTCCATGGTCCCGGTGGAATGACAGCGCAGTCGTTGCATCAAAGTATTCACCAGACCTCGTTACAGAATCAGGTAATTTTAACAAAAATCTTCTTTCGAGTTGTGGTAATGAAAAGGCTGCTTAAAAATTTTTTTTAATTCAACCGTTTTACAGAGCCAAAATCCACCCGTCAATAAACATGGATTGCCGATGCAACCAGCATCGATTCCACCGTCGAACAGTCTGCAGCAGGCGAACCAAGCCTACCAAAGTTCTCAGCAACTCATTCACCAGAATCAGATGCACCAAAGTCCGAGGTTTTCTCAACAACACGTGCAGAATATGCACCAAAGACAGTTGATCCAACAGATGCAACATCAGCAACAACAACAGCAAATTGTCGTAGGCCAGCAGAGCCCTCAGACCGCTATGAGAACAAATCAGCAGCAACAGCATTTTCCCGTTGGCGTTAGTTATCAACAGTACCAGCAAGCCCGACAGCCAATCTCACGATCGCAAATTGATTTGCCGAGCACTTCGCGCCAGAATCTTGACGTGAGAATCACCGGTCAGGAGGTATATTATCACTATGCACAGAATAGAACACGATACGGCGGTCCTCAGGTGTACATGAAACCGGATACAAATAATCAGGAGACCGAGTTCCAGCGAAGAAATTCGGCAAAGTGCATTGAGAAAGCTGCCTCTCAACCTCAGCTCTGTTACGACGACGAGAGGAATCCGAACGATTCACGAAGGAACGTCGATAAGGATGACATTGTGAAAAATATGCCGGTAGATTCGATGTCGAAGGAAAAATATGAGATAACCGTGGAGGATCGCGGCGGTGGTTGTGTGGAATTTGGTAGAAAAGGATCGCAGAGACAGCACAACGAGGAGATCAGGCCAGTGACGAGCTTTGGCGTTCGCCGAGACGAAGCGAGATCGTCCAAGAGAGATCTGGTAACAGGCGAATATTTGCAACAAGATGGAAGTCAAGAAACGAAGGATCTGAGCGCGGTACAGAGGCGAATCGAAGAGATGCAGAAGAGAAACGAACACGAGACGTCTTCGTCACTGTACGGGCAGAGGATGACGAAGGAATCGTCCGAAGTCGACAACCCGAGAATGTGCGGTCCGAAGAGTCACGGACTGGCGAACGAAGCTACGAAGAAAATCGAGGATAATGGGGGCAGACTCGAGAACACGGTTTATCAAGAAAGAAACGGTGTTATGAAGTTGGACGCGAGAAAAGATGAACTCGAACACGGCATGTCTAGACTGAAGCTTCATAATCAAGGGTCCGGGTCGGATTACGACAAACCGGGTCAGAGTTCGTCGAACGTTGATTCAGGCCGAGGCTCCGCGGTTTACTCGAGTGGACGACGACCCGCGCCTGAAGATCAGAGTCATCCGCAAGGTTCGTGTTTGAATCTTCGTTTCTGCGTGTGCTTCTCCTTTGCTTGGCCAGAGATTTATATATTTACATAATCATCGATAAAATCTATCGTATCGTGTTGTTGATCAATAGGACAAGACTCCGAGTGGGTTGACATCGTGGAATCCGAGCTACGAAGTATTTTAGAACCGCGGGATGTGCCGGCAATGGCTCACTCGACGCTTTCCGAGAGCGTGTCTTCGGTGACCCCGCCATTGCCACCGTTGTCGCCTCACGGTAGTCCAAGAAATTCCAGGAATCGATATTCAGCCAGGTAAACGCGTCCGATATATTTTAAACGATGTACTTCCGAGCTATACTTCTTGTATTAATACTTGAAAATAATTGTTTATTCACGCTCGATTTATAGCTTGCCTTATGGATCAAAGCCCAATTATAGTGAATACGGAAAAAGTGTTGATAAAAGAAATTTTTCAAGTACGACTAAGCATCGCGGAGCTTCTACATCGAAGAAGGAAGCAGCGAAAAAGTTCTCCCATCGTAAGTCAGATCGATCATTTAAAAAAATCTCTTTGTAACATAATAAAAATTATTATTTTTCACGTTGCTAGTATTCGGCGTTGAAGCTGGCGATCTGACGTCGACGACAACTGGTCTCGATTTAGATTCCATGCTCGATAGAAGTGACTCCGATTTGAGCACTAACGACGCTAGAACTATCAGGAAGCAGTTGGAAGGATTGGAGAATATGTACAGCGAGGCAAGTTTTTAAACTGAAACTCAGCAATCCTCACCCTTAGAAAAAACTGTTCGAAATTATACCCGTTGACTAGATTATCTTGTAGATTGGTTGAGATATATTTAAATCTTCATGACTTGCTATTTAGGTTTTGAAGTTACTAGGAGGAAGTGTTAAGAAGAGAAGAAAGGCGCGGGGATTGGCGAGTTATGGTTCGGTGTCCTCATTGCCCACATCCTCGGTTTCTTCAAGGCCAGTAGCTCGTCATCACGACAAGAGAAGAACGCACGTAATTGACGACCGAATGAAAAAAGCCAAGGACGTCAAAGTAAGAAATCGCCAAGTTTCAAACTTTATAAACATGGATTTTTCTTTTTTCTTTTTCTTTTTTATAATCTAGAATAATACTTTCAGAGTATCAACAAGCGTTTTCAACGATTGGAGTCTCACGTCGTTACTCTGGCGAGATCCGTCGCACATCTGTCTTCAGAAATGCGAACGCAACATCTGATGATTCAGGTAAATTGATTTACATCATCAAGAAATGCTCTAGCGTCTCGAGACAAGTACAGTTAACTACGTTACCGACAGAACGGCGAAACGCGACATAACTCTTATACTCGACGCAACTCTCTTCAATCACGTTTTACAAGTAATTTTTTTTAGACGGATTTCTAGGATAATATATCATACTAGAGATGTCACATTTATTTCCTCGCAACAAAGAATTACTTCAGTGATAATATTAAACAGGAAATGGAAAATATTCGAGGCGAGATTGCAGCTTTGAGGACACAGACGAGTATGGCTATGGTAAGATCGCAGTCACAACCGTTGATCAAGGATTCTGAGCTTCCGGCACTTTCGAATCCTTCGAGAGTGAAAAAATTGACTAAATTCTTCGGAGCTGAACCGCCCCTCATACGACTTTTTCTTCGCGAACTTGGCTACGAGGTAATCTCGCGACTCCGTATCAAACTCTTTGGTTTATTATTTATTTAATTCATACCAATTATCAATTCTTATGATTGAAATAAATAAACATTAAATGGATTTATCGTGTTGCAGAAATACGCGACAGCATTTGAGAAGGAAAAAGTTGGGATGGTCGAGTTGCCTTACTTGAGCGAAGAGAGACTGCAAAAAATGGGAGTTCCACTGGGTCCAAGACTGAGGATTCTTCAAGAGGCGAGGATATCCGTTTGCAAAGATCCCGTTTACGTGATTTAAATAATATCGCGTGGATATAGAATGACCGAAAGTTACAAACGATCATTGTATAGGTATCGCAAAATGCCTAATCAAATGACGTAAAAGACTGCGTAAAAGCAGAACGTAACACGGGTACGAATGCGAGTGCACATGAATATTTAAAGTTAGCTGATTCGATCGTGTTAAGAGCGTGTATTCATTGTTGTGACTATGCGTTAATAAATGTCGTTAGTACCGCAGAGCCAACACGAACGGAGAACACGATTCGGGTGGTGAACTACTTTCATGAATGCAAACGGCAAAATATTATGTCCATGAAATGTCCAGTTTAAGGGAGACTGAAAGCCATTCAGAAACGTTTGAAACTTTCTACCAAATAATGGCTGCTATTACTTCACTGCCAGTTTCGGTTGTTAATTGTTTCCACGAAGTTTGGTATTTAAAAAATAAGCACAAGCACCAGGGGCTTCAGAATTCTTCCATTTTTATATAGAATATTCGTTCGATTTCTATCGCACGAGTCGCGGAATGATATAATACGTTAAATAACGTAAACGCAAAGAAAGAAAAAAAAAAAAGCAATCGTATATCCTTACGATGAGAAAAAAATCGAAGCAACGTTGGTATTTTTAATCTCTAAAATGTACGTAACGCGCTACTTAATTTTATATAAAAAAAAAAAAGATTTTAGTTTTAACTATTTATGTACGAATGAAAAAAATAAATAAATAAATAAATCTTAGCTCGGTAAACCGAGCAGAAGTACAAGGATCGTGAGGCGGATGATGACCAACGAGAATGGAAACGGAGCAGCCAATGAAGAACATGGAAGCGCAAAATATTATTTGCCAAAGAAATTTTGTTACGAGGCGTTCAAGGGTCAAATGGCACGACTGAGCACTTAATAAAGTTATTAAAACGAGTATATGCGGAATAATTAAGAAAGCAGAAGTATCAATGCCGCCAAAGACCATGAGTCTCTCGTTCAACGTCCACAGGTACCAAAGAATCGATATCCGTTCTCAAGTACACGACCCAGAAGTGCCGTCCGCCTTTTAAAAATATAATAAACGTCTACAATGCAGCCGACTTGGTTAGAGATTCGAGTTTCGACAATAAAACAAATAACGTATCGAATCGTATCTCAATTTTGTAGGTCGGCGTCTCTCGTACGCGACAAACTTTTTTTTTCTTCTGTATCGGTGTTCATTCATAGTATCCATGTACATAGAAATGATAATGTTAACGATAATAATTATTATTAACAATAATATTATTGTTACTGCTATTATTTTTATTTATACTAATATGTTTATCGTCTAGAGTTCATTTAATAATATTATTATTATTATTATTATTATTATTATTAAAGTATTATACCATATGCGGCTACGTTGTTGACCATCGTATTTAATAAACGATTCAAGAACGTTTCAGAAACAATGATTTTTCTTCGTAAAGTTATGATTAATAAATTAAATCATCTGAGAAATCCGACATCTAGAGCAAACACGATAAACGTTAAGATAAAGATAAAGTTGTGAAGACCTATATACCATATTCTATGTTATCTAACAATTGTTACAATTGATAAGATTTTTTACGAGTATCACCCCTCCGATAGTACGCCAATTCCATCGCCCTTTGGAACGGAAGTCGAGCAGCGATCTAGTTAAAGAAAATTTGAGAAGACGTTACTGTAAAGAAAATCACGAAGTATAGGACACTACTGGTGCAGTTAACCATGACAACTAAACTCCCGTACAGGTTTTCTCTAAACTTTCTGTTGACCAGTCACGTTTGGTCAACGAAGCGGTGTCTTCAATTGAATAATCGTTGTAAGACACGTCATAGTAAATGCTGATGTTTAAACCCAACGAAGCGATCTGTTTTAATATGGAGCCATAGCTCGGTTCGCTTACCGTCTGCTCACCCGGATGTGCACAACGTTTATCGAATTAATAATCGCAATCTTCACCGATCGCTCTTCACTGCGTTCTATGCAATTGCCCATGGCAATTAAATTTTATTTAATTCTGTTCGAATTGTCGTTGGTATCGTGCAGGTACTCCTACTTTATTTTATGCTTCTTCAAAATCATGTTACAGCTACCGACAGCTTAATTTCCTTATATTCGACAGCTTTTTTTTTATTTCATTTTATATAGAAGACCCCTCGGAGATGATCCACTTTTATCAGGAAATGCACAATTTAACAATTGCTCCCAATTATTTTTCTAGCAGTCTCGTATTTGATTGGGGTATAAGAGAACACGCCACATTCGTATTAGCCAGGACCCACGCTACTATACACATGGATCTCCCCGTCGAATGAGCCACGAAATTTCTTCGACGTCTTGCGTCATCAACCTTTTTAAAATTTCTTTCATCACCATCTTGCAATGGTTTTCTTAACTAGAGATTTTATTCTATGGTAACATAATTGTTTAATCCTGCTGCAATTTATACTTAGAGATATCACGATAGTCCTGACAACTATTCAGTGATAATAATTTAATTCGTAGTCCATTCCACGTTAGCATTTTTATATTTGAGATATTCCACGCTGTACCGACAAAGTAATAACTTATAGGTTTTTTTTTTATAAAGATTGTGTAACTTTAGAATTTTTCAAGTTTAATCACCAGAAACGTCTGCAATTTTTTTCGATATTATTTCATTATCAAAATTCTATCCGACGATTCTAAAACAATGAATTTCTCACACATAAACTCGTTGCTTCGGAAAAACTATGAGACGAACAATATAAATGTTTATATTATAACTATTTTGGTTTTGAATGAACCTTCAACTGCAAAGATTTTTTTATTTTTCGAAGCACCGTTAATCCTCTTCAAACCAAATAAAATTTTTATTCGGTCGTGTAGACATTGGAAAAAAATGTAAGATATTTGCCGACAATTTTTTTGAGAGATTCAAACTTTTTTAATAATCAAATTAATCACATTGTATTTATTGTTCTTTAAACTCGGGGACCTACAGTTCCCGAGTTATCTAAAAATTACTTTTAAAAAAATTCAACAAGGTGGATACCGTTATACCGAACAACTTTTCTATTAATTACTTTGATTGTATATCAAAATAAATATTAATTATTTTGATTGTATATAAAAATTATTAATAGAAAAGTTGTTCGGTATAACGATATCCACCTCGTTGAGTTTTTTTTTTTGTAATTTTTAGACAACGCTTAAACAATTGCGAAGATGTTTAAATTACTAAAAAAAAAATAAAACTGCTTGTACCATATATCCAAGGTAGACTTAAATATGTAGACAGTTGACCCGTAAAACCGTTATTTATGGCAATTGTCTCTGTTTTAATTCGACGTGTACCAGACAGGTATTATAGAAACGAAAAAATTATGTGATTTGTAAAGAATTTTTCATTGAATTGATATTTTAGAATGTTCGGCATATTAGGCATTTTATCCTTGGATTTTCCTTAAGTGTAACTTCTGTTTTTTATGTTTAAATGACCGCAAGCGATGAATTCTTATCATCGGTTTGCAAACGTCACAAGGGGGACAAGACGCGCAAGCAATAAGCGTTGTGTTTTATTCCTTACTTCGCGAAGAGCGCTGACCCTCGTGAGATTAAAAAAATACATCGCGTACGTTAGAAAAGCACAATATGGTTGTACATGTAGATGTACGCGTGTACGCACGTACGCACGTATGTGTACGTGTGCGTGCTAATTTTAGTTCAGTGGAATTCACGATACTAATTTCGCATTGTAAATCGGCATCGGACGTAAGAATTTTTTATATTTATTATGTTCGTCACTTCCGTTTTCGATAAAAGTCTACAAACATTTGGTAACTCTGTAGTCCAGGTCCTCTCTACAATATGTTATTAAGGTGGTTTGAATGGACCGCAGGGTCTGTATAGCTCGAATTAATATTTTATGCACTTGAAGCGCTTTAAAAAATAAGAAAAAAAAATCTGCAAAGCAAATTACGCGATGCTGAACGAGTTGTTCATAATTTTCATTTACAATGCAAAGTTTTTGAAATAACTAATATAACGTTATTAATATGACTGCTAACTCAATTAATATCGCAAATTACTTTTCGTTTGTTTATATGCATAAACCAATAAAATTCGATAAATATTTGAGTAAAACTGAAGGTAATACTTGTCAAAAAGTAAAACTTTTTGATATTGGTAGAATTAACAGAGCCAACACGAACGGAGAACACGATTCGGGTGGTGAACTACTTTCATGAATGCAAACGGCAAAATATTATGTCCATGAAATGTTTTGTCCACTTCCGTTTTCGATAAAAGTCTACAAACATTTGGTAACTCTGTAGTCCAGGTCCTCTCTACAATATGTTATTAAGGTGGTTTGAATGGACCGCAGGGTCTGTATAGCTCGAATTAATATTTTATGCACTTGAAGCGCTTTAAAAAATAAGAAAAAAAAATCTGCAAAGCAAATTACGCGATGCTGAACGAGTTGTTCATAATTTTCATTTACAATGCAAAGTTTTTGAAATAACTAATATAACGTTATTAATATGACTGCTAACTCAATTGATATCGCAAATTACTTTTCGTTTGTTTATATGCATAAACCAATAAAATTCGATAAATATTTGAGTAAAACTGAAGGTAATACTTGTCAAAAAGTAAAACTTTTTGATATTGGTAGAATTAACAGAAATTCGAAAAATTTTATCAATATTCTACTCGTTAGTTTATACGAAACAGCAATATTTGTGTATTAAACTTTGTTTTTTCTTTCCGTTTAATAGTTTTTCAAATGTATTTAATTGATATGAAAAAAAACCCTGAATTTTAAAATCGTCGAATCTAGAATTCTCCTTGATAATAAAATCTTAGTAGTTTGATGAAAATGTCGAATCACGTCGACATCGCATGGAATAGATGAATCGGTTATGCGATTTACTCCCGCGTTGATGATAAAAGTTGGTAATATGATTCAACTGATACACGAGGCAGATAGTATATAGACGTTGCCACCCGCTTCGAGGGTCAAAGATCAGTGGCCATTCCAAGAACGTTCATGTTCTATAATCAGTAAAGTCGCAATTGACAATGACAAACCGATTGTGAGAAATGCTCTCTTCTCGAGGATGAAAAGGCAACGTATAGATACTAATGCGTTTTATCTTTTTCAACTCAATGTTCAACGTGTACAAATATTAACACTTTGGCATATGTATCGGATATATACTAAATATATCTTATAGAAACGATACAGAAGATTTTGTCGTGATATATAATTATATATCCTATCTATACAATTAAGTATAGTTTCTTATATGCGTGCGCGCTTCAACATTTATTCTAAACAACTTTTATAGACAATTTTTATGTCAGAGTACTTAAAACATCCTAAAACGTCGAGAAATCATTTGCTTTAAATGTCCGCGCGTGCGCGCGCGTGTGTGTGCGTGTGTGTGTGTGAAATTTCAATGGATATAACTCGAGAATGAGTTACTCGATCATTCTAAAACTTTGCGCACAGGTCGGTTGGCGCTCCCGTCGGTTCGCTAAAATTTTCAGCGAAATCGCTAACGAGTGTCGCATTCTATGGTTGTTTGAATTTTTCGAAAAACGGATGTACGCTTTCTAACTTTCGTATATTTTTAGTTATCGAGTTAAAACTTTTTACAAAAATAGGCTGTCCGGTATTGAGTTTGTCAAGAATCGATTAAAGCGTTCAGATTTTTAATTACTTGTGTAATTTATTCGAAAATAATCTATTTTTGCTCTAACTTTCGTAAATTTTCATCTCTCGAACTGAAATTTAGCGTATAAATTGTTTAAGGTGTACGAGAATATTTGATTTTAAATTCTCAAGACTCGATTTTCACTAGAATCGATCAAAGATTTTAAACTTTATGAAATTTGCAATTTTATCAAATTTTCAACTTTATTGAAAATTTTAATACTACTTCCTCTATGTCGAAACCAAAATTGAGATATCCATTCCCCGTAGAGGAGAATCTGTAAGTCAGTGAGTATCACGAGGAAGCAATGTGAAAGCATTGTTTTTTTTTTTGGAACGTATAAAATTGAATCGTAACCATAAAAAAATAATTTTTTTTCTTCCTGTTATCAGGTTTATTAACCCCTTGAGTGTAACTGACGTATATATCAACACCGAAGGGGTTAAAAGTTTTCAGACATTGAGGTTAATCGACATATCATGGTAAATACTGCTAATCATACAACACCCCCGACATACGTAAAATATAAATATAATTTATCATGCAAATACGAGCCAAAGAGTTCAATAGAATCTCAATAATGCGAGTACATATGGTTTATATCGAGAAAAAATTGCTCAATCTACAATAAAAATTGCTTAACGTGACTTTGTAATAAAATATTACATAAGCGAAGTATCTTGCATTAAAATTATAAAGAGAACTTTAACGAAGAGAAATTCTCCTCACTTAATATAATTTAAATATTTTTATATCTCATTAATAAATTTAATTATAATATTTAATATTTATCGTTCTAGAAACGAGTCAATTTACACCAGAGACGAACATTATTTGAATAAAAACGTATTAAACATACATTTGAGTCCAAACAACTGTTGGAATAAATAATTTCTTCGACTAAAGAAAAGACATTTGAAATAATCAATAAAAAAAATTTTAACAATCATTAGTTTTTAATAATTATTAACATCTATATAATCTTTCTACAAACAAACTAACATTCACACTAGAGACAAACAGTATTTGAATAAAAGTGTATTAAACATACATTTCAGACCAAACAACTCTGTGAGTAATCATTCGAGAGGAAACTATGAATTTCTTCTTGAATACAACAACTCATTTGAAATGTTTATCTTTTCAGAAACAAGCTAACATTTACACCATAAACGAATATTACAACTAACAATTCTGTGAGTAATCATTCAGGAGGAAACTATTCATTTCTTCTTGAGTAAAAACAAGGCATTTGAAAAAGTAAATTTTTTTTTAAATGTCAATCAAACTCGTTGGCGATTTTACAAAAAAATTATAAATTTAAGTTGTGTGTGGCGTTTCGACGTGAGTTTTCCGTATTCCGGTTAAGAAGAATGAATTCTCTCTTTACCACATCTGACAAATAACACCGAAGACACAAGACTCTTTTTGAGTCTAACCTTTTGAAAAATTACTCGGAACAGGACTGAGAATGTTCGTTAATTGATCGCGTTAACCGTCACTCGATCGGATACATTGATTCTATAAATTAATCCTGCGAAGGAGGAGATTTTGAGAGAGGATAATGACAGGTTACTTTTACTTTGGGAGAAAAATTCACAGAGACACAAAAAAATATAAATAAAGGAATTTGTATTTATGGTTGATTTTCCTTGAAAGTGCTGAAACTTGTTTCGCTGGTGACCATTGTGTTGAAGGGAGAAAAATGGCAACCGATTGTCAGAATGAAATGCTCGAGTCGATGAACCGCAAAGCAATGAATATTTATTCAAAATAACTGAATTGTTTATACACGTACGTTCGCTATTACCGTGAGGGCGAGCGATTGCTACTTCCGGTGCAATACTCTTAATGTTATAACTTATCATTTCTAACTATTCGGAAAAAATGGTAAAACGAAATTAAATTTGTGGATGTGTATTAAAAAGATATAACGCAATTAAATTTAAATTTTCTTAATTTTCCGAGCCGTTCGGGGTGACGCAGGGACGCAGCGACTCGTGTTCTACCTTAAATCTGCATTTACTAGACAAGGGGCGCGAGAATGTTGCATCGCTAGGTTATTAATCGGCCTTAGCTCATGGCAAGTCAGCAGTCGTCCGTTCTTTCGTTTGTTCGTAGATTCGGTAGTCCAATCGTTCGTTCTTACGACTTTACTTTATTAAGGAATGGAGGCTAGGTGCTTTGTTTACTTACACATTTCTTTAATGCGAAAAGAAAATGGATAGGTATTGATAAAAAATGTATTAAATACTTGAACGACTCGTCAGAATAACTTCCTTATAAGATAAATATCATTTGACTTATTTTATGCTGATTAAACAAATATTCTTTTATTATTAAAAAAAAAAAAAAAACAATTCAGGCCAAACAACTTTGTGAGTAATCATTCGAGAGGAAACTATTAATTTCTTCTTGAATAAAAAAAAGTTATTTGAAATAATAAATTTAAAAAATGTCAACCATTATTGATTTTTAAGAATTATTAAAATTTATATAATCTAAAAATTATTATAATTGTGACATTTAATGCCAACTGTAATTTTTAAAAAATATTCTGCCAATTTAAGCGCGGAAGCAGCATTAAAGAAAAATAAGGGAAACATCATCCCGGGAAAAAGTTGTGCGTCAGTAATTTTTTGTTTGTGTATATCAGAATTTCAAATAGATGACTGAATGATGCATAATATAGGATCACGCGTAAACGCCAATGCGGAGACGTGACCACGAGAGTATTAAGCGCTTAGAGCTGAACGTGTATTCCTGACGATACGACACAGGAGACGGGACGAACAATACACTATCTCAATTGACCTATACCCCACCCCAATCCTCTTATCAAGCTACCCAGCCAAGAGCCGCATTGGATTTCATTCACTTGGTTTGAAACCTTGCTAAGAGAATGAAGACTTTCGGTGGTGCGATCGCTCTCTGCGGCATTTTCGCTGTGTTCTTTTGCAGCG